>CM046064.1:17278462-17670962 GCA_025215515.1 Schistosoma japonicum
ACTTGTACAGTAGTGAATTCCAGCTTTTATACGGTATGTTTCATCAGCAGGACTAACCTGTTTTGTTTACAACTAGGTAATGGTGTGAACAGAAGCATTGATTTTTATCCATTGAATAAAAAACCATTTCCACCAATTTACGCTATTAGTATTGGTGCATACATCTTAGTAAAAACTCGTGTGTTGACTAATTCGGTAGTGCTACTCATCTTTGGTTATCTAGAGTTGGAACAGTGTTCTCATCATCGCAACCACTAGGGATCACTTAATTATACATAAAGAATGTATCCCAGATAGTTTCTAAAAATATCAGGGTGATTTCTCCATGACGTTGTAATTCACTTAGTGGCTTATACATTATTGGTTACCTAAATTTGAACTCAAGTGACTAGCACACCATGTGACGTAAAAACTGTTATTTTTCATCCCAGTGAAATTTCCGTTGTACTTTTTGGTAAAAATATACTCAAATAACCAAGTCAGTTGAGTTTATATTCATAAGCGAGAAACGCAATGCAATCATCCATAATTAAATGCTCATAGTGTACGCTTATATGGTTAAATATATTGCAAGGTAACACTAAATTTTGTTATTCATAAAATAAATAGGTAGAATTGTTAACATTTCTGTAAAACCCAATATTTACTCAATAAGTTTTTCTCAAACTTGTGGTAAAGTATATAGTCGGTTTTCTAAAGCCTACTTACTCGTATAATGATTTTATACCCAAATGCCTTGCAGGTGCTCTGACTTTTAGTTTCATGGTTTAATACATTGAATTGATTCTCACAGAACACTTCTAATGCCAAGTAATATTGGCACGGTTAAAAATTATGAGTAATCGAATTTATTCGGTTGCAGTAATAACCGTGAGTTACTAAATTGTATAAATGTAGATTCAGAAACTTCATCACAGATCATATCAATCATTCAATACTATAATCTGTAAATTAGGTTTTCCCAACAATCTAATTTCCAGTGTTTTTTGCTTGCAAATTACTAATCACAGATTTTTCATGTTAGTTACTCTACTAATTCCCTGGTCTTGATTCCCAATTATAGAACCATTAGTTTAAATCCCATCTGAAAATCACTTCTAAACTATAGTAATTATTGCTAACCGTTTCGCAGTAGGTGTCTTCTTCATTTGACTCCATTGAATTTGCTAATTTGTATGTTAATAATCTTAATATGATTACTAGTTATTGAAATTTTTCTTCAAGGTATTCCTCACTGGTCTGTCAGACAAATGATTCCCAAGAGAGTTCATCCGGTTATATGAATCGCTTATCTACGAATAAGGACTCGTGGTATCTTCGTAACTCGGCTTTTATGAAATCACGTTTCGTTGGATGGTTGCTTGATCATATTCCAAATATATTAAGCCATGCGACTACATTCCTTTTGGGAGCAATTACGTACGTACATTTAGGTTTAATGTCATACTTTGATTAAACATTTTTATCTAGTTTATCGAGTACTGTGCTAGTAAAACTGGCCTAACTCTATTCATTTTAAACTACAGTCGCTTCATATTCCACTATTCATTATTTTCAGATCACTTTGGGTTACGTGCTTTGTTTGTGCGTGCCATAGGTACTTACTTATTATCTCTGTTTCAATAACTATGCCTTTATTGCTTTCCTATTAGCCGCCGTTAATCCTTTAGTTTCTAGTTTTTTATTCAGATGCGATTACAGATAAGCTCTCAATTTCGGAAGAAAGAAATGTATTTTTTTTCTGAGCTTTAGAATGTTTTCCTGCACTACAGCTAATAACTACCAGCCACTTCCATTATTTCATTTTTTTTTCTTTTGTTTCTGTCATCGTACTATTAGAAAGCGGTTATAGATATTTGTTCATCTAATACTTTTAACAATCAGTATACTTTTGTTTTTTTTAATCTTTTGATATCGCGATGTTCATAAAAAATATCGACTTAATATTCACATCACGAACTCTAAAGTTTCGTATACATTGTCACTTGAGTTTAGTGACTTTATTAAGACGATTATTTTAACTTTGACGTTTGTAGTGAAGTTTTGACTTAAGATTTTATCATTCTCGTGCTTCTATATATTCTCGCATCACTTAGTACAAGTGTCATTAAAACCTATAACTTATCTGTCAGTTATATTCACAAAGTTGAATATTGTCTAGTAATAGTCTGGTCATCATGTTTAACGTCTATCTACAGATAACATAACTGACGATTCCAGATATTCTGTATGTTATTCAGTAATCATTAACTTACACTATACTTCAAGATTATGTGTATCTTTTATCTTATGCTGGAACTATTTTTATACCAGGTCGCAACCTCCGATTCTGATATACAAGCATTCAGTATCTGTAATCAAGAAATGTTCTTTTGGATTATTGTGGTCTTGTGTAATCCATTTCGAAAGCTATTATTGCTATTCCCCATCCCACACTATGTGTAATTTCAACCTTTAGTTGTTTAAACAGGGTTAAAATAAGCAATCCTAAAGAAAATCGAATTCTAAAACTTATAATACTAATTTTTTCAATCTCTTACTTTTAAAAAATGATTAGCATACTTGTCAGTTGTCGGTTCAATGAATACTAAACTAACTTGCGTCCTTTTGTGGTGCATTTACATAGTTTAGAATTTCAAAATGTACTGAATATGCAAAATGCTTTTGACTTCCAGCAACTAACTCATAGATTCTGATGTTGCTCGTCTTAATTCAGCCTTAACAAACAGATCACTGGACCACATACTTAAAGTGTAATGTAACATTTTACCTGTCTGCGTATTTCATTTTCGATTAATAAATCCTTGCATTTCAAAATATTCATTTACTAGTTTGCTTTTGCAGAACATTGTGAAAAAAATGATGACTGGTTTATATATATATATATATATATATATATATATATATATCAATTTCAAACGAATCATAAAGAATAAGAAATTTAAAACACTTTACCGTTTTATCGATGTTAAATTCAATTTATTGTGTTCATATGCGCCGTAAATAATAACTTTATACGTTTAAAAGGTTGGTTGCTCGTTGTGTGTAATCAACTTCGGGGTTATAATATAAAACAGGATTTTTAAAACAAATAGTGTTTTGGACCAGCATTGATTCGCTTTTACTTGTCGCTAAAAGAAACTGTATATTATTATGTATCATATAAATTATATTATTATATTACATATTCTCAGACAGCTGCTGGTAACCAGTATTGATGAGTATTTCTGTTTTTAATTTATTCACAGTATGCTTTTATTCATCCGAAAACGTGCAAAGCTGACAAAAGTTTTAAATATGCCTTTGGAGTGAATTTACGCGGCGAATCACACAAATTGGCTAATCGAAATATCTTCCACATCACAACTCATACACTCATTTGTACTCATAAGCACAAAGTGATGAATAAGGTTTCTGCTGGTCTCGATTAGCTTCCGTTTTAATTTTTTATCATATATTTCTGACTTTATGAATGATGATTATTGGTGGTTTTCTCAACCTTTACATATACTCCTCTTTATTGACCTTAGACTTCATCGTACATATTTGTATACACCTTTATGGTTCCTTTATTTTGCATACTAAAATACATTTTGAATTGACAACAATATGTGTTGGCAGTTGAATACGGTCAGTGTTATTTATAAACGGAACTACTTTCACATTCATTTTTGTCATTGACAGTTTTTTTTTAATTTTTATTTACTACTATGAACGTTGTTTTCTATTCAACAGAGCAGTCAAATATTTTTTTCGTATTATTATTTGTTGTTGTTGATTTCTAAACATTCTTCTGTTATCTTATCATCATCACAGTTTCTGTATGCGTTCTTGCGAAAAGATGATTGAGGGGGAGATCATTTAATTATTTGTCTAATTATTCTACAGATTGATTAAATATTTCCTTTGTCATTATTTGTTTCGATGATAAATATCACATTTTTTACTAAAAATATTTTTGCTGCTTTCTGTGCTACTTCTAATCTCCTTCATATTGGTGGTCTATCCGATTTATTCTGACTTAATGATATTAGGTATTAACATAACTATGCTTCCTCATTTCATAATGATTATATTGATGATAGGTATCTTGATGTGTGTGTTAAATTCCATAACGATGACTGATGATTGAAATCTGTATAATTTAAGTTTAAAATACATATACTCCGTCTTTTTTTTGAATGAAGTCTACATTATACTAATTTTTACTTGTATAAAAGTATATTGGTATGGGTGTTTAAACAATTCTGGTTAAAAAAATGTATTGTTACTTGTGAATTGCTTGTTGTGTACTCTTGCCTATTATATTTTCCTGATTAATAGTAATATTGTTGTCTGCCATAATGTATATGCGATATGTAAGTGCGTGATGGATATTTTATTTGTCAATATGTACCGTTTCGCTATATATGCTATCGCACTTTAGCTTTTGTATAAATTATGAAGCCGATAAATGTCAAAATGGTAACTCAGGTTCTTAATCAGTTGGTATACTAGTTAATTTGTGTGCTTATGTTTTATACTGATCATATTAACATACCCAGAGGATTTGTCGATAGACAGTTTTGGGATGTTTCCGAAAAGTTCCATTTTACTGTGCAATCAGTTTCCATCCTTTATCTCACTTTTATGTTAATTTTATGCAAAATAAAAAATACTCTAATCGTTACTGCATTTAATGTCTACTAGTCATCTATTAAGAAAATAAGGCAACAGGGAGAAATATGCCATCTCATTCAGGTTCTCATCAGGGTTCTATGATAATATATATATTTTTTAGTAAAAATGATACCACGGTTTGTAACTCAAGTGTTAATGAGGATGATTACGGATATCCAATTAATTTGTGATGATACAGATAAGGTATTCATTAGTAATTAAATTAACCGATGCATGTAGTTATAAAATCAATGTATTACATAACATTCGTCGAGATCGTTAGTCACATTTTCATAATGCTGAACTGAAGGATGTTATGGCGGGAACATCATGAGCGGATTCGAAACTTCGATAATAAAAAAGAGGGGGGGATAATAATACATTTTAAATCACTGTATTATTAGCTATAATGATAGCTGTGATTTAAAATTAGTTAAAAAATATTCTCTGTTGTCTTCTTACTAAGTGGGAATTTCAAAATTGATAGGATTATGACTTTACATAGGTGTTTAGTCGTAGCATTTCTAATTTACAGCCTGATCCAAGTTGACTTCGTCAGTCAGTTAATTCATAATATATAACCATCCTAAAATATGTATAGCATACTAAGTACATTTCGGATTACTTGTTGAGGTTCATTGAATTCTTGTTAATAAACTTGCCAAACATGTATTTGTTCGCAGTCATAAGTCTAGTCGTAACGTTATTCATTTGCAGTCTTGCTACATACAACCGGTACTTCGGACTGGAGATTCAGATCTTGTTATTCATGTTTATTTCCAACAGTATTGCATTATCCGTATAATAAAATTTAATGATTCGTATGCTACGAAAGTTCGTTGTTAGTATTTTTTTATCTTGACTAACCTCAATCAAGTCTAAATTATTCACGTTAGTTACTTTATTTTTTTTTCTTCACTGTAGAATATGTGTTTCCAGATACCCAGTAATCCCATTCTGAATAAGGAATTTACTGGCCAGTGGTGATTTAGACCGTTAATCAAGTGACCATCATCAAGTTATAATTTCGCGCAAATTGAAACAGTTTTTAAGCACTAGTTTTTACATACAAATAATCGAATAAATCGGTATCCAGTACCCCAGAACTATTTATGATATTTCATAATGGTAGGTTATGAGCTTTTATAGGAATTTTCTTCCAGAAAACGAATAGATTCACAAAACTTGGACCCCAAATGTAAGCAAGACATTTGAATAGTGTATTTGTAAGTGGTCCCAGAGAATGGGATTAATAAGAACTTAAATGTTTTGTTTGGCAGCCTAGTTTGAACTTTTATCAGGAAAATTACTAAAGATAAAAGTTATAGCATATCATCGTAAATAAGAGGCTAAATGTTGTAATGATTGTCCAATTGCATGCAGAATATGAGCATGTTACATTCGTGAATCAATGGCAGAATATCGTAAGTGTGGGAAAGTGTGCGTACATATGTATTTCATAAGTTGCAAAAGAGAATTTGTGTACATACTTAGGCCTAGGCTACGATCACGGAAAATAATAATAGACCATCTGAAGATTGACTTATCAAATCATGCAAATTTGAGAATAAATGGTTATGATGATAATTATCAGTCAAAGGCTGGATACAATTTTTCGCTGCAGGTAGCGTAATTGGACGGTGTAATTAAACTAAATAATTTTAAACAGAATAAAGAAGTGTGATGTAGCATTAACGTGGCTAGTTGGCAGTGAAAAATCTAATCGTAAACTTAAATGACTGAGTGCAGCCGTCCATAGTTTATTGAATTAGATAGTAATAGGATGTTGGATAATAACCCAGGGCCATTTATGTACACAAATGCTTTTTTGCAACTTGCGAAATACATATGTACGCACACCTTCCCTCACTACATTCTGCACATTGATTCACTGATGTAATATGTACATACTCTGCATACAATTGGACAATTGTTATGGCGGGCACTTAAAGAAGATTGATTATCTTCTAGAACTGTTTTTTCTGTAAACGACTCATTATTTTTGGTTGTATACAAAGTAAGCATTTTATTATTATTATTATTGTGACGTTGCTCTTATCCTATACTACTGTTTAAGGCATTAACTGTTGTTATATCATTTCTCATTTATGAACTATAGTTAATTGACTGCATATACGTTACCCCAGTTCACACTCACTATTACTCTTATTTTGTATTAATGTCAGTTTTCTAATTGGTTTATGATGCGGTCTGATTTTGCATGTATATAAAGGCATGATTGAAATAAAAACGGATCTGATCTGATCTGTCTGTTGACTCATAAGTCGTTGGTTTTCCTCTATTCCGTTTTGGGACTGGTAGTCGAGGGGCTGACGTGTCTGTACAATGATTAGCGATTATCAAGGTCATTGTATATATTACACAAAACATAACAACAATCATAACGACATTTAACCTCTTATTTACAATTATATGCTCTAATTTTAATTTTTAGTTATTTCCCTGTAAAAGCTCAAACTAAGCTCCCAAAAGAAACATTGAGGTTTGTATTAATCCCATTCGCTAAGATTGTTTAAAAATATACTATTCATAGGTTGTGAGCTTCTAGGGAATTTCATTATAGCGTTAGCTGTTGTTTAAAAAACATGCACGAATAATCTCTGCGGTTCTTACTAGATGTAAGAGATGAAGATGTATGTTTTACTGAGATGTCCTAGGAAGGTACAAAGCTATGCGTCACTTCCTGTTTTCTCACTGATGCTGTATTATAATGACAAAATCATGATTCTAGTGGTCTTTAAAGAAATATAGTCTTGTAAGCTCAACGTCATCAAGAAAGTAAGGGGAATAAAAATTAATTTCCATAGATTCTTCCATCAAATTCGATACACCACTTAGTTACTTCGAAATTAATCATTCTTGCATAAAAGTTTCCTATGGTCTTTACTGCATAGACTTTAGTTTCAAAGTAATTAATTATTACTGTGACACAGTATAGTAGTCTACTGGAAATGCATACCTTCGATCGATAATTTAAGCAACCGAAGCTCAACAGTTGCATCTTTTCTGTATTCAATTAAAATGTAATTTAGTTTGTTCATCTCTCTAATTACATAGTTCTAATGTAAACATGACAGACATTGGTGTTTGATTTCCATGTGGATAAGTGTTTTGAGTACTAGTTGTTAGTACATATATACGTATTTCCATTTTTGTATGTGCGGAAAGTGTTTCGCAGATCAATATTGTATAAAAATTTGTCTATCAGTATTGTATGCGTGCATAATTATCAATGGAAAACTTAATTCTAAAACTGTAATCTTTGTGCTACTGTCAATCAACAAAATTTATTCTTGAATTTCAATTCAGTTAAAATTCTACAATTCAATTATTCAATGTCTGTTGTCTCTCGTGGAGCATAGGATGCCAACCAGAATTCACCACCCATCTCTGTTCTGATCCGTTCTTTTCCAGTTGTTCTCAAGTGCTATTCATTCTTTTCATATCTACTTCCGATTCCCGGTGCAATGTATTCTTTGGTCTTCCTCTTTTTTTTGCAGTGGGGATTCCAAGTTAGCGCTTGCCTTGAGACTGAGTTGGGTAAATTTCATAGTGTGACCTATTTACCTCTAGCGTTTTTTCTTAATTTCTTCCTCAGCTGGTAGTTGGTTTGTTGTTTGCCACAGAAGGCTGTTGCTTACGGTATCTGGCCGATAGATCCAGAGTATTTTGCAAAGACAGTTGTTTGCAAATACCTGTACCTTTTAAATTGTGCCATTCGTAGTTCTCCAAGTTTCGGGTCCATACAGTAAAACCATCCCGACGTTTGTACTGAAAATTCTAACTTCGATGTTGACTGACAATTGTTGTAAGTTCTACATGTTCTTCAGTTGTAGAAATACTACCCTTTCCTTGTCATCACGTCTGCACCAGACCGGATCCTTCTTGTTAATTAGTGATGCTACTGCTAAAGTATGTACAGGTATCCACATCCTCCAGAACTTCATCCTCTTGTGTAATTTGGTTGGTGCTCGCTGCTTTATCTAAGGATCTTGCAGTTTCCACTTGAGAATGTTGAGACCTACTGAGTCTGCTATTGTACAGGCATTCGTTTCCGCTTGTGAGAAAGAAAAGCTAGGTGAACTGTGAAGTCCGAATTGTTTAGCCGCATCCAAGCTATCTATTGTATTCCATGCTTCTTCGGAGACGTTTAGGTCTTCACGATCCAGTCAACTTCATACACTTGGTCATGGTCGTGAGCACTGGTGGAGGATCAACTATAAACGTGATGGAAGAGGTAATGGTAGTAGGTAACACGAGACAGCTTTCCAAATTTAGGGAAGAAACTGAAATTTGAAGGTCATGTACTAGTGAGACAACTTCTGGAAAATAACGGCACTATCATACGAACTCAACTCAGACAGGTACACTTCATAGTTTGAATCACAACCTAAGTGTACAAAAGTATTACATCTAGTCCTTAATTCTACTGTGGTCTTAACTCTTCCTTTTGTCAATAATCGATTATTATCGTGTCTATCTTCTTTATCCAGATATCCATTTTGACTAACGATTTGTTTGTTGAATGACATTATCTTAACATTTCCAAACAGTTTTGATTCAATATCACTTCGTTTTCGTTTATGATGAGTGCCAACTAACCTGTGATAAATTCTGACTTGTATGGCCAATTTATTTTGTGACGACACACCCCTGTATTATATAATAGACTATCCTATGTAAAATTTAACTCTACATTACGATTGTACAACGTTTGTGAATGACACCGTTTCAAAGAAATTTTTCTTCGTTGAATGCTTTTCGTCCACAGACCACCTGAATGTGAGATCGATGTTATTACCCATGCACTTAAAGAACCTTGATGGATTATTGGTAGTGGCAAGCAAGGAAGAGGAGCTGGCTCAAGAGATCATTAAGAATCACGATCTAGAATTAGCAGTTAACGTGACTGTGATACTAAGTGACGTATGGGGACTGGACATACTCCTATCATATCGGTCTCAATTACTAATCGTCGCAGTTTATAAGGTCAGAAATCCTATTGTTTCAGCCGCAATAGAGTTACTTCGAATAATATAGTTTCTAAAACACTAGTCTCGTTAATTAGAGAAGGCTTAACTAAAGTCAGTTATATGCAATAAAAGAAACAGTAGGCTAGTTTTAAACCTTGTCAAAACTGTATTTTTTAACTATTTACGCTTCTCCAGGTTTTCGAACATAGGAATATTTAAAGAAGTCCGACATTAGTGATATTCCTTGACTTAAAGGCAGCATTCAGTTCTGTCGACCTAGAGGCTGCACAGCACTGCTTGACATTGCAAGATATACATTGACCTTGTAAATACTCATTACTCGATCTCTGCTAGTCTAGCTAGAGCTTATAGCGAGATGTTAGATGAATCTGAGACACTAAGTGGTGTCCTTCCAAGGCTGCCAACTATTTTCATTCCTTTTTAATTTTATCATAGGCTTACTACTAGAAATAGGATTTTTTTATCGGCTGAATTTTCAGAAGTTTATCTCCACTAGTCTCACTTATCAACTTGAAGTATGCAGATGACAATTTTTTGGTTTAGAAGCTAGCAAAGCCAGTTTTCTGACCACTTAGAGCAGCAGTGCAGATATTTTTGGGACGCATTTCTCCTTCACTTATTGTAATAGTTTGCTTCAAGACTAGTCTATTTAAAATTAGTTGAGAACATCGGCTACCTCACATATTGTGAAGATTTTACCAGATTTTATAGGTTGGCATCTGACAAAGTATCTTCATGAAGTCAGAAAGTCTGATTGGTCCTTCCTAGTTTACATTACCTATAACGTCAGTTAAATATCCGTCTGCTAAATAGCTCGTTATGTCTTACTATATGTCTGTGAAAAGTTATCTTTAAAAATAGATGCTTTTCGTAGACTTGTAGTATTTGGTCCTAAATATCCTCGAAATTGCTCGCGTTTTTTGCGACCACCAAGTAAAGAATGTTGAAACTAGATTCAGTATAGTCAAGGAAGATATTAGACCAGTTGATGCTTTTCTGGATCTATGTCCATTAAAGTGGTTGGGACCTGACTAATGTATGACCAACCACCTACTTTGACTCACCAAACCGAAACGTGTGATCATTCCAAGAAGTCAGTGACTGTTAGTTCGAAGTTTGTTAGTAAACCCAAACTACTTGATAGTGTTTTGCGCCATTATCACATCACTTGATTGGAGACATCTAGCCATATTTCTCAGAAAAGGTTTAAAGAGTGCAGGTTTATTCACCTTCGTCTTCTCGTAGATCCTGAGACTAATTAATTTTATACCTTACTTTCAGTGAATTACTTCTTTATTTTCATAGCATAGTTTCTATATCTAATCTCTTTTGTGACCACTAATGTTTCTATTACATCGGCATTCAGTTTACTGTGTTAAGGTAGAATAACAACTTGCAGTGATATGCATACATACCAGACTTCACGTTGATCTCGACCCACTCATTTTAGTTGTTTGTATTCGTCATAGATTGTTTTTGATTGAATATCACTGAGAAGCATAGCGCACTGAACAACTGTCTCGTCCTGGTTTGGGACTCCTTAACAGTACCCAACCTCACTTCCACCTGAGAATTGAATCTAGGGTTTTCAGGTTGGTGGACGCCTAACCCTCAGCACTACTAGCCGATGTCCAATTCTAAACTCCCCACTTCCATCAATTTATGATACAGCGCGACAGTAATCCATCGTCATTCGTGATAACTATCTCACTCCCATCAATTCTAAACACCAGTCATAATTTGATGAAAGCTTGAACTCTACAAATGGGCCTCAGCTTAGTGATGCAAACAGTTAAGCTTTCATCAGCATGAAGACCCTGGGTTTGGTTTCCTAGAGGAATCGAGGGTGTGCTTTGTTGAGGATTTCCATACTGGACGAGATATATGTCCAGTGCTCTCTGGTTTTCAGTGGTACCTAAGCACTATCACTTTGTAACGAATACAAACAACTTAGCCTAATATCTATCTCCACAAAATCACTTCAATTCGATTCATTTATTAGTGTGAAATTCCATTTAGGTATAACTTTTGTTTTTGGTTATCTTAAAGATCATCCATTTCTATAAAATGCTAAAATATTTTTCAAGTTAAAAATACCACTTATATCATAAATAAATGCAATTAATTTTTAACAGTTACATTTTTTTAATTAATTTTATTGGAACTAGATTTTTAGAAACAAAACTGACAACATTTTTAAAACTATTCAGCTGTCAAAATAAATTTCTGAAGTATAAATTAAGACATAATAATGTAATGTACATGCATATATTATTTACTGTTAAAATATCTGGAAGTTTGTCGCATTTTATCTTACAAAATCTACTTAACCTGAAACTATGGATAAAAATTCACCCTGTATTTGAAGAAAGAATTATTGACAATCTAGGAAACAGTCTTGACTTCTGAAATAATTTACGTTCTCTTATAATATTTACAAGACTATTCTACTATATCACATAATTAATAATTCAGCATATTGGATCTTTACTTAGTGACGTAACAGTAACAGCCTGTTTATCTTATGTGAGTATGATGAAGTTTTTCTAGTGATAATGAAAAATATACTCAACAATAAACTTCTGAACTAAAGTGAGAAAGGTCTCGTAAAACAGAACGAATATTTCAATTTCTACCCGATATTTACTCATATTCATCCAAGATATGATATTCTGAATAATGGCTACCATTTTGAATAACTTAATATGTGACGTTCTAAGTTGTTCCAAGAAAGTGTATTGCATACGACATTTTATAAAACTTTACATAATATAAAATACAAATAATCCAAAATCTTAATTGCCCCAGTAAGTAGATATTGAGTCCAGCACATGAGTGTTTGGTGACGTGTCCTCCTCGTGAAAATTGTGTTTTTTTGTCACAATGTGATCACATGTTTATTCTACTTATTGAACATGATAAACAAATGTTGAAGCAAGTTGTATAAGCAAACTATAGTATTTTTCATTATATTTTCTTTTAAAGCTTTACTTTACAATTAATCTTTATGTGGATTTCAAAAATAAATACGTAGGTGTTTTGTGTAACTTCGTTAAATTATTATAAGCTTCCTATGGACACACTTAGATTTTTCTTGTAAATTTATGTTCTCTTTAAATGGATATGTTAATTCGGCTAAACCAAGTAAACGACCTCGAGCTATACTGAACCTTAAAATAAGCGGTTAGAATTTTCTAGATTAAAGTCATATGACTGTGGTTTAGAGGATTAGGACTTACCACTTGTTATAAAACAATACATTTAACAAATTATGTTAATCAATGGCTATTTGCAGTATTAAGTTATTTAATTTATAAGCATTTGCTGCATTGGCTAAGAAACTGGAGTCATAATGAAAATTATTTACATTCGTTTAAATGGTGTACTTGCACTATTGCTGACTAGGAAGTTAAATTAAAACTCAACCAAGAAGATTTATCAAGGCATATTTCAGTCAAACCCGAGAAATGAAAAAAAAAAGTTACAGCGTTTAAGTTCAAGACAAACAAACATAAATGCGTTTGTGTGTTTATGTTTCAAGGTTTCGTCTGCAGTATTTAAAGATATTATGAGACTACTACAATTTGGAAGATGAAGACCAACAAACGGTTTAGTTATAACTTAGTATTATCTCTTTTTCTGGACTTTTATTTATCATATAGAATATTTCTAATCGAAGTAGGAATACATCTGCAAAAGGAAAAGATACCTCAAACATCTCAGTTAATGAGTACTTATAATAACAGTGACTCAATTCTCAATTACAGACACTACTTATTGTGATTTCCATAATGTATCTGATATACAGCGGAAGCACCTGTAGTTTTACCTTGAGTAAAGCTATCACTATCAGAATGACATCAAAAATATATTATCGAAAATATATATCAGTTAGTAACCTTGTAGGATTGTACAAAGTCATACACATGAAGTAAGTATTTCTAACCAAATGGAAAGTTCTCTTGATTAACTAAAATGATTTAATTTTATAACTAAACTTAATAATCTCAATAACACTTCTTATAATACTATAATTCATTGATCTATTTTTTGTATTGAACTTATCTGATTTCAAAGTAAATTCTACATAAAAGACATAATATCAGTTTAGAAACTAAAATATTTCATTATGCAACGCTAAAATCAGGTTTAATTAATTCCTACAAATTTAAACAAAGCCTGGAGAACAAATTGAATGTTACCAATCAAACTTTAAGTATTCATTCTCCAATCTAAAACGCAAATCATAATGAGCCTGAAGATTAGCAGTAATAAAACCATCCCCTGAAACAAGGTATCAATTGACGAGGTTACATTCGATGTGCACATGTCTCTACTGTTCAGTATTCGAATTTGAAGCTAATATTCACAAATAAATAGATGGCAGTGGTCTTTAAATATCACATATTGCAGTCAATGTAATTGTACTTTAAATATCTGGTAATTATCATTCTATGAATAGTTTATTGTGTTGAAATCGCAGTACAATGACATCCTTCGAATCAACTTTTATTATAAATTAAAAAATCATTTAGGAGAACTAATTAATTTAAATCGAAAAATAATGCTAAAACAATGTCATCACAATAATAGAACCCACATTTTATATCACACAGTTAATATCAGTAACAGCAAATTTAAATTAAGCCTTTTGTTTTTCAGAGTAAAATCAAGAAGTTATATAATGTCAGAAGAATGGAAGTAGTGGTAATCTGATCCATTCATCAAAAGAAGCTAATCTAGAATCTGAAGTTTGTTTGATATTACTTTAAGGAAGATACATCCTTCCACGCTAACAATACATTTATGAGTATACACATTATTTATGATCATCACAGTCCATGATTCTAGGTATCATCTTCGTAAAGTTTCATGCATAAATTGAATTCCATGAATGAATCATTTTTTCGTAAAAATTCATGAATCGGTATCACTTTGAGTTCTACTGGAAACTAAAGGTCATTCAACAAAATTTTATTGCGACTTATGGACTAGTTAATGGTGAGTACCACCGATCAGACAAAAGGCAGAATCGAAGTCATACACAAAGTACGATTACTATGTTTCTGAGTTCAGTATTCAAATATATTTTGTGCTACTTGTTATGTGGATACCTCTAACCGGTCATATCTGGAGAGCATCATTTTACAAAATTACACGAAATGGAAGAGTACACGCTATCATAAATTGATACTGATATTTGTAAACAATATATTCATTAAGAAAATTCAAAATGTTCAGATCACTATGATAAAAGTTATTAGTACGCATTGCTAATAAGCCTTGAACCAGTGAAGGAATGCTGTCCGAACGGTTTCTTGCTTTTGACAACATTCTAAATAACCTCAGCTTTTAATTATGTATGTAGTCAAATTTTTTAAATGTTCAGTATGAATATCACAATGCATTAATTTGATTGTTTTCGAAACTGGTGTAACTTCCAAAAAAATAGTATGCATAGAATGTACTAAAAACTGTATACATTTGACTTTTAATGAAATGGAGTCGTAATCTGTTAAATGTTTGTTATTATTACAAAATATCTTATATGTTATAACGTCAGTGTATCTGAACAATGATAAAAAAACTCGATGTGAAATTAGTTGAACGTGTCGTTTAGCTTTTTAAATCATGAATATTGGATGCTATTTCAGTGGGTGTATTTTAAGAACTTATCACTAAATAATCCATGGAATCTATTTTTCATAGCACGTTCACTTTATAGTTATACTATGAAAAGCCAAATAGGACAACCACGTCCCACGTCGGCCCACCACTGGCGAGCTCCACATCGTCAAACACCGCCTTAGCGCACCCCCCCGCAGAATCGTTTAATACTACGTAGAATTTACCAGAAACTAGGAAGATATCATCACACATGCGAAGTAAATATCTTTAGATTATGAAGTTGACGAGTGCTATGTCTTTTAAGATCACAAGTGATTGTTCAACCACAAAATTTCCTCAAAAAGCACAAAGAGTCCTCAGGTTATGGAGAAATAAACTTGATAATTTAGGTGACTTTTGTGAAAATATTGTACAGTTCAAAGGCAGTTTTTATCACAAACTCGTATCAGGTAGAAAGTGATCAAATACTAGTGCAGAAGTGATTGTTTTATCATTCTATTGTAGGACTTTTAAGCAGTAAATGCTTATACTCTAATCATAGCTTCAACTGTTTACATTTCCGGATCCATTTGAATCGGAATCTTTATTAAATCTCCATTTAATGTCGTCCGGGAAAAACTACTATTTCTCTCCTGATATGGTTGATTTTAAGGTTGGCAGTTTTTCTCTAGTACATTTTTAGAGATTTATTTTGCATTTTATTTGTGAAGATTTCTATATACTAAAAAGGCCCTTTTCATCACCGACCGATATGAAGTGAAAACGAAGCGGTGTAAATTACTTATTGCTCCTTGTGGGAGGTAAATTTATATCACTAACATATGCTGTATTGTTGCCTAGTCTCTATCATTTATACTAATTCATGCAAAAAATAACGTTAATTTGCTAATCTTTTTACTGATGTTTTACGGATTTATGTCTAAAACTAATATAGTGAACAAGAATTAACTTTAATCACAAAGTCTTAATTATAGTGGTTGATGAGTGACCAATAAATTAGTTAACGCATTATATCAGCTTATTTTGACAATCAAAAGATAAATAACCTCGTTTACATACCAACCTTTATCAACGATCAGTATTATTGAACCACCTGACATTAATAGAAATTAATGATGTGAACATTTCGTAAAATAACACTAAATCTTCTGATATCAAGCTCATAAACATTGAAATTACAATTATAATTATTTTTCAATGTGAATGAAAAATGAAATCTATTTCAAATAATGTTAGATAAATTATGTTGGGGTTATCATGATTCACTGAAATTTCATGAGTTTCTAATTTACAGCTGACAATTAAAGTTAAGGTCTCGTGAAATAGTGTGACTTTTAATGAGTACACTATTTTATTTTGTTGAATACTGGAACATGTTGTCAATAAATTGATCGAAAAATTATAGAGTTATTATGTATTGAATAAGGTCATGGACGTTTACTCCGTATTAACAGCTTTCACACAGTATGAAACGAATAAGCGATGAGCAAATGAACTATTAATTGAACGCCATTATTACTGGAACATAAAAACGTATTTTTAAATAAAATAGATATCTATGAAATTTATGTTACTAAACGCTTGTTTAAATGTCTAAAGTAATTTGTAACTGCCTAATACGTACGTCCCCAGTGTGACGCTACAGAATAAAAAAACGAAAATATAGTAAACGTTATAGGTTGAAATAGGACTCATAATAGCCATAATACTCCTATATGTTATACTTATAGAAGCGGCTGATAAACCATGACATAATATTTTTCTTATTGTGAATTTGTAGCAGCTGATGTAACTCTAGACATAACATTTTCACTGTTGTATGCATGCTCAATGTTGGATTGAACTCAGCTTGAAGGTTACTTTGAACTGAAACCGGTCTCAATTCATTGCATGTTGGATTTATACTGTGTTCCAATATAATTTTCATAAATTCATCGTTACTGACTTTTGATATGTATACTTATCCGGTTGTTGGTGAATGTGTATTAGTCATTTGGAAATATGGGATTTATGAATAATTAGGAATTATATTGTTACTGAACATAGTACTATTGTAATCCAGTATTAACAAGTATTGACGATTCATACACTTATAAACATTCTTATCATGGTACGCATGCTAGAGTATTAGTGAATAGTGAACTCCCCTCATTCGCGCGTTTTTTACTTTCCTTGCTCACGAACTGAATGAAAAAATAGCCTAAAGTATTGGTAGCAAAATACCTGGCGAATATATATAAGATATTATTGGAGAAAAATACTATTTTCAGTTGATTCGAGTAACATTAAACAGCTCTGGATTTAAAAACGTTCCCCGTGAAAACAAATTTTAAAGAAAATGTAGGTTATTCGTACAACGACCAATGCAATTTTCATGGGTTTTCCGCAAAAATAAAATGCATTTCTTTTTAGAAGAAAAATTTAGTGCTAATAATCAATTTTTCGCATCATTTGTTAAATACTTTCCAATTTTTCTATTCTACACTTTTATCACTATCATTTTCATTCAATGTCACCAAGTCTTGAATAAGCATGAAAGTGAATAATGTATTGCTTTTGCCAACATACCATAAAACGTTATTAATTTACTGTCATATTACTTTTATAATCAAGAAAAAACCAGAATATTTCTTGTCGAGAAGTTCGCTTTTCAATGATTTCTTTTTCAAGTCTGTACAATCGTGAATATCTACATTTTCATAACAACAAAGACAAACTACCTACATATAGTGTTAGGACGACTTTCTTTTTTCATAAAACTGGGGTAGAATATGTCCAAAAGTGAGAATGAAATGCATTCAATAATCTTCATCTAAATTCCATGAAATTTTGATGAATACTATACTACATTTTAAGGTTCATGCGAATAACGTTTGTCTTATTGTTGCTATGTTTACTATTGCTATTCACGATTGTACAGCCTTGAAATGAATTCGCTGAAAAGAGAACTTTTCCCTGGAACATTTTCTTGTTGTTTATTTTTTCATGATACTTTTATAATTTTACTATAAAGTGATATACATTTAAACTGAACTTGAATCTGCATTCATTATCACCGAAATTCAAATGAACGTGTGACTCTTTTCAATTTATTCACATAGTTTTACTAACAAAAATGTTTTTCCATATATTCACTAGTCATTTATTATAACAGTCAAAAACCTGGATTATTCTGTTATCAGTAAAATAAGAATGGAATTTCTCGTACTTTTTTTTTTTTCATAGTTATACTATAATTTCTAACACACTTAAAATTAAAAAAAAGCTTATTCTAATATGTTTATATGTTTAGTTATATACTTTATAACTTGCGACATGTTATATTTGTTATTTGATTAATGCATAATTTATTTTCAATGTAAATATAGATTTTAATGTAACAAAAATGTAAAACGTACTTTTCTAATAATATTTATTATTATTTCCGATAGTGGTTAGTATGAGTTGTTCGGAAACAAAACAACTTGTTAGAGATCATACGATAGTGTTTGCTTATGATGTATTGATTTGTTATTAATAATATTAGTGAGTGATTAAGATTACAATAGAAAAGTGGTAAATAATTTATATAAGAATGAGTATCCTCCCTTTCTCATTCATTTGATTTTCGTTGTTTCTATGATATAATCGTTAGTTGTATAGATCCCATATATACCCCTAAGCGTATTAATTTGCATGTTGTTCATTATTATGTCTGTATGTGAATTCAGTGTATGATTAAACATTAGAATAGGGTTACCAGGGACTGATTTTTGACTGATTGTTGGTTGTAATCAGTTTTAAATACAATCGTGGCCAAATCTTGTTAACTGACTTTACATTATACTTGTGTTATATCTTTTACACATATATATGAACCAATATGATGTATGAGAATTTAAGTGCGCATGGTATGTATAATCAACGAAACCGAACTTAAAATCGACATGTAACAATGAAATTAATGAGTACGCATATCGTATAATGCAGCTTACTGCAGACAAAAAGCGTTATAACGTTGGTGCAAATACAATAAACCCTAAAAATGTTAAACTGTAAGTCGTGGTCATGACGTTGAATTATCCCAGCTCGTCAAAACCAGAATCGTTCAAGCTAACAATTGATATACGAGGTAGGCATAGTACGTGATTCGATGTGGCTTCCATTTACTAATGTAACTTTCCTTCCATCTTCTTAAATATATTTTTATTTCGTGAGACTGTCTTTCATATATATAAAGGAACAACAAACCCTGGGCTCTATAGTTAGGATGGGCCGGACTACATAGGCATTGGATGGTATCACTTTTGGCGTAACTCCACGAAAGCTAGGCAGCTATTTCCTCCAAATCAGATCGAGAGAGGGAAGCTATAGGTTGATGTTTGTCCAGCATTTACATTGGTGAGCTATTCTGAAAAAACTCAACGTGTAATCATTACCTACTCTTATCATTGCATTATTAAGTTGATAATGTATCTCCTAATTTTTACTTGTATTCATTTAGTGACAGCCTTACTTTAACATTCATTAGTACTCAAATTCAAACAGCTTAATCAATATTGACGACTAGTCAGGTACGTTATGGTAAAGTACTGTCATCCAGTATCAAAGATTAGTATTATGTGGATGCTTCAGTGGCATACCTTTGTTACATTGTCAACCAATTGAATGCAATTATGAATTCGCAGTAAGCGTACAGCATGATGATTTATTTGACATTTAGCTTTGATTTAACTCCCTGCTTCCTCATTACACTTACATCATGTTCCATTTCAAATTATCTGTTGATCACTCCCTTTTTAATCTATAAATGCGGAGTTCCTCCACGTCACGCCTAGAGAAACTTACAGTGGACTGAGTAGTAGAATCTCAAACTTATTTTACTTTAGTCACTCAGGTAACCTTACACTTGGTTTGATTACTTTTATGTATCGAACGATTGGCTAGATCTTCAAATCTGCGTAGTTATGAAATCATGAAAATCATCCAGACAAGTTTTACTAGTTTATTTTTACTGTGAGTATAATATATTACCACAAGCATTAGGCAGAAATGCTACTTTGTAATCTAAAAGCAGCAAACTAGTGTTCGTACATATGACACAGATTTCGCCGAACCTTGCTAATAAATAAAGCTACTTTTTTTGATAAACAGTGTCTCTTTCCCATAAACGTCTGTGACTTTTGTTTGTATCAGCGATTTACACTCAGTAACATCACCTCGTCAAGTTAATTGGCACACAAACAATCACGTGAATCTTTAGCCTATGCAGTCAAATGAATATTATGTAAACTGTAGCCTATATTGTTACACTAACCCAACACCAGCAACAATTCTTATCAACGACATGACATGAGTTGGCCATAAGTTTTTGGAAGTCATTCGGTGTTTAGTCTTCTTCAATTATTATTTATCACTCCCCGTAAAACTTCGACTCCATATACTAAAAAGTACCACTCCACTTCAAATGGTAGCTTAACTGATTGCATCAACTTTCACCAGATTTTGAATGTCCAGACAATAATTGATTGATAATACCATACATTCAAAATTATAGATATCAATATTTCTTTACTACAATGAATCAAAAGGGCACATATACTGTTGCCACACAAAAGGATTATAATAATTTGCTCATGATTAAAACGAGCGCAAGTAATTGTACTTTAGAGCGATCAGTTTCAAGTCAGTTTTCCGCCCATAAACGCTCTTGTTTTGTTAATCACATTCAGATATCTAACCGTAATTCGGCAATCTCATATTTGTATTCTATAAACATCATTTCCTTGAAAAGGCTTTATAGGCATTAGCAGTATCACTTAGCTTTATCAAAATTATTTAGTACGACTGGAAACAACAGGTTGGTGACCTTGCTTGCTATGTAAACTTAGGTAGCTACATCTTTAATGGAATATGAATCGTTAATGCTTGTTTCTGTGATATAACTCTGTTCCGTAATAATATAATTTCAAACTGTCTGTAAATCACCGTACATTTCACTGACTCATACACATCCACAATTCATAGGATGAGTTTATTTATTAATTGTCAATACGATGAATATAGGAGAATTGTATTTGACAGTGAACGTTTTTTCGACAAGCACAAAATCAAAACAAGTCGGTAAAGAAAGTTATATCAGTTTTTGTGTTCAACTATGATACAACATCCAAACCGTAAAATAATAGATGTACAACAAGTTAAACTCGTTAGTATGCCCAGGGGGGGGGAGATATTAGCGACTGCTAAACATCTGACAATGTTTGTTTAGTGGTTAATGGGCACATTTTAAGAAATAACTTTTAGCGGAGTTTTCAATTTAAATCTCAAACCTAATGATAAAAGTCAGTTTATGTCACATGTTTTACTGCAATACATGATTTGTTCCTAGTTAACATGTGGTTAGTTATATGCTTAATAATAAGCACAATAAGTTTTTTATGTAAGTCGTTTATATCTTAAGTAGGATTTGGAAACCTGTAAGGGAATGTCTGTGTTAACTTTGCTTAACATATATGCCAATGTTCATCTAATAGGAATGAATGCATTTAATAATTCCTTAAGCGATTACTCTAATATTTAAGCAAAGGCCTTTGTATAAGAAAATGTACTAAAATCCACTTACAGAAAACATTTTTACACGGAGTTGGTCAACTACACACAAAATAAATTTAGTAAAATTAATTATGATTCTTTAATTCAATCAACCTATCTTTATGTACTGACTATTTAGTTCCTGATTTACTGGTTAGGATCATCTTATAATGTCAATAGCCTACACGTTTTGTATAAAAGTCGACATGTTTAAAACAAATTTTCATACATCTTTATGATAAAGGTAAACAAACAGGCATGTTTTATCTATAGGGATCTAGGCCTAAGCTTAATTTGGAATAATGTTAACAATTAAGTATGCAGTGACCCATCGTAATCAATATACTCTAAAATGACGTGCATTTTTTAAAAAATTCAAGTTGCATTTTCAATTTTTGAAACTAATACAGAGTGAATTTTTTGGTCGCAACGTGTCGTTCATGGCTTTTGAATATAATTGTCTTGGCTTGTTAAATTTAATACTGAAAAATTGTAATTCTAGCCTTACATTGTCTCAACTGAAGGTTATAGTGTGCACTATTCAAACTCATAAACAAAATTAACAAACATTGCTGAAGAATAAAAGGGATAGAACTTTTGTTATTCCATTACAGTATAAGAGCCTTTAGTGGTTAAATTTGCTCGAAATGAGTAAACTCACACAGAATGTCGTCAAAAATTCAGTCTAACCTTTTACTTCAAAGTAGTGACAATAAATATACAAGCAACAATATAGCTGTCATTCCATCATTTTAATATTATCATTCTCAACACAGAAGTTTCATATTACAAAATGTTATAATTACAATGCCTCGTCACTACTGGTAATCAAAAGACTTTAAGTCTAGATCCTTATTGTTATTATCATAATCATTTTACTTTTAAAATATGTCACTGTGGTGTTTGTATGAAGCAGTAGTTGTATTGTACATTTAGTTCGTGAGTTGACTGATTTCTAAAAATAACAAATTACCTTCACCTGTGTTCAGTGTCTTTTGGTTTATACGTGTGGCGGTAAATGATCCCCTACATAAATAGTTGCATATGCTCTCGATATTAATTCTGACAATGTTTGTTTCAGCCAGCACGACTCGGTCACGCATCACTACCGGATTACTACAGGACACGACGTGGGGATTAACTCTCTCTCTAGTTACCCAGACTAGACGTTACTATCCAACTAACGCTGTAGCGGTAAATAATCCCCTAAATAAATAGTTGCATAGGCACTCGACATTGATGCTGACCATGTTTGTTTTAGCGGACACAACTAATCGGAGGCGCGCGGTCACGCATCACCACCAGATCACAACTCGAACCACTGTGGGTAGCATCTCTCTCTAGTTTGCCAGCCTAGACGTTGCTATCCCATTGAAGCTCTGTTTGCGATCAAATATAATTTCACTTCCGTCCTTTAGTGCCTTCTGATTTCTCATTTGTAAGAGTGGGTCCAATCGATAGAAGTGGCTTTGGTTGTACGACAAGCGTAACTTGGACATATACCCGGGTACACTTCAACGCTCTACTCACGATCAAAACAAAACGTCTCCCACATCCCCCACTGCCTTCCGATTTGTTTTTATTCGTACGTGTGAGTTTATTTGTTAGAAGTTGCTCTAGTTACACGACGAATTTTACTGAGTCATATATCTGGTGTACTTCTTACCTGTCCTAGTTCGTTGGATGCTATTCAAAATTCTAAGAAGCACACTGGCATCGCGATGGAACCGGGACCTGGTCACTAGGACATCGATTCCTGTGCTGAGTAAATTGACAATTAAATAGAGCATTTTGAAACCTGGTGCATGCATCAAGGTAACGTTAAGAAATATAGAACTGCAGCTCCTTTCCTTACATTCATTAAGAAAGAAACTTATCGTTTACTGAAAATTTTGGTATTTCCTGATAAAATTATATCATTGTCTTTTACAAAACTCAAAGATCCATTGCTTCCTTGTGTGTAATCAACAACTTTGAAGCTGGAGAAAGATCAAATTTCCACAAAATGATAAGCCTACACGATTATGAAGTTTGTGAGTTCAAACTTAATTTTCAAACGCCAGCCGCCGAATTCAATGTTGGTGATCGAAATGATGTCATGTTGACAGGTCGGTTGATAGCTGGTATCAACATACCACATTTAAAACGAGAGCTCAGTCAACTTACAGAATGTTTACTGCAGAAAATTCCAGATGCTTGCATTGACTATAAGCAATCGATAAGGTGGATTAATCGTCCATGAAAATTCTTAATACGTTCATTAGTCATACTAGCCAACTACGCAGTCAACGTCGCACACATATTTTCTACATGTCTTGACGACTACGTTATACCCAAAAGCACTAACCACAACTCTAAATCTGATTTATCTACGCGAACAGATACTCTCGAAAGGTGACCAACGACTTAAAAACTGACTACTCTCCCAAAGCCAGATCAAGAAGACACGAACACAGTATCAAGAAGATTCGATTCTATTTTATTTTAACTCTGTATATATAGTTACAACAACGACCTTGTAATAATTACATTAACTAGCGCACTAAAAATCCCTACAATCAGAAATAGCGAGGTTGGTGCGAAGAGATTGAACAGTAGTACTGGTTGTAAAATCTATTTTTGCTTGAATGAAAATCCCACCATGTTTCTTTGGTGTTGTGCAGTTCCTTAACTTGAATTTGTCTCTTTGTTATGCTCTGTCTCCGTAACAGGCCCTGTTTCTTTCTATTTGCCCCTTTTTTTATAACAGTTATGGAGTTTTACCCACAATTTGGTTCTTACATGTCCTTTTTGGTAGCATATATTACATCCCGTTGACCTTTAGCTTTGTTTTGTTGGGGTTCAAGGTTTTGTTGTAAGCCATATTGGCTTAATATTTCCTGTCTGTCTGAGTGAATTGGCTCAGTTGTTCGATTACAGACGTTTGGTTCCTTTCTTTGTTAGGAACACTTTCATTGGACAAGTAATTAATTTGCTGTCCCTTCACTATTTATTTATTGTATCATAGATTAATTATACAATTGCTTGAATCCTTTTGGCTGTATAGAGAAAGGGAACTGTTGAGATTTGTGTGTTAAATTTTGTTTATTGTTAAATACAGTACCACGTTTAGCACCGATAAATTGTTATTGGCTTTCCTATCGCGAATTGGTGCGTAACTCAAGAACCGGTAGGCTCTAAAGAGAACGACGTTAATCTTCAACGTTATCAGTAGCTTGGTTTATTCACTGGTTACAGCCTACTTTACAATTAATACAAAAATAGCACAACAAGATTATTGACATGAAAATTAACTAGTTCTGCCTCTTCTTAGTAGTACTAAAAATGGTCTCAGTTGACGAGGAAATACTGTTAATAATAAAATATAGCATTATATTGTGTCACGTGCAGGTGAGTTACAGTTTAGTAAATATATGTTTTGTGGTCACCTTCATTCACGTAAATCATGTCTGTGTTTTAATTTTGGAAGGATTGGGCATATTAAATCAGTATGTCGATCAACAGCCCATTTCGCAACATGCCATCATAAGTGTTGAGATTTAAATTCATGTACTAAGGCTACTGAATAACTTCAGATCTTTTCTTTGACTACAATATCAAACGGCGTTTTGAATATTCATAAGCGATTATATCTATCTAACGACACTTCTCATGATTTCATAAATGACACTGAAAGTAAGAAGTACATCATCTTGGTGGAGAATTTAAATTTACTGCAATTTATGTTTCTATATTGGGCATCACTTGACATAAGCTTCCAATTCTTGAGTGCTGTATTTTGCATGTTCGAGGTAGAGATTCTGAATACTTGTCAAGTTCTTGGTTAGTGACATTGAATAATCACTACCTAAAACTGCTGAGGGTAGTGTAAACGCCGTAATTATTCCTCAGCAAAAAAACTATATTGTGCATTTATATGTTAATATATATGTTTAACGTGAGATTGAATATACTTGACTATTGACGACTTGTTTGGTTTCTGGTCTTTTGTGCATTTTAATCAGTTCCAAATAAACCCATGTTTAAATCGTTGTTATTGACTTCTCTATATATGTGTAATACGCCTTTTGCATAAGTGTATCGAGTCAACGGGTATACAGTAGTCTAGATGTATACGGGCGTTTATTCAGTAAACAGAACGTTAGTCGGTTCTCCTCATTTAGAGTAGAACTGCACCTGTTAACTAATTAAGTTAAGTTTGATAAATTGATCAAAGATTTGGTTGCTGCATCTTCTAAATGTGAAGGTGGAATGAAACTTTAGCCTATATAACTACAAGTGCAGGGTGATCCTCTATTCCTTATGGTCTAAGAGAAATCGTTCACAAAATACCACATGACTTGTGTGATAAACGAAAAATGGAGCCGACTCATGTTTCTGCTTGGGTAAAGGGTACTCTGATTGGTATACTCTTAAAGTTTGATGATAAAACTATCATATGGTGATTATTGAATAATTTTAAATTAACGTTTGTTAAAACAAAGAAAGCACCGCTGTTAAGACTAAAGATATTTTGATAATTCAATAAGAAAATGAAGTTTATCAGAGTTTTGTGATATAATTGTGGGATGCATCAGACGTACACTTCTTAAGGCATTTATATATGAAGAATAAAAGGTCACTTAACTAAAGGTATTCTTAATCGCCATGGTTCTAAAATATTTTTCAAAGTTGATCTAAAGATGTCTGTCTTCTAATGTCTTTATATTAAGCTTTGTCAATGCTAACGACAATTGACACTCCGTCAAGTTTGTCTGAATACAACGATCTAGTATTCGATTTTAGTTGTTCTCCAGCCATTTTGCAAGAACTGATGAGTAGTGCTGTTGTTGATTTGGAAGATGTGGAAGTTTATCAAATCGATCTCATTATTCATTGCCACGACTAGACGGTTCATGACAAACGATTGAAACTTAGTATGTCATCTACCTGAAAAAAATATCGCTTTAAATCTGGTAAAATATTTTTTTCTGTTAGTTTAGGGTGTCAAATCAGCCGACTGAAAGCTACGACTGAGCGAATTACCGGAGTTCAGAATACTATTGTGTTTCCTCCACCGACTGAATGCTCCTAATTAATCGAGTATCGACCTTCATTATTACCCCCAAAACCCAAAGGAATAACAACAAGTCGTCCAAAAACGATTAATTACTCCAATTACACCTAATACAATAACAGCAGCGACAGCAATAACAATAACACTGACAATAACAATAACAATAGTCTAAAACAATACAATAAATATAGAAAGTAATTAGAAGTGTACTTCTGAATAATATTGACTCCGACAGTAACAGAACGTTCGCCCAATCGTTCCGGAACCAATGGCCGCTAACAATGGAACTCGATGCAACCAAACAACACTTAGTGGAACCAATGTTCAACTTCCTTGACACTCCCCGGCAAAAAAGACGTAGACTTTTTTCTTGCTTAATGACCTAGGCTTCCGGGTGGGGGTGGGCCTACAAACAAAACTAAAACACAAACATACCCAAACAAGCAACATGCGTTTTTATTTATCGACCATACATATACTTGTTCACTCAATTTATGTTACAGCTAGTTTGATCTTGCACACACGTCATTACTTCTCCCCGGCATATGACATCCCACTGCATTTTCTTCCCTGAGATGTACTAGTGGAGTCTGACAACATAAATTTTCAATCTCCCCTAGCGTATAGGCTGTTAGTTTTCATATCTAATACTCACTAATGAGACGACATAGTTCCAAAGATTCAGCGGCAGGAACGAAGGCAAATGGTTTACTCATAAGATGAGTATAATAACACATATAACACGTAATAGACCAATATATACATAAAGCAGATATCAAATCGATCAGTTCATATTTAAGTTGTCACATAGGTAGCTTTACATGAGTATCACGGAATTGGTAATGCTTAAAACACCGATTAGACAACATAGAAGGATGTGTATATCCGTATAAACTCACGCATTTAACATCTATTCTAAGCAAGCTGTGCAGACAGTTATCTTCCAGGACTTACAACAGTACGCCTTTAAAGACACTTATCATGCACACTAACTACACCTTAGATGAAGCACCTAAATTATCCATACCATGTGTGCTCCACCTACGCTCACCATAATTCCATCAGGTAGGAAAAACATCTATTCTTTTGTCATGACGCTGCACATCAAAACGCTTGCAGAAACCACCTGTCATTAATCTTAATTTCCAAGTAATCAATATGAAATGCACCAACATAAAACTTGAAGACCATTTCACGATTTCCAAACATCCTACATATGGCAGGTATCGAAGTGCAGGTCGGTTACAACGACTATGATAATCAAATATACCGATGGCTTGTGAACAGTTATGACCAAGTTACATTCAATCGTACCAAAGTTAGCTCGTCCATTTGACAAACAGGGTTCTAAACACTCACGAATTACTAGGTCAAGTGAACATTTAGGTGCAAACACAACTGGTTTGTTAATGTGTTGGGACGTCAAAGTGCTGGATCCATATCTTATTAACACCGAACATAAAGACCTAGTCATATTTTCCAGTATCCTGTTTAGTACACCTCGATGACATTGTTTAAGGCAACTATAATCTACATCGCCTTTAATAAGCTTCATTATATCATGATCGACCGAATACATGCATTGCGAAGATTTAGGACATCCATTATAAACAAGCTCTAAGGGTGAAACGTTGTTGTGATAATTCATTATTTTCATTGCAAGCGACGTTCTAGCTTGAATCCCTATGCTGCGAACGTTAATTGAATCAGCACTCTTAAGCTGAACATGTTCAAAGGCAGCAATTAAACCTGGATGATTAGAAGACGCAATAACAAATGGAATGTTTGGAAAAACTACAGCTCTTAAGGTAACACTATTATCGGTGTAGAATCTCGGTGTGAGTAGCTCGATAGGAAGGTTTAAGGTCTTGATTTCCAAGATGACTCTCATCTGGACAGCTCCACTTAATGCGTTCTTCAGGCTTCTGTTTCGACATGATCTTAACGTTGTATTGGCCTTCAAACTAGTCACAGCACTTTCATTGACGTAACCTGTGCGAAAACTACATTTAGTTATTGGTACCAATTCCGACTCAAAAACTTCTACTTGAGGAAATGCACCCAATTCCTGAGTTTTCTTCAAGACAGGGACAGCCATGGTTTCAGAGTCACACAGTGAATGTGAATTAAGATCAGAATTTACGTTAACTTCATTCAATGCGTCTATATTCTGACTAGATCTTATTGTGGTACATATTCTTCGACTAACTGAAGAAGCATCCTCATAAGGCCTTTCATTACACGAACCATCGTCAGTACAGTCTTTATTTCGGATATTACTAGACTGTTCTTCCAATAATGAGTGATAGTTACTGCAATACGGGTCCTTAGACGGACGTGAACGACAATATCTATTAGTGTGTCCCGCGCCTAAACACTTAAAGCACAAACCCAATCTCTTTGCAATCCCAATTCGCTGCGGTATACGTAATGAAACAAACTGGTCGCACTCGTCTAATTTGTGTCCTTCCAGGCACAGAATGCACTTGTCTTCCTTTACCATATCGCTGTTAGTCGCAACCGATCAACAATTAAAAACAGACGTTCTTGACTCAGATATAGGTCCCAATAATCTTCCGAATCTACTCATTGATTGACTCACACTACTTTCCACCAGTCTTAGAACATCTAAAAATTTTGGTTCGATCTCCTTTTCCTCCATAAAGGCACTTAAATCCACCCATTTCTCTCGCAGCCTAGTAGGAAGACGTTCAACAATCATCTCAATTACGGTGATCAAGTCCAACTCGTGAGCCTTACCAAGTAAAACCATGACGTTTTTATACACCAACAAGTTGTCTAAGAATGATGCTATCTCTTGTGGACTGTCTTTTAACTGTCGACCATTACCTCCTACCCCATCAAATGCCTTGCTCGCTATAACAGATGGTCGACCAAATCTCTGTTTAAGTATACGTCGAGCCTCCTCGTAGCCTCCCGATGGTGAAAGCTGACAACATTTAATAGCACTGGCAGCTGCTCCCGTGCACTGCCCAGTCAAAAACATCAACTTCATCTCTTCCGAAATCCTTGAGTCAGATAGGATAACATCAAGTTCTTTAACAAAGCCAAGATAATCAACGGGGTTGCCATCGAAAACTCTGGGCGAGAATTTAGGAAACTTAAACGGTAATATTTCTCTATCATCTACCGAGCCATGTGACATATCAACATCAGTCTTATTAATCATACCAATACATGCATTGACATCAGCATAGTTATTATCGACTTTACTCACCGTGCCAGCAAGCATTCGTCCACGCCCCTTAGAAGACCCAGGCATATCTGTCGTGGTCAGTGCAAGAGCCAACTTTATCGTCCGAGGTTCCTTCAGCAATCAGCGACCGATCCAAGGAACAATGATTACGAGCCAATATTCAGAAACTGTCAAATCAGCCGACTGAAAGCTACGACTGAGCGAATTACCGGAGTTCAGAATACTATTGTGTTTCCTCCACCGACTGAATGCTCCTAATTAATCGAGTATCGACCTTCATTATTACCCCCAAAACCCAAAGGAATAACAACAAGTCGTCCAAAAACGATTAATTACTCCAATTACACCTAATACAATAACAGCAGCGACAGCAATAACAATAACACTGACAATAACAATAACAATAGTCTAAAACAATACAATAAATATAGAAAGTAATTAGAAGTGTACTTCTGAATAATATTGACTCCGACAGTAACAGAACGTTCGCCCAATCGTTCCGGAACCAATGGCCGCTAACAATGGAACTCGATGCAACCAAACAACACTTAGTGGAACCAATGTTCAACTTCCTTGACATAGGGTGTTTCGGATACTTTATTGATAGTAATGGATTTAGATCAGATCCAAAGCGTTTAACTCCACTTGTCAGTGTGATATCCCTAAAACATTACGTTCTCTAATGGGCGCTTCACAGTATTGTTTTCAATTTTTGTATCAGACTAATCATCTCTTACTAGCTTTACTGTTCAAATAATTTACGTGGAGTGATAAATGAGAAGCTAACCTGAGAAATCTATTGAAATTTCTGCAAAGTGATGTGGTTTTACAAACTTATTCAGTTCTTGTTACTGATACACAGCCGGATAGTAGTAGTGCAGTTTTAGTGTAGGAAAGACAGACCACTGATCAGTATTACACGAGAACTTACTGTCACTGAAAACGGCTATCCTTGATCTCAGAAAGTGGCATCAGCTGTCTTTTGGGCTATTAGACCTATTCATAAATATCTTCTGCATAAAAAGTTCCATGGCCGCTATGGTCCAACGTTTCATTTTTACTCTGAATGTTTGTGACTATGCTGTTCAATTCTGAAGTGCTGAACATATTCAATATGTGAATTATAAATCACGAAAGTCATTACAAAATAAAACCCATGATTTCTCGAATTGCTTGTTAGTGCAACCTTTGCAAGTAAGCCTTTCAGTCATGATTCCAGAAACGGCTAAATATTTCGGATGTATAATATCAACAATACGAAACTGGCGGAATGCAAGTTTTAAACGCAGATTTGCCAAGTGAGAAGAGCTGTCTACTACTCCTGGTAGGTATTTATGCTTGAATGATTGTGTTATTATCACTTTTTCACTGCACAAAGCTGTACTTGATCATCTACATACTGACCATAGTTTCCAAAAGAAACTGGCAGGTCAGTGATGCGTATGCTAATGATCTTGTCGTTATGTAGACCGATTGCACTTCCGGGACTCAGGTGAGTCTGTTCCAATTTTTAACATTACTTCACAAATTAATGGGTCTTTTCTAGAAAATTCAAGAACTATTTTCAGTGAACATCTGGATTCACATATAGGAATCTTCTTCAGGCGCGGAGAATAAACTATACATACCCTAAATATGTATTCAAGCTGTGGAGAATGCGGCGTTTGTATGAAACAGAAATATTATAATACATTTGAAATATTATCTGACTGAATTCTAAAAACTGTACACTGCTTTCACCTGTGTTCAGTTTCTTTTGATTTGTGATTAATCTAATTTATCGGTTACTATCTTAAATTTCTAAAGGAATATAATAGTCACTTTTCTTATACCGAGGAAATTAACTTAGCATTCATAAATTTATCATTATGTAATAGTGTCCAATGAGATTCTCCCGACCTCTCCAAAAGTAATTTTTAGTTAATAAATGCATAAAATGTATTTTTATTCAGAGTGTTAACGTTTCAAAAACTGGTCACTAGTCATTAGAGTTTATTACTGATAACCCCTGTTTGTGATTGAATAAGCATTCACACGAACAGTTACATTGGTAGATAAATGTCATTTATTCTTTTTGGAGGTGGAAGAAATTATCGATATCTGGTTGCTCAAATCAAGAATTATGCAGTGTGCTTCCGTCTGTAAACTGCCGCAATGCAGGCAAATATAGTATACTTTATATCCCCGATTAAACGACAAGAATGAATCTCCACTATTTACCTATTAGAATTTAAATTTACGGTTATTAAAGGGATAACTGTGTGTTCGAAACCCGTTGGTGTGTCCTTCCTAGGTCGTCCTGAAGAATCCTCATGTCAATGAAACTCTGAATTTTCGTCTAGATCCTAAGATCTCTATGTAGGAAGGCTCGTGACTCTAAATTAGAAGGAATGTCATTTATAAACGACAAGAGAGATGATCCAAGGATGGAACCCTATCGCATTTAGCTATTAATTGTAGACCAGTCTAAAAGAACAGAATTAACTTTAACCACAAGGGATCTGTTTTTGAGTAGTCACATATCTACTTCAGTAGACTTCAGTAGATTTTAATTTCCTGTGGAAAATTTGATGATTTTCCCCCATCGAAAGCCTTTAAGAAATCCAAAAGGAAAATGTGCCCAGAATAATTGTTTCACAAACCTAATCAGGGAAGTTTCGATAGTTTTTCATATCAAGTGATATTTTAGTGCATTCGTTCTGGTTCACACAAACATAGTAAAATCCAAACCAAGATGATTTGCACGGCATGCCAGTACTCGCATAATGAGAGACATTAATCTTCTGGAAAAGTGCACATAACCATTCAGTGCAGTAGTTTATTTACTTACAATTGTAGCCGTAAATAATCCCCTGAGTAGTTTTAGTTTTTTAAAGTTACTCTAGTTATACGACAAATAGAGCTTGATCAAATACAGGGTGCACTTCACTATGTTGTACGAATTGTTTAATAGGCCAGACAACTCGGCTCCGCCTTACTAAAGACCAGTAAATGATTAATTTTTGGCTCACAAAGTACTAAACAATGAACTTGGTCTTGATTATTCCTTTCTTTTAATACAATCCAATTAAAACATCTCCCAGGACAAAATAAGGGTGTTCAAAGTCGACAGCAAATTAAAATTCAAGTAGTCAAGTCCTAGAACCTTCTGTCGAATAAAGCTAAAGTCAGCTCTTTACTTACTCCACTTAGAAAAGTCAAGTAAACATAGAAGGATTCACACAAACCCTTGGCCTTTTGTTCCTACAACTAAATATTAGACTCATGGTAATTTTTCAAAGTAAACTAAAATAACTTTTCGAATTCATTACAACACTGGTTTAATTGCCTACCTATTAAGTCTTGAATTAAAAAGCGTTCACACAACTCGAGTTAGATTTAATATATGTATAAATTTCCATGAGGCTGAGCACTGAATTTCTGCTACACGTGAGCGCGCAATATGTGAAATTACGTTACTGCGGTATTTAAACCAGATGATTAATGCAGTCGGTGTACACTACCACAATAAGTCTAGATGACATCTCGAAAGTTAGTTGCCTTGGAATAAGCGCTCCATATTCTCAGTTCTAGTGGTAATCCGATTTGAGGATTATATCAATATTCGTCTTCACACTGATATCTAAGTATTAATGGAATAATTTTTACAAATATATTGAGAAAATATTCTCTTAGATTTTCGGGCTTAGTTTAGCAGCTACCAGATAATATATTTGCACCCCTTAAAAATGTATACACTGAATTTTTGTCCAATCTAACTAATGAAAACGTTTACATTACTTTGTTGATATTTGATTGTATAAACAGAAACTTTATTCTAAAATTAAAATTTAAACATTTCATCTGCATTCTGTGGGTTTAGATTTTATCTTAATGTTCGCAAACTAACAATCTAGCTTCATGATTCGCAATTACATGTTCTTGCATATATATATATGTTTCTATACGAGTTTATGCATATTCTTTTATCAGTTTTTATGCAAATTATTTAGGGTTGGGCGCAGAGTTTCTAATAATTTCTATTCAAATGACCCTAATCCTCTGTAAAATTTCCGATCAACTTCGTAACAAGGTACGAGTTTGCCTGTCGAGTTCTAAGTAAACATTACAAACCGACAAAAGTATGAAGTAATCTGTTTAATTGATCTTCATGGGAAATTCCAAATTTATGTCTAAGCAACACTGATCGGTTCGCTAGTAGTACTCAAGATTTATGTATAAGATAATCAAAGTCATCTCTAAGTGATAACCTTATTGGAATATATCAGGCAGATTTACGTAAATTATTGGGATTACTTTGTGTTCAAACTGAGTGTCTACTCAAACCAATCATAAAATAAAATTTCAGTTAAAAGACAAATATCCTAGATATCTTTTCACTGCTACTAAAAACATTAACTAAGTGTTAGTGTTTTGGAAATAAATGTATCATCTACGTCTATTCATCTATGAGTTTACCTGTAGGTTTCAGCTTGCCTCCTAGAAACTTAATCCCAGCAAATCATGGGGAATAACAAAACTTACTTTTCTGATTTCTGAGGTTATGCATTTTAAACGTAAGGATTGTAGTATCTCCGGACATCCTTGTGTCACTGTTGTAGTCATCAGTACTATTATCTCTTCTTACTGCTCTACAACTGATTAATAAATAACAGCTTATTTATAGTAAAATACTATGCTAACCAACACTGTTGACTATTGCTAATAGTGTGTACGCTAAGATGTTTAACGAGGACACGACTAATGTTGTCTCAATATTTTGATTATTCATTAATACTAAACTTGTTTATGAAAATGAATTTGTAGGTTCCAACCGTGTAGCACTACTCATTCGAAATACCTTCGTCTGACATTTTAAATAATTCTTCCAAAAGTAAAAATTGTTCTACTACGATCATTTTTATTTGGTTGTTTTTTCCTCTGTTTAGTGTCTTAATCCAATTCCATTTCTCTTGTTTGTTTTTTAGAGGTATGCTAGAAAGGCGCAGATACCACCCATTACATATTAGTCGCCTACAGTTAAAACAATGGTCATCTATTCTTGCTATTGTGTTTGCGGTAGCTATTCATTTCATGTGGTTATTAATTGTTGTGTGTATAGCTTCTCTCATTTTTTTTCATTTCCGGTGGAATTTGGCTACTTGAAAACAACCGGATTGAATCTGAAATAATTGGCAGACGGTATTATTACGAAGGAGGGATTTTATTTATAATCATTGGGATATTGTTACTTTTTTCTCTTGTATGCCAATCTTTTATGATTCATTTATTGTTTGTCTCAAAAAAACCATGGAGATTCACCGAAATTAAGGTAAAGAAAGCTGTTGCACTGGTAAGATACATTTTGATAGAAACTTGATTCTCTTACACAGTACTTAGTTCTTCTGTTTATAGCAACAATCCCTCATGTTTATTGCTTGTACCATCTAAAAACAATACGAACAAAAGTAAGTATGTTTATCATATTTCTGTTTATAACTAACCATGTACCGTTTATTGTGTCGTATTCTGTAAAGTATATGGTTTTATTGCAGAGCTTTCGTTATCTCTTTTGATAACATCATCGACACCTAGTCCATTTTGGAAAGAGTTGTTCATGTATTCTACACTTTTTAAACCACTCCGTCCTAATTAACTCATCTGTAATTGGTTACACGAACGTTTCCTTAATGGAGACATTTGACTTTATATTCTAGTAACTATTAGAAAATGAATTATATATAAACTCCAGAGGCTAATCTTAAAGAACTACTACTAAGATATACATTAAACGTCCATTTTGTCTTCAATAACACTTACTATAGACAAACTAATGGAATATCGATGGGTTCACCTTTGGGATCGATGTTAGCTGATTGTTTCCTTGCGAAATGGGAAGATGACCCCCTCCACTTTTACTGTCGTTGCGTCGAAGACACTTTTATTATCGTTAACCAAAATATTTCTAGACAAGAACTTCTATAGCAGTTTAACATCGTACACCCAGCAATCATTTATTTGTGAGGGCGAATGTAACTATAAATTGCATTTCTTTGACGTCTTATTAAATAAATGAGAAAATGGGATCGATAAGTAGACATGTATGCTAAAGGAATCCTTATGTAAGTTAATGCACTCATTTTCATAGCTTCACACCCATTCGTTGCTAGATGAATCTGCTTAGATGTTTTACTAGCCAAGTAAGAATGATGTGCTTAAAGGATAACATAAAGCAGGAATTTAAGTTTATCAACAATATACTGATTAAAATAGATTATCTGGAACCTTATTTAAAGAATTATATGAATGCTGTTAGTAAGAAACCAGAAACAATATGATCGCAAGAAGCTACTTTCTCTAAAACTACACTTCGACAGAGATGTGGCTGATGAGGTCCTTTACGTCAGAATATCAAGGGGGGAGCCAAAAGTACATTTTATACAGAAAAACTTTGCTATTTTCTTGTTGACCTGCGGTGTTCACCCAAATGAAAGATAGATTACCTAATTTCTACCTGTTTATTGTGTATATATAAATTCAGCTGCTCATACGGAGAAAGCTACATAGGGCTTAAAATCAGGCAGCTTAGCGAACGAATGAATGAACATTTACCAGTGTGCTTCAGTAAAGGACAAATGGAGAGTATACGTAGTTCACTTTCACTTTATTTAGTAGATAGCTATCATGGGGTAGGGAAATCGGAGTCATTTAAAGTAATCTACCGTTTACCATTAAGATTTTCTAATGTAGTCCATATTCGTTTGTTACACATAGCAGAAGGTTTGCGAAATCAAACCAACGACCCTAGTCTGTGTTTGGAGGAAACTCAGTACCTCTATCTCTTCCTTGACTAAATATGACTTAATAAATATTTTAATGAACGTCCACTCTTCTTTTTTTTTGTTTATTTTGTTTTAATTATCTTTCCTCATTTATTTCCTAAACTGTCTCCATTACATATATGACTGGAACTTTTATTCACACACTTCTTATTACGATTCTACAGTGGTTCTACAGTGATTATTATTTCAATAAGTTTGTCCTAGTCGGCTTACTCTCTCAAGTTTCAATCTACTTTCTGTATTGAAATGTTTATTCGAGTTACTATTATTCTTATCATCACTACTAGTGCACTTGTCCTCTTAATATCAATTTGTACTTTTCACTGATTACTATCAACAGTCACGCAGTCCGTCAACATCATTGTTACAATTGATTCTCAAATTACCTTGATTAGTCTATCATTTACATATAAATATTACTGTATATATTAGAGTAAAGCCTGATGGTGATGTAATAAAAACTTGAACTCACGAACAGTTGTCTCAGGCCATATCATCATCATCATCAACGTAGAACCGGGCAAATCCGGCCATAGGTTCAAGTTGCCATACCACATTAGCACTACGAGATTACAGAGGTAACATAATAACAGAATACAAGAAAGCAGAGTGAAGTAAAGTGCAGAAACTAATAATAGGATTCAAGATTTAGATGAAATTAAATAGTGAATACACTTGCGCCACTGTGACCGATTCTGAACCATGTCACCAAGTGTCTCCAGTCATTTATTGCGACTATCACGCGGACCCCGACCAGGTAGTCTGCATCTACCAACATGGCTTAGACCAACAGTCAAATACTTCACGGACTCATGCCATGTTTTAGTTTGGCCGCCCTTACGCTTCTTCCATCCTACTTTAACCCTAGCTAACATTGCGCGACGAGGCAGGCGGTAGTCAGACATGCCCAATACATGTCCCAGCCATCTCAGTCGATGAAGGTTAATGACCTCTTCGATTGAATTACTGTATTTTCCAAGAACCTTTTGTCTAACCTCCATATTACTTATTTGATTGTTTCATGATATACGAGAGATGCTACGAAGATTTCTGTGGTCAAATACCTTAAGTCAACGCATATCTTGGGTTTTCATGGCCCACGTTTCTCAGCCATTTGTTAGAACAGCGCGGACTGCGGAACTGCGCAGTACACCCGGCCTTTTGTTGAGAGGCGGATATCTCGCCTGCGCCACAAGTGACGTAAATTGGTAAATACTAATCGGGCTTTCTAAATCCGTGTTGAGATTTCATCAGACACCGACCCACCAGGGGTGATGAAACTTTCAAGATAAGTGAAGTGGTCGACGCATTCAATTACTTCACTCCCTATCATGAATCTAGGTGGAGGATCAGGCCAGTCCCGGAGTAACATTTTGCATTTGGAAGAGGAGAACCGCACCCTGAATATACTTGCATTGTTACTCAAGGTGATCAGGAGACTCTGCATATTATCAGCGTCTTCACCAAATAGGATTATATTGTCTGCGTATTCTAAGTCGACGAAAGGATCTCCTGGTATGAGATTAATTTCTGAGACGTAAGAAGTGAGTGAGACTTCTAAGAGCATATCTATGACGAAATTAAATAAAAATGGGGATAAGGGGCAACCTTGACGAACCCCACTTGAGGATGAAATTTCTCGTGACAATTCTCCATAGGCTCTGACTCGACTGGTGGTGACCGAGTAGAGAACCTTTATAAGGTTTGTGTACTTTTGAGGTACGCTCTTTAATGATAAACATTGCCACAGGACTCCACGGTCTATCGAGTCAAAAGCTGCTTTCAAGTCAAGGAATACAATCATAGTCGGACGCTGGTACATGTGTCTATGTTCGGGAATCTGGCGCAGGGTGAATATTTGATCGATTCAGCCATATCCAGGTCTGAAAACAGCCTGGTTTTCTCGAATCTGCTGTTCTCTAGTGTTAGATTAACGCCGAATGATTATAGAGGATAATATTTTAGATACTATATTAGTGAAACTAATTCCTCTGTGGTTATCACAATAGGATTTCTGTCCCTTTTTCTAAATTGGAACGATCAGTAAGCGAGACCAATCAGATGGGATGATGTTCAGTTCCCAGACGTCGGCTTATATATCAGTCAACCTACCAGCTAAGACTGGGCCACCAACCTTAAAGATATCGGTGGACAGCCTATCAGGTCCTGCTGCTTCCCCCTGCTTCAAGTTACCTATAGTCTTTTCGACCTCACTGAGAGTTGTGGAAACCTGTGTTAGTTTTCCAGTCAGGTAGTTTGGGAATATTAGGTAAGCTAAGAGCAGCTGGCGGTTAGTTGAACTGTTCCTGAAAGTGTTCCGCCCATCGTTCCAATTTTCTAGACTGATAGTAAACCGTAGACCCATCTTTTTCCGAGATAATTTCACTAACCGCCGATTTATTGATACCGGTGTCTTCGATAAATTGGAACAGCTGTCTGCTATTGCCCTCTGCCGCCGATGCTTCCATCGCCTTTGCTTTTGTTGTTCACCACTGTTCACGATCCTTACGTAGACTTTTTATCAGTCTGCGTTTCAATTGTCGCCGCTCTTCATCATTCTCTGAGCTTGCTGGAATAAGTTTTCGAGCCGTCATCACTTCACTAGAAGTTACAGAAACCCAGTGGTCTTTTATAACTTTTGAATTAAAGTTAGATGCAGATAACGCTGCTGCGTTTACACCTGCTTTCAAATCGTTTCAAGCTGTTTCGGGGGTGAATCTGTTGGTTGTGGGCAACTAAATGCTTAACCAAGCCATTTCTAAATGCAATCCCTGCATTTTCAGTCTCAAATTGATATCTAAGGGGTTTGCCTGATGCGACCTTTCTGCGACCAGCAAAACGCATAGAAGTACGTGCTCTCACTTAGGGCGTGGTCAAAATCTAAACACGATCCCCAGAAAGAGCGGCAGTCCTCTACACAGCTTCTCCAACGATAGCTGATGCCGATGTTGTCTATTTGCGTCCATCGTTGTGTAGATGATGGAGGTCGTTAGGTCAAACAATGTTTCTCTTTATGCTTAAAGCTTGTGCTAGCTAAAAATAAACGGTGGTTCAAACATAATTGGATCAGATGTTATCCGTTCGCTGGGCTGGGATCCCGAGTGATCCACCTAAGTGTTTTTTCAGCCTGATTTAGCCTACCGACTTGAGCATTAAAATCTCCTGCTATAATTACTATGTCTGAGTGCTTAGCTTTCTGAGGGAGGCTGGAGAACTTCATATAGAATTCGTCTTTCGCTCCATCTGTGATGCAGTCATTGGGGGCATAGGTGGAGATGACAAAAAGGCATCGGCGTATGTCCCTATTCTTCCGAGTTCGTACTGTGCCATTTAGACAGCACATAATCAACTGTCTACAGGGATCCATTCGAGAAGTGCATTTTCCGCCCGTAAACTTAGTGCTATACCTACACCAACAAGGCCACGTAAACCTGCTGTAGGGTCTCCTGATAAACGAAGAGTAAATTGTACTGATCCGCTGCCTTGGTTAGGTAAGTTCAAACGGATGACCATGCTGGGGTCTTGTATGAGTGTTTCAGAGATACAGCATACATCAATTGCAAGAGATTCTAATGTTTTAGCTAAAGCAGCTTGTTGACCTATTTGACACAACGTACGTTCATTAAAAGCTCCAACATGAAGTTTAGAGTGTGGTTTCAGGAGAGCAGGTATGGCATTTCGGGGACTTGAGCAAACAGTACGAGTGGCACGCATAGATATATTAGGAGTATTGCGAATAGTATAAGCCAGAGAAGGGGAACGTGTTTGAACGCGAACAATGTGATCTCGAGTGCTGTTAGAGGTATGAGGGCGATTATCACTTCTCAGTTGCCCACACCGTGGAAGAATTCTTCTTGATGTACCTGAAAAAGAAAGTGGATTATAGGAGGTCTTGATGACCCGAGAGTGTGACCACAGTGCTCAAGAGACAGTTGTTTGAGGTCGGTTGTCTATATTAGTTGTTGCTCCGGTTGTCAGAAAGGGGCATCGGCCTTATGATTTCCGAAGAAGTCCGGCTTACATCATGAGGCATCATAAGTCTTCGAAGTAAAGGCCTTCCAACTCCCAGGGCGAAATTCAAATAGGTTTTTCTGATTTGCACTTTTTCAGTGGAGTTGTTGTTTTTACGGGATAGGTTTGCTAACCTTATGCCCAACCCTCCTCCTTTATCCGGGCTTGGGACCGGCAGTAACCCCAGGAGGGTTTACAACTCACAGAGTATGGGGTAATGATGCCACCCAGGTTTTCACATCGGTGCACTAAGCCAGGTTCTAATATACATCTTAGTAACTGAAAGTCATTGCTCGGTAGACATGTTTTTTAACATTACTTTCTTAGAATCACACAAATATATACACTTTGAACTTAATTCCTATTTAAACCTAGAGATTCTTGTACTGCAGACTTTGGTCATCATATCACTACTAAATTAATTAATCCCGTTGATGGACCTCTAACAACTGTGTTATTTTTCGTATAAATCCTAATAATAAATCAAAAGTAAATCGTTAGACAATGTTAGTCAGTCAATCATTGAACCCGCTACATGTGGCCATAAGTCCAAGTTGCCACACCACATTAGCGCGAAAAGATCAAATTTACGAGAATAATACGAATATGCAAGGGAAAAATAAAGCGAAGTTTTGTACAAATGAACGATGGGACTTAAAATCTAAAGAAAATGAGTGAGTACACTTGCATCACTGACCGATTCTGGACCATGTCACCCAACGTCTCCAACCATTAATCTTGATTATCACACGTACCCCAACCAGGCACTATTCACCTACCAACATGGCTTAGACTAACAGTTAAAGACTTTATGGACTGATGCCATGTTTTTCTTCACCCTCTAGCTTTTACCATCCTACTTCCACACCAGCCAGTGTAGTGCGGTAGGTGATTGAACATACTTAGTACATATGCCATTTTCCTCGACCTATGAAATTTCGCATCCGCATCCACTGATTTGCCATCTTTACCTAGTACTTTCTATCTGATATCAATATTACTTATTCGGTCATCCCATAATATACTAGCTATAATACGAAGATTTCTGTGATCAAAAATCTTCAGGTTACACGCATCTATTTTCATGGTCCATGTTTCGCATCCATAGTTTAAAATAAAACGGACTGCCATACAATACACTCGGTCTTTCGTTAAGAGACAGCTATCTCGCCTACACCACAAGTGGCATAAGTTGGCGAAAGCCAAGCGGACTTTCTGGATCTGAGCTAAAATTTTGTCAAACGTAGACCAATCCCTTAGGAGTGATAAAACCTCTAAAATGAGTGACGTGATCAGTGCACTCAGCTACTGCACTCCCTGTGACCATTTTGGGCACTGATGCAGACTTGTTTCAAAGTAACGTTTTGCGCTTAGACTTGGAGAAACCCATACCAAATATGCTTGCATTGGTACTCAAAGTGTAAAGGAGGCCCTCATAAAATAGGATTATATCGTTTGCATTTTCTAGATCGATAAATTGCCTCCTTGTAGGGAGACAATAGCCAAAAGTTAAGCCAAAAAGTGAAACTTCTAAGAGAACATCTATGAACGAAGTTAAATAAGAAGGGAGATAAGTAACAATCCTGACGACCACCACTTGAGGCTGATAATCCTGGTGACAGTTTGCCGTTATCTGTAACTCGACCAATGACGTTCGAGTATAAAGCTTTCATAAAGTTTATTTACTTTTGAGGTACATCTTTTAATGACAAACACTCCCGCACAAACATTCTATCTACGAAGACAAAAGCTGTTTTCAAGCTATGAATTACTATTATAATCAGATGTTTGTAAGTATGCCTGTTCCAGCTGACTGAGAGCTGATATCTGTTTAGCGCATCCTCACTATCAACTTTGAAGCTCGATGCTGACTGACATTGGAGTGGGATAGAAAAAAACTAGTGGCAACCAAACTAAAACATGATATCATTCCATAAAGTCATAAAGTGCTTGTCGGAGCTGTGTTGACTAATCCAGACTACTTGGTTATGTGTCTGCGCGAATGCTGCAACCATTCGTTAGAGACTGTGGGTGACATGTCTCAGAATCAATTACACTGTCTTAGGTGCATTCACTCTCTGTCGTCCCTTAAATTGTGAGCATAAAGTTATTTCATTCTTTTATTTCCACAAACTAATTCTTACTGCCATATCATATTATATATGTTAACCCTTTAAAACAGTTTGTCCCTTCGATAAATTTTGATAGTGTAATAAAAAGACCAAATTTATCAGAGCTATCTGATAAGTTTGCGCAATACATTTTGAACAATCTGATCACACACACTTGTTAAGGCACTCATATATGAAAAATAAAAGGTCATTAGACAAATTAGAGTATAAGCTAAATAAACAAGGATAATAAAGCGTACAATCATACTCTACCAAGGTAGGTTGAGTGAAAGTAGAAATTGTTTTTGAACACACAAGGAGGGTTTGAACTTCCATGCAGCTAAGGCTTTAACAAACCTTATACGTTCTAAGGCACTTTTATAAGACACCACAAAAGATGATTTGATATCAATTATGTGACCCGTCTCAACTAAGTGTTTAACTATAGATGATGAAGTCTATTTATTTCATACTTTTATTCTTTCATTCGAGTTCATCTGTTTCTGGAACCATTTAAGTATATGTTCAGCTACCCTTACATACAGATCACAATTGCTCCTCCCTATGTATGTGTGTCCACACACGTAAGTTGATAGACACAGTGGAATGTGACGCATTTGTTTACATACTGTTTAGCTTTATTAGGAATCAATGCCCTCGACTCCACCATTGCAACTAGCTTAGCTGCATAAAATATCCTGTTGATAACCGCTTTTGTTTTAACACAAGGCTATTTGTGTCACCCCTCAAAGGTAAGGTGATGAATACTGATTTTTAGGTGCTAGAAATGCAGTAGGTTTCACTATACTGTAACATTTCCATCGATTTATAAGTTTTTTTTTTTGGATACCTGTTCAACATTAGAGTTTCTATCAACAGATTTTCATTTTCCTCAATAGTATCATTAATACAAGTACGACTGATCCTATTAAATTAAGCCTTTATTAGCCCTTTTTATACTGCCCCGGACAATAACTGTGAAACCTCATATACTGCTCCGTTCATCTAAATTTCCTGTAAAGTAGATGTGTGATGGATCTTGGTGAAATCATTTAATTTTTTCGCGATAATCTTCAATATGTGACTTAGTAAGTCGGATAAGATTTCAAACATTTGGTTGCAATTTACTAGAACATAAATTCGAGTATACATGCTTGGGAAATGTGGGACTCGACAAACAAGATTTATAGTAATCTAGCTTCATGCGTTCTGATATATCACTAGTGTGTCACATTAAATTCATGTACTTTTACAGTACCGCTATGAGAAAAATTAAAGACAGCATTTGGAAAAAGCTGGATACATCTTGTAATGATAAGAACCACGTTGATTTGTTTCCAGTCAATCTCGTTCAATATGTGACTCATTTATCATCGACTGTATTATCGGCCCATGAAAGGCAAACTCTCAAGTGGATTTAATTTTTCTATACACATAACACAAATACATAAACTAGCATTTAATTCCCAATTGGAGAACATTCATAACCAACTGAATACGTTTATTCCCACACCGTTAGATAAAGTTGGTGTAAAGCTAAGCTAGTGGATATCGCTCATCAAATCAACAGTTCCAGAACAAAACAGAAAAGCACATTAACTTCTCTTCATTTCAAAGCATTGAAAGAGTTATGGACAAATCCTAATATAGTTCTATTAAAACCTGATTAAGGATCTGGAGTTGTTGTCATGACTAGATGTGGTTATAACAGTAAAATGTTAACCATTCTAAGTGATGAAAGTTTCTCCCGCGGTTATCACGATAGGATTCCAGGACTGTTTTTAAACTGGGATGATTGGCAATCGAGACTTGTCAAGTGGGTTTGCGTTTAGCTCCCAGACTTTTGCTAATATATCAGTCAATCTACCTACACAATCCTAATAGATATCTAGGTTCAGCTTATTAGGTCCTGCTGTTTTCTTCTGCTTTAAATTACTTATGGCCTTTACAACCTCAGTAGGAGTTGGGGGACGTGTCAATGATCCGATCAGGTAATTTAGGGACAATCTATAGTTAAAAAGTAGCTGAAGCTATTTGAGCTGTTCCTGTGCTTTACCTATTGGTATAATCTTCTGAACGGAGACTGTATCATGAACTCATCTTTTTCTGGAGTAGTTTCACTAACAGCTGACTTTCTAATACCGGTTTTCTCGATTAGTCAGGACAGTGGTCACGTATCACCTATCGCCTCAGCAGATTCTATCACTTTTTCGTCAACCACTGCTCACAGTCATTGTGTAAACTTATTATAATTGTAGAAGATATCCTTCATTATCTGTTTGCTAGGCTAGGATGCCGCAAAATCCACCTAAATATTTCTAGCTTGGGCGTTAAAACCACCTGCTATGATTACTGTCTGAGTGTCTAGCTTTCTAAATGGCGCTAGGGAACTTTCTGTAGAGTTTGTCTTTTAACCAATCCGAACTTCAGTTAGTGGGGGGGGGGTAGGTTACATTGGCATAAACGATAAAAATGCATCGTCATGTGTCTCTATCTTTCTGAGTTCTTACTGTACCATATAGACTGACAGCACATAGGTGAATGCTAACAGGAATGCATTCAAGAAATGCCTATTCTCTTCTCATACCGAGTGCTATGTTTAGACTAGCAAGGCTACAAGGACTTGGGGGGTTCACAAGTTGCTGTTTCTAAGTAGTTATAAGGTGGAACCAAGTGAATGACCACAATATACATCATAAGCAAAAGATTCCAGGGTTTAAGTTAGCGAGACTTGTTATCCAGTTTGACATAGTGTTCGCACATTAAAATATTCAGTATGAAGCTTAAGGGCTCAGTTTCAGAATACTCGGAATACCACTTCGTTAACTCAAAACATTAGCACTAGATTTACGTGTTGGAGAAGATGAGGGTTAGAAGTGGGAGAAACAATTAGAAAAGAAGGGAATAGATCGTGAATAGGATGGTCTCAAGTGCTGTTAGAGGTATAACGTGATTATCGATTTCAGATTGCGAACACGGTGTACGTTTTCTTTTTCTTTTGAGGTACCTGGAAAAGGAGCTGAATTGGAGGACTTTAGAAATGTTACCTGTTAGTCTAGGCGCTCTTCGGTCGATCTACCTGACACAGTAGGATCTTTAGTTACGATAGTTCTAGCCAGCATAACCCGATTGAACCACCACGTAGAGATTACATCAACGGTCGGGAAATTAATATAAAAAACAGACGTTTGAACGAAAAATATTCTTTTCGATAAATGCCTATCAGATTCTACATGTATCAGTTCAAAATTATTAGTCACAAAACAAATTAATTTAATCCGACCACAGTCTAATCATGTCTAGTTCGACAATGTATACTGTAGGTTAATAATATTTCGCTATTTGAGGAATGAATATTGTAATTAAGTATAAAATTTTACCGGAGAATTGCACTGTCGTTTCCGTTTAAAATAAAACAAGCAATCATAATGTTATTAGTTGACATTGTTGAAGTTCATTTATAATAACAATTTCGTGCCATATATACCACTGGTCACTTCAATCAGGTCAATCGGCACTTAATTGAGGTAACTGATCTTCAATTTCTAAAATAATTCGGAACTTTTTATACTCTAGAGGGTCTCGAGAAGTAAGTGCATTGCGTCTGTAGTCATATATAGTAAGATTAACACGAAGATACTATTGTATTATGCATCGTTGTCCGTACCATGTATTTAATAGATCTCTTGCTATCAATCTAAATATACGAAGTGTAGTCGAATTTAAAAATCTAATCGAGTTTTTTGAATATCTTTCTAATAAACTAAAACTTAGTATTCCAGGTAATAATAAGTAACTGACGTTTAATATAGCATGATCTGTGATATTTTACATTCTTAGCATTGTTAAAATCTTTGCCGATTACAATTGTCGGATTATTTTCCAGATTTCTAAGAGGTTTGAACTTGAGGGATCTTAGCAACCAGTATTTCTTAGTTGGAGTTCATTTATTTAATATCTCGTGTAACATTTGGTTAATATACGTGGAGCAATGATTTATTAGTTACACTTATTGGCTTTTAACTAGTATGTAGCAGATTTGGACCTCCATTTGTGCACTTCGGTTTGGCAAATCGAGTAATATCTCTATCCCTCACACAACTGAGTCTTAGGTCATTGTTGATTACATAAATCTGTACTTAATACATGTGTATATCACGACTAGCGTGTAGAAGTCATATTAAGTCTACATTTGGTTTTTATATGCTTTAGAATTTCGTTAGTTCAATCACAAAACGATTGTTGATCGCTTTTGTAAAGATCTAATTTAATAATTTGATGTAAATTAAACACCAGTTTAACAATTTTATTTATAAATATATCATTATGATTATACAAATTAACATTAGCTGTTCTTCCAACAGTTTTATCGAGCCTTTTTTCTGACGACTGAGGGAAACTTTTCAGTACGAATAATTATTTAAATTATTCCATTTCAAACAATGCAATATTTGCAAATACAGTATTCAATTTAATATTATTATTCAGCTTATTTTAAGAGTTTTTTATTGATGTATTTACAGTTGATATGGTCAATTAAAGAACAAACTGAAGAGGCTTTGATTAGTTTATACGGTTTTGAACCTGATTTCACGTCTGCATGGGATCATCTTCAATCTCAAGTGAGTTCAAATAAAATAACTGTCGTGTCTAGTATTCTCTAAATTTTTTACGGTAGATAATGATTGATATGACAAAAGTAAATGTTGATCATATTGAATATGTGTAAGATACTATTGGTAATGATACATACTTTTTCACTCCGCGATCTCGTTCGTCCGTTTTAACCTTTATTTTCTGTCTAGTTTACTACTACTATAGATATTATCATTTTCACTACTTTACTCTGCATACTAGTTACTTTTCACGGTACTGGCGTAAAGTGTAGTAACTCTAGCTGATATCCACTTTCTCCACATTCTACGTTGTGTAATGCTTGTCAGCACAAAGTGCAATATTTCCAAAATAATTAAATCTAGCGAATTTGTCTATTCATAGTGGTTTGAGAAAATGCATTTTGAGTTGTCGTATATTGTATCCCAAATTTTTCACTTTATTAGTTAGAATTTCTTATGCGACAGTCTGTTGGTATTGTTATCTAGAAATTCACTATCCAGAATCAGTTATTCACAAAATCACTGCCTGTTTATTCTAAGAAATAGGGTTTTGTACATTAGAAAACATGTTATGTCAACTCTACTATTCACTTTATTAATCACGATGGGAAGCCTAGTACAAATGTACGTTATTCTATGTTCTCATAATATATCAGCACAAGATAAAATTAACAAGATACTAATCAAAAAGTAGGAAACAGATTTAGTAACAACGATGGTGAGAAATACTAAATAGGTTTTAAAAATAGAATAAAGATTATAGACGTGAAGGAAAACTGAGATTGAAGATTTACAGACGGATATAAAGTGAGTGCACGTATACTGACTCTGAACCATGTCATATATCGTCCTTAACTACTAGTTACATCTATCGCACACACGTTAACCAGACGTCACAACATGCTAACAATCATGAATGCATATGTCTGTTTTAAAAACTGTGTTATAAGTGTTACTTGAACATCTTAACATTACACGACATAACAGTGTATTATTGCATCTCATTGCTATGTACATTCCTATCATTATTGTGTCACTGTTTTCCACACATAGTCGAACCTTATGACCTTACATGTATTAGGATGAATTTATATATTGCCATTGATTTGTTATAGACTGAATCTGGTCAGTCGCTGTTGCTATATGTGCATCCTGAGCGAATTTCCTCGATATAGCGAATATTTACAACGACTGGGTTCGAATCCCACTGTGAACCTCGACATTGGGATGCAGGTACATCCAGCCGACGAGTCCCAAATAGGACGAAAGGCGCGTCCTGGATTCCACTTGCCAGTCACAATCCAAATTAAATGATACTTTACATGTATATTTAGTCTAATCTAATCAACATCAAGTTATTTTTATTTACAATCAAAATAATATTACATTCCAATTCCTCAAGGTATTCCTTCTAATTTTGTCATTATTTGGGATTCTCTATTTGCCCTCTGATTATAAAATTATTCAGTGCTAAGCATATTATGTACCCAAGTGTTAAATAAAGCTTTTATCGACGAAGAAGTTACTTACGCAACGGAGTATTGTAATTGTGCTGTTTATTCAAAATGTAAGCCTTGAATCGTGAACATTTCAATGATGTGATGAGTATGTGGTATAAACGATAATTATTATTCTACTAAGATTCGAATCTCTAGAAGGGTTGAGATCGCTTGATATTTCCTTACCTTAATTTACAATGAAAATATTTCTCAAAAGTCCTTCACTAAACTGTATAGCTTCATCGTTGTTGTGTATATTTTTTTATTCGATTATCTTAAATAAACAAAACTGATTACTTCTGAGCACAGTACTTCACTAATGTCAAACCTATTACCGAACTAGATTTTTACATTAAGCTTTATTAAATTACCGAGCATACGTTCATCCCAATACGACGTTCGTTATGAATAAGCTCATTATCAGTGCTCCTACATCTATATATTACCGACTCTAACAAACATCATAACAGAACTATCTTATTAAAATTTGTGCTAGTTGGATACGTATAGTTCTATATGTCTTGCCACCGGAAATCCGGTGGTTTATGCCGCACACGAGAAAAATAAATTGTTTGTGCTAAAACTGAATAACAACCTATCATACCTGTGTAAAAGGTTTGTTAGAAAAACCGTTTTGTGATGCGCTACATGACAAATCATAGATTTGTTTTAAAGATATCATTGTTCCCATAAATGATGTTTTCTTCTTACCTATTAGTTTTTCTACATATTTTCTATCCCAAACATTCTGATATATACTGACGTTCTGTACTTCTCCCTTGTGTTTCCTTACTGATTGATGACCTGGTTATAACACACAAAAATCCTATTTCAGGTTGATATTATTTATATGGAGAATTGTTTCTTTAGCGTTACAATCAGTGTTAATGTAACATCACTTTACTATCAGGCTTAGGGAAATTGTCAACAATTAGGTGATTATTTTTGAATCCCTATAGTGTCAAAAGTCAGAAAGTTTCAATGATAAGAATTTTAAAATTCGACTTTATTATATATTTAGTATTTTAACTATTCGTAAACATTCACTAGCCAATTCGATACTTATGTAATGCAAATTTAGGTCATATTAATGTTTATTGTGACTTTGAAGGATTTGATCTATCGAAATGACAATTCATTTTAATTACTTGATCATTGTTATTAGATGATACTCGTCTTCATAAGTAAAGTTGATAATTGGCTTGTATTTAGATTTATACTAACCTTCACTTCCTTCGAAATTATTATGAAAGTATTGAATGTATATATTTATAAATGCACACTATTATTTGGGTCAGTCATATCCATCTGTTGTTATGAAATGTTATTATCTTAACATACATGCACACACGTTCTCGTTTAATAGTATTAATTATCGCAATAAACAATTACCGAGAACTACTAAAAGTGAATAACTTATCCGCCTAATATATGGTTTGCAAATAACTCCTTTAAGGTCACTCATTTTCATTATATTAAATTACACTCTTATGGGAACTTCATTATTGACCTCGATGCACCAACATTAAATAATTTCAATTGTACTATACTGTTTAATAATTCATTTTATTGTTTTTTTTTTAACTTAGTCACTTAGAGCTTGCCATCCGTAAATGTTGCATGGATCATCAGATTGTGGATTTAGGTTTTAACGATTGACAAGTAGCTGTGATTAATCTCAGCTGTTAAAATATAAATAAAGATTTGTATTTATCTAGGTAACCATAAGATAGCAAGTGAAGTTCTGATAGTGACAATCCATGTTTTGTAGAAAATAATCCTAAACGGCTTACGAAAGTTTAGACCATACAAGGCGGCGTTTGCTTTACTATCAAAGACCTAGTTCAAAACGCTTCGTTCCTTAAGTAATAAATTAATGTCTGTGGCAATTCGCTTCTAAGTCTAAAATGTTGGATAATGACTGTAGTTTGACCTCCATTGTCGACATACAATTAATTGTTTGTAATTACAACAATTCATCAGAAGCAAATGTATCACCCACGTGTATATTTTGGTAACTAATTGTATAAAACTTTCAATGCGTTAAGTTATACTTTTGAGTTAGTTGATAATTATATATTATTGGTTAGAAACTGACAATGTTGTTTGGGGAACTGCTAGTGTTCTATCATTTTGGGACAAAGCAATCGTCATCCCCATCTTTAATAAGGGCTCACGTGACTAAGGTAACAAATATTGAGTACATGACTACTCTCTGTTACTTCCAAACTATTGACTTCCGTCATACTTTACGAATTGCGCAGGGCGTGAGAGACTGACTCACGTGGAGTAGGTTGCTTTTTAATCAGGCTGTAGATGTATTAGTGAAAGTTTGTCCTTCACCAAGTGTTAGAACACCGTCACATTTATCGCAGGCCAACATCAAGGCTACCTTCGATTCATTGAACAAGATTGTATTTCGTGATTGTCTCTTGTAGAATGGCGTATTTTAGAGGTTTATCGACATCTGAAATGTTCTGTACACAAACACCTCAGGCAAAGCGCAGGTATACAACCACCTATATCCATTGTTTCGGTTGAGCAGTACGGTTAGGTAAAGTTATCTAACCTCACCACTCCTCTTCACTTTTAACATTGATGACGTTCTGAATGTATGTAATGCTGGTGTCGTCCTTTTAGCTACAAGAAGACTTTTTCGACTTCCAGTATGAGGATAATATTGTCTTACTATGTAGTACCACACAAGCTATCTGAATCATACTTAGTCAGTAGGGAATTAGTATCCATAGATATAGCATATACTTTTCACTTTCCAAGTACAAAGTACAACAAATTCTGCATGATTTAACCGTTTTGTGGTGGACCTATACAGACATTAGAAAAATTAATGTATCTAGGTAGTTGTTTGTGTGCTGGTTGTAGTGTGACAGATGGGATCAATCTACTCATAGTGAAAGCCAGACCGGTGGACTAGAGGAAAAAAATAGTGAGGTGATCTGTTCATGATATTGCGTTTTGGAATATAAGAAGCTATATTGGACGCCTCTTTCTGTCCACAGCGACTTCTTATTTGAAGTCCTAAGGAAGGTACCACTTAGTGGCTTTAGACCTTATCAGGTATATCTTAGGATAGAAGCTGCTGAACATCCTACTGCAGCTTGCTGTTAAACTCACAAAAAGTGTGATGATATTTCCGAGTAGATCGGAGTCTTTCTTGATTGCCTCTCTATCTGAACCGTATCTCTTGCTTTGTAATTCTTTTTGTTGTCTTATTGAATTTTACCTGTTTTGATTATGATCACCTTTCATTCTTATTTTCTTCAATATCCTGAATCTAAGTGTTTAGCGCATACATTTTTAGTGCTTATTTGTAGCAAATCTTGTGTTGAAATAAATAAATAATATGAATAAATAAATTGAAAATAATATAGTATGTTCCTGTCGTATCACTTAATTAGGGAATTCATTCTAATTTGTTATCGGTCTAATAGAGACGTTATAAGTAATAGTTGCTCGTGAATTTCTCATTAAACACGTGGTCATAACTATCCACTAAATTAAGTCGGGATCCTTAAAGCTCTACAGGAACGATGCTTACATTTAAACCTCTCCATTCGACTCAAGTTAATGATGTCTTTAGCTAGCAATATGGAGTAATTTTCCTTGCGTTCAGTATTTCTTTAGTTACAAACATTTGTAATCACCGTAAAGAGATCCCTAATAGCCCCTCATTCAGGTTTCCTCGATCACTATGTTTCTTCCATTGAGACTTTTATTTTATTAGTATTTCGCTCTCATTATTTTACTCCACTTAAATTCTGATAAATATACGTCATTTACCAATATGTTCGACTAGTTTTTCCTCCAGTGTCCAGTTTATTAAATACATGTTTTAAAATAACCTTAATCAGTTTGCGACAAGTTATTAGCTAACCTTGTCTTTTACCATCAACAACTGCAATGCAGTGACAGTCATTGTGTGAATGGTTAAGTAAATTGTTATCGAGTCTCAGTAGCAATATAAATCTCACTCACAGTAAAATCCAACTTTAAAACGTTTTACAGAGATTTTTTGTAATAACCTTAAATTAAATAAATAAAAAACATTTCTTATTTGTGAATTAATTTTACCATCGAAAATTTCGCTACTCATTTATGCCTAATATCTATAGAATAATTTAAATTTACAGATTTTCAAATCTTATTGTACCTTAATACAAATTCTATTAAATCTAGAGTGAATGTTGTGGATTTTCGGGTCCTCAAATCTATGCCTCTTCAAAATGGAAGTATAGCCAACCTAATTCATCAGCTTTAATTGTTTTAGTACCGGATTCTTGTCGTACACTTAAGAGTTTAGAAGAGCAAGTACTTGAAGATTTAAAAACTAAATCCGATTACGATGAACTTAGACAAGTGACATTTCAAAAAGTGAGTTCAATTAAATTTTATACTTTTTAGTCTAAGTTAGCGTAAATATATTCTAGATTTTTAAAAAAATGAAGAATTAGTGTGTATAATATTGAAGGATGACATTTTCTACCTACAGCCATCCACTTTCATTGTTTGGCAAACATCCCATTCAGACTAATGATGGAATTTGCATGGGATTTTGCTTCACCTACTTTACAGCTTGCAGCTTCTTACTCTAGCCAGCATTTTTCTTAGGGTAGGAAATGACGACACATTAAAAATCAGGGGTAATATTTTCGAGCTATCTTGTCAGAGTTTTAAGGACTTTTAAACTGCACTTGTCGGCATACAATAATATCGGTTGATATAATTATTCTGAACGTCAGTGCTTCAAGTTAGCTTAAATGTTAGATAACAGTCCTCAAATTTGATTAAACTAGTAGACACAAACAATTTTCCGCACTACTTGTTTAACCAAGACAATTTTTTCATCGTCAAAATACAACTTTATTTTATAACATGCTGTAGTGTAGCCAGAAAACCAAATAAGTGCTGCAAAATGAGCGGTACTTCTGTTTTCATTCGCTCTATTACTTGCAGAGTTAGAACATCAGATAACACATCCTTAGGGACTGTATCAGAAGTCAGTCCTTACCTAGGAACAGATTTTGGTCATCAGAAAGCCACGTACACCAATGTATGTTATCCTGATTCGCTACCAGTCAATCACAGCTCCCTTCAATCAATGTCCTCATGTCTTGCGCACCACAATGCCTGTTAAGTGAGCTTCGTTAAAAGCAGTCTTTTAGCTGAATTCATCTTCACTTCGGTACAAATTTTAGTGTGTTGTAATCGGATAAATGTAATGGAAAACGTTGTTTCCTCTTATAAGCGGTTATCTCTTACTTTATTTAGAGCTTCTGATCCAGATTATTTATTATTTATTTATTTATTTAAACACAAAATTTAGTACGAAACGATACCAAAATATATGTACCCTATAAAAACACTGATGAAAATTGAAGAAGAACGTAATCATGTGGAAATGTAAAATTTCGTAAGGCAACGGTTAATCTGACCTAGATGTCCATAAAGGTTCGTTAATTGACATCCAATCTATCATTTGTGCTTTATCTATAGTAGGTAGTGCAATATCGACTTCGTAAGGACTCATTTTCTACTCCAGATATCTGGACAGTATAGAAAACTATGTTCACATTCTGTTCTTAGTAATTTCATGATGACCCAACCGAGCTATATTGGCTGGAACGCATGTTCCTCTAGGTGCTGTCATACGAAGCGGGTCTGTTGGAAAGCGATAAGACTAAAGGCAGCAACCTTAGATGTGAGGGCGAAATCGTACTGCTGACTGTGGTGAGGTGTGACGGCAGTAAGATGTTTCCTTTGGATAACCAGCATCTTCAGCGATGTTGCCTTCTCACAAAAGAAGGAAGGGGTTAAAAAAAGCTTGACTCTAAAAATGTCACACCTCAGCTTACTCCCGGATGTTCACCTTCAGATTTAAGACTTTTTAAAGTGCAGAGCTTACACTTCAAAAATCCCCCATAATAAGGTCGTGCGTGATCGGTCTCAAGCAGTTGTTTCTTGAACTCTAAGATCACGCTCCCAGGCTGCTAAGACCAACACTAACCCAGTTTCCTTTTCAGGTACCTCAAGAAGTAATATCCTTCCGTGATGTGGGCAGCTAGGAAATAAAAACCTCCCTCATACCTATAACAGCACACGAGATCTTGTTCGAGGTCAAATTTCACTCTTAACTCTTAATAACTCTCTTATCCATGCGGCTAACCCTTCTCGTGTAGCTTTATCACCTCACGCCTCTATTGCTAATGGTTCGAGTTCACAAAATGGGATTTCTGGTTTCCCGAAACCTTGCACCAAACTACATATCAGAGCTATTAATCTTTGAACCTTGTGCAATATAGAACTTGTTTAGATTCATATCATGTCTTATTACGAGCGCATAGTAGTCTGCGTCTCATCGAACGTAAAAGATCCCCCTCAGTGTTCAACTTAAAGATAAAAAAGTCAAGAATACTGTTGGGGATTCGAAATCCCCCAAAAATATAGTCGTTCATTAAATCAAGCGAAAGGCGTTGTATTAATTTTTTGTAAGATTGATTTGCAAACTTTCATCATATAATTTTATTTTAAATGTCTGATATATCATCGTTATTTGTTAGTCTCATCTGATATATTTTCGCTCCACAATATAATCTTTCTACAAGTCTTCTCTTTTGGAGTAGCTGTAAGTTGGGAAGGAATAAATCGTGGTATCTAATTGAAGCACAAGTATCAGAGATAATGATTCGCACTAACCGTACCTATTAACGAGGGAATCAGACATAAAATCTAGCTACTTTAGATAATTTAGCTGTATCGTATCGCAGACCGTACTAAACCAACAAGAACCCACGCGTTTATCTCATCCAAGAAAACATATCAGTGGCGATGGGGCAGACAAACAGACTTCACTGCAACCAAAGATATAACAAATACATTCAAGAAACAATTAGAAAAACAGTAGGTCAACTATGTGGGGAATATCTATCCCGAGTCAACTTGGAACGATATCCGAAAAGTCGTTAGAATAGCAGCGATATCTACTAGTAAACTAAACCAAAATGGTAAAGGTATTCAAAAGATTTCAGTTATATCTACTGGATTCATCCCGTTTTGTTCTGAATAAAATGGGGAGCGGAAATAACTTAATCACAGGCTGGTTTAAAGTCAACACAGTAATAAGTGGCAGAAACTAAAGAGATGAAAAACGCATCGGCGATAGGCGACAGTGGTTAGCTGTTCAGACTAATCAAAGAAACGGGTATCAGAAATCCGGCTGTAAGTGAAACTATTTCGGGAATAAAGGGTTTATTATTCACTGTTAATCCAGAAGATCATATCGATGGGCAGAATACTTCAGGGAACAGTTCAACTGGCCTTCAGCCTCACCTCAGTTACCCACCATTCACAAGCAATCTGAATGGCGAATCGATTTCAATCCTATAAGGCTTATTAAGGTTGAAAATTCCGTAAACGACCTCAAGCGAGAGAAAGCAGCGGGACCTGACGGATTAACCCCTGAGATATTTAAGGATGGTGGTCCAGTTTTAGCAGTTAGGTTAACTGGGATCTTGGCTAGAATCTGGGAACGTAATTCCATCTGTCCCGTCTCTATCACTGTTCATTCCAGTCTAAAAGGTAGGACAAAAGTCCTCATGTAGCAATTGCCGAGGAACCAATCTAACGAATATATTGTCTAAAGTATTAGCTTCAAGAACGCTAAAGCCTGTGAATGGCAAACTCGAGAAAACCTGGGCAGCTTTATATTTGGACATGGTCGTATAGACCAAATATTCACACTCCGACAGGTTCTAGAACATAGGCACACTTCAACATCTAACAGTGGTGAATTATTCATCGACTGAGATGGCTAAAACATGTGTTACCTATGCCCAGCCACCGCCTTCCCCGACGAACAATGCTGTCCGGTGTAAGCGTAAACTGAAAAAGCCCAAGGGTGACCAAGCCAAAACATGGCACCAGTCCATGAAGTCATGTTAATAGGTACAGACTACCTGGTTGGAGTCCACGTGAAGATTGTAACCAGTGTTTAAAGAGTGGGTAACATGGCTCAAAATAGTCCGCAATGGTGTAGGTACGTCCATTATTTGTCCTCCTCCAGATTTGAAGCTTCCGAACTCTTTCTAATAAGTTATATTTTCTTAAGTCTTATCTTTGATCTCTAGTCGTCTCAATTATTAGTAACTCTGTTAGTACCTCCACTACTCTGGGATTAAGTTCGACAATTTCATCTATATCTGTCAATTGGTGCGTAATAGCTTTAACTGATGTACACACGTGCCAAGTCTACGTTTTGACTGACTGATTGATATACATAAAGTGAATAATCTCAAACGTTTTATTTTTTCACCGGAAGTAAACTTTCAAATTTAAATGACTAATTCCTATTATATTTAGTAACCATATTTGTCGTCCTAGAATCCCTAATGCTTTCTTTTAATTACCCTAATGTTTCATATTTGTTTCTATCCTAAAGGGATGTTCAGAATTCCTTTATACTCATATAGAAGCTGTGTTGAGCTGTTCATTTGTAATACCGGTTATTTCCCTCGTTATCGTAGTAAGTCCATAATTATTTTAGTACATGTTTTCTCCTGTTATTCTTCTCACGCATATAAAAGAAAACTATTCATTATATTGCTTTATTTTAAGGAAATAATTGCTAAAAACCAGGGAGCACTGGACAGCTGTTTCGTTCCACTGTGGAGCTCGTCAGCAGTGCATACCCCAGATTCCGCACCAGGGGCTTCGGGTTGACGACGAATGCCTAACCGTCTGCACCTACTGGGTCAGCATCCATAGGTAAAATGCCCACTGGAAGTGGGAAACCAGTGGTGCTAATGGTTAGGTGTTCGCCGTCAACCCGAAGCCCCTGATGCGGAATCTGGGGTGTGCACTGCTGAGGAGTTCCATACTAGAACGAAACAGCTGCCCAGTGCTCGCTGGTTTTCAGTGGTACCCTGCCAACATCAATCTCTGACATATTTAATCAACTAAATAACCAATCTCCACAAAAATAATCATCCCAATTGAAATAATTATTCGTAATATTGTGTGAACTTTTACGAAACTGGTTTTACATAGAACTACGAGTGATCATTTAAATACTAAAAGTTATGTGCATCATTCACACTTCATTTTCGTATGCAAGATTCCTACTCACTTAATTGTTTTTTTTTTTTCATTTATTATTATTTGAATATACCATTTTGGAATTCGTTATTTCTGTTATTATCGGGCAGAACTGAATACTTCTAGTGTTGTTTTTTTATGGACTAGATGATTTAATATCAAAGCCTTCATTATTTTTTGGCCATCACTGTCTTTTTTATGTAGAAGTGAACTTTTCAGCTGTTTTCTAAGTGTTAAATCAGTTTGTTCTGATGGTCTTGTTTGTGATTCGTTGTCTTCATAGATTCTCTTGTCTTCATTTGTTCTTTCCATCTGTCCACTTTATTAGTAATAAGGACGTCGCTCGTTAAGTTCATCGGAAATAGCTGGTTTGTTTCTGGTGGTTTGACCTTAAGTGTATTTAATAAGCTGTCGAGATTTATTCCATGGTAGTCCTCAACGATGTGAATGGAAGTCATCGACCAACTCCCTTGTCGCACTTAAATTGACAGACTATCTCATACCCCTTAGATTATACTGTCTCTTTTCCAAACTCGAATGGCTTTTATTTTAGGATGTTTGGCGCGTTAAAGGTCAAGATAATATAACTAGTTATAAGTAACTGTGAAATATCTAAAGTCGTAAAACTTAAACAAAATATATGAGCATCTTTGCGCTTCATTCGTAGCTGTGTAGCATAAACTCTACGAACAATAGTAATTGTTCAAGCCTTAATCAGACTAGTTCACATTGCCTTCAGTTACGGTTCCCTCTTATCAAGATTGATTTTTATTTGATGGTACTTCGTATATAACGATAATGTACTGTTCCCCTTAACAGTTTTTCATTGTTTTTCCTTTTTTTAAAAATAAACTTACCTCGTCTTGCCATCCGACCGTCACAACATGATGTATTCGATCGTTATCACCTATCGGAAACAATTCCCTAGGCTTTTTCCTTTGTCCTTGGAATTATTTTGTGTAATTTCGTGGTGATTGGAGAAGAAATCTGAGCAATTCTAAGGAAATAAACCACAAATGGGGACATTTTACATTGACGAATGAGTGTAGTTTTCTGACTTTTTTTATCTGATCTTAAGTAAATCTCCAGCTTTTTAATGCTAAATTATGATTTCATGAGTTATTTTCCTTTACATAATTTATTTTTGAAAGTTGTTAATTGATTATTTACAACCATCACAATTTGTATTTTTGTCTAGAAAACTTATTTTCCAAGTTTTTGCAATCACCCACCCTTTTTCCGATTAATTTGCTAAATAGTGTGTAACCGAGTCTCAATTTTACTATTATTATCTATTACTTAGTCTTTATTGTTACTCTATATATTTTATCTGCATATCCTTTGATTTTTGCATATGAAAATATATTAGCTTTTTACAGCCAATAAATTAGTTAATAATAATGGCGTCATTGCTTTCTAAATTTTGCTAAATTTACAGTAATATTTAATGATTGTGCGCGTTACAGATGGATCTTGGTTGGATATCATTAAAAACCATGGGACGATGAGCATCTTGTACGTGTTAGTATGGGACTCTAAACTTCATCAGTAATAACATTTTACTACAACATCAGGAATATCTGGAAGTTGGTCATAAGTGAGATAATTATATTATAATTGGAGTTGGTATTACGAAACATGTTCCTGAAGTTCTAGTGAGAAGTTGTGATTGATGAAGTTCATTCGTTGAAAGTAAGAGAGTTATCACTAACAGTATTGACTGATCGTCGCGCTCCACCACAAATTGATGGAAGTAGGAATTCTACCACTGGACACCAGATCAATGATGCTGATGGTTAGGTGTTCGCCGCTAGAACTGAAGGTCTAGAGTTCGATTCCATTATGAGGTTGAAGGTGTATACTGTTGAGTCCCATACTAACATGAAAAAGATGTCCAGTGTTCTTTGGTTTTCATTGATATCCAACTGAAATCAACCTATGATGAATACCAGCAACAAATTAAATACTGGCCTACACGAAGCAATTTTAACCCAATTTATATAATTATAGGCGATTACTTTGGTATATTCATGCATAAATTATACTTCTTGCATAATAAGCTGATGGTGAGTTGGCTTGTTAGTCAATGGATCATAATTTTTGATCTCACCCTGCCTATTTCTGATTGCATAGCCAAGTAGTATCACTAGAATTCATATAGTATAAATGAGTTGAAACTAAATTACCCAGCTGTCGGACTATGTGAACTAATGTTTAAAGATGGAATACTTTAAGTAATTGTCAAGCTTTTCGTTTTTACTTTAACTCACTAAGTATAATAATCTTATCTAAATCACAACATGCAAACCCTTGCTTAGCATGTAATAGCAGTGATAAATAATCAAAAAATGGTTTTATTGTTACAGGTTGTCGTCATTGTGCAGGTATTACGTTACCTATGGATGCCTACTTTCAGTTTACAAAACAACTTTATGACACAATACAATGATTAATCTTTACTGATGAGTTTCCAGTATCATAGCCTTTCATTTCAGAGTCATTTTATCAGGTCTGGGAAAAATGATCACCCATTTTTCGATTTAGCCGGTTTGTTATTTACACATCATAAATCTAAAATGTCAATAATGCCGCTGAATATATTTGTCGTTTACAACGAATTCGTCGCTCGCTCAGCTCAAGATTGATTTTCCAGTTTTCGTCGTGAATAAAACTGATACACATAGATTTCAATAGAATTTAGTGATTCCCAGCTGTTCTTAATCCGTAACTTTTTAAACTGTCAATCTTTCCATCCAGACTAAAATCTATTTACGTATAATTTACGAGGCTTCTACAATAACTGATAAATTTGTTGACCGATTGGACTACGTTGTTAGTTACCTTAGTATTTACTACTAAGACTGAATTCATGTTTGTATATTTTTGTACTTGTGTGAGTTTAGTGTAACTACTACGTTAGACATTTTGAATTAATCTTTTCTTATTGCTTAATTAAGCTACATCAAAAGCCTTAGTTGCGTAAGATTAGCAACATCAACATAAATGATCCAATTAACTAACCGAAAGCTCCTTATATTTTGTTTGACTATTTTTACACTTATTGGCGAAATAATATAGATACTTAAATCAAAGTTAACACAGAAATTTGACTTACTCAGACTTAAGAGTTGAGTATATATGTATCTCTATGGATCTAAGTTGATCGATGAGAATACTGAAACTTCGGAATATTTACAAACACTGAAATTAGAACCTTTGTATTTTGATAGCTAAGACAAATGAACGATAATAATCTACACTACAAAAACTAGTTACAATTGTCTGGATTTCTGCAAGAGTAAATGCTTCCTCATTTTGTTACGTTTATTCATTTGATGATAAGCAATATTAAGTAAAAAAATGCTAAAGTCAAGACTTAATTAACACAAGATGTTAAAATCCATTATATCGAGTTAATTCTTTACTAGATGAAAACATCGATATTGTTTATTTTCCGTAATTTTATCATAGTATTTTGTTACATTTGTATCTACACTAGATACTGATGTAACTCCAGAGACTTGCTAATCTGGAATATTTTTAAAATGTTCCAGATGGTTTCTATATTGATGATCCATTTTTCATTCCATAAGAAGACCAAAGCAGCTGTTATTCCATTTTGCCACTCACACAACACAGTTCAAAGTGGAATCAGGCGATCAATAGTTTAACATATTTTTGAGACCCTATTTTACAAGGCTATTGTTGACAAAATTAAATATGTACTAAATGAAACGTAATACAGTATAATTATAAACTGGGTAAAGCATTATCTACTAAATTTTCCTGTACTAATATTTCCTCATTACTTATTTGGTTTTATAGAATATAGCAGCTTTTCTTTTATTCCATCAATTGCCAAAATGATTTAACCTAACAACAACACATTTTCATCGAATTAGAATCAAAATGAACCTACTCTTTATATATAAAATTACTGTGACCAATTAATGTTCGCAAACGAGAAAAAAAGTTAATAGTAAGCAGAAACAATAGAAAACGCTTACTAAACGCGATTGCAAATATTTTTGTGCTTTAAACAAATATTTAGAAAAAAGTCGTGTACGGACTGATATTTTAGCAGCAGATCTACTAAAAGAATCAAATGTTTTCGGTTCAGCATGATTTGTGTATAACCTAGCTGTCAATCCCTATTTATGTATATTTCAATTGGCTATCTTGTCTATGACGACTAATAATATTCACGAGTGGATGAATTCGCTGTACTGAAATCCACAGTCATTCCCTAAATCGAACAGATTTCAGAAAATAAAACAATTCCTTACCTTATCAAATACATTCGGGAATTAAAACTGTCCCTCATCAGCATTTCAGCCTACTGTATCTGATCGTTTTTGACTAACCAAGGATAAAGGTGATTGTTTACTTCTGCATTTTATATCAGTTTAGTAAATTTTCTTTATCTTTCGAAATTCAGTTTTTTTCTATTTAAAGTTGATACATTTACTGATGACTATCATCCAGTTATATAGCAATTTACCAGTACCATTTGATTATCACTAAGTAGATAAATAGCATCGGTTAATATAGTGATGGTCAAATGGGTCATTCATAATGATTTAAACTATTCTACGGGACGACTGAGTTTTATGTTATCAAGCTATGTTGTTTAGACATTCCATCACTAACCCACCCCCTCCACGAAGTTTTCGGCTTTAACTTTAGGATAATAAAAATAACTGGTTTCATACAACTGAATGTTCCAAAACTTTTGTGAAATTTTAATAGTTTTTTGTTACAGACTGAAATCAGTGGATCACTACGTCCAACCGTTTCATCTTGCCTCTTCGGTATAGCTTGTCTATTCAACAATTAAACGTAGGAGAGTTAGAACCCTCTATAAACACTATTATTACGCCATTGAGTTTATTTCAGTGATCCACGCTTTTAGACAGTTCATTGGTGTGACTCGGTTAATTCTACATGTCACGACTTTCCACTTGAATTTCGAAGTGTCTGTGTCTAAGCAGTTGCTTAGTGAACACTGGTTTATTATTTTCAGTTATTGATTTGAAGTGTTGCAATTAAATTGGGAAGATTGTTGTTGGCTGATGAATCCATTTAAGATACTGAATGGAAATATACCTTTCAAATCATATTCGTCCACCCAATTAAATTTAGTGATATGCATTTAGTAGTAACCCTAATGCGAAACACAAATATACACCCAGTACCTTTTAGTTTGTTTTTCGTTGTAATGAAAAAGTACTTTCAAGTAATTACCACTAGTTAATGTATGTATCAAGTTTTCAGAATTATTTCGCTGTCCAATAAACAAAAGCATTTTCAACTTATTAACTAATTAGGTTGAATGTATTTCATCTTTATGAATTATTCACTTATGTAAAATATAGTAATATTCAAGTAGTTCACAAGTTTTAACAAACGGAAGTTCAATAAGACAGAAGCATAAATCACATTTTACATAATCTCAGCGATTGAAATGTACAAATTCCAGCTTTTCATCCTACAAAGTGGCCCTGAGTTTAGTAATATGCACAAAAGCTAAAATTCTATAGTATTTAGTTAAATAACGCTATCTTATACATATATCATGAAATTATATGTTAGAACGCTAGGTTAAATGTCAAACTTATTACATAAAGAATGACAAAGATGTGATTATAGATTTTCAATGCTAAATGACATTAACTGAACAACTGTTTACTCTCAACTGATATTAGTTTGTAATGAAAACATTAACTGTAATCAAATTCCCACGTATCACGTATGTATTGTACTGATACTTATTATATACTTGAATGATTTGGTTTTCCTCACACTCGGTGCGAGTTCTTAAAAGAACAGTACACTACGAATGAGAGAAAGTGGTCTTCTCATTTTGGCAAAAGTTGGTATATTTCAAAATTCTACTCTTCTCCCTTTTCTTTGCACTTTATTTTATTGCCTGCTGTTTTCTGTAAAATATCTTTAAGCATGCAGATTACCTTGCCAATTGTATGTTTGTTTCTTCCTCCGATTGTTCTGAAATGAATGGTTTCTTAACACTGATTGCTGAAATATGGTCTATTTTAGATGGCGGTACATCTAGTTCTTATAAATTTTAAACTGCTAATTTTAGTCTTAGACGCGAAAAAGATCTAAACACTCTTGTGGGTTTGTATGATGTTTGTGGTGAGGTAAAGTCGAAAATCATGTAACTATTGTGTATATATAAAATCTTTATCAGTATGCATGTGGTATATCTTTTGTCAACGTTTGTTTGAATATGTCAATGATAACTACATAAACCCCCACACCCATTTCAACTCTTCTGTTTTGTACCCTTAGTTTCTCAGGGAGATATAATCATTTGCCTGCTCCTATCATTTTCATTTACTTGCATTTTGCCAAGCCTGAGAATCAATAAATTAATACACAACAGTTGCTGCATTTCGTAGAATTATTGGATCCTTAATACACTATTTTGGTCACGTCCAGGTTATTGATATGCCTTCTTAATCTGTATACTGCGGTGGCATGACAGAATGTTTTTGGATGTGCAATATTCACATACTCTTTGTTTTTCTATACATAACCTTGTCATTAGATTTAGTTTATTACAGCTACTACTCACTTGTACGGTTGGAGATTCGACAATAAATACTATGTTGAACGATACCTATCCTTATAAATATTTTACTTATAATCTATCTTAGCCTTCACCACGTTTTAACAATATTAAAGAAAGTTTTCCGTTAATTTATTATATAAAGGCAATATATAGTTTTGGCATTTCTAGACACATTAATACATTTCCCGTATATTACTTATTATTTTATATTATCGATTATTTTTCTCCAGACTTTAGAGTAGAGGCTACGTTGTATAGATTACTGAAGTCTGCTAGTAGAGTATTTAATTAAAGATAAGATGCTATTATGGATGTGGTTGTGGATAAACGTTTTAAATCCTGCTCCTAACTAGCAAGTATTATCCTGTCACAAAATTTATTCATATCGTTCTCCTTGTACTTTTCACTAGCAGAAGGCGGTGCAGCTACATTAAAATTCATGCACTCAAAGAGAAGTATAGAAGCTCCACGGTTGCAAATTCAGCACGCATACTATGACATGAAAAGGCTGTAATGGATGAAGTGGCTAGAAGTTTGCACTCTTGAAAACACAAGTTATTAACTATTGTAGAGATTTTTATTTCTCATAAAACTTTTATCTGAATTCGCAAATTAATACATATTCGTTTTATTTTATTGTTCATATGTACCTTTTGAAAATGACATATTAAAAAAGAGTAACTCTTTGGAATACTTAACACTAAAAATTCCATATCTACTAAACATTTATTACTGAATATGGTTCAACTTATTATTATTAGAGTTATTATAGATTCTTTTTGTTTTACTTTGAGCGACAATAAATGACTAATTTGACTTTAGGCATTCGAAGTATGAACTGCCTACGGTCCGTCATTAGCCTGAAGTAGTTTTCTATTATTTGTATACTTAGGTATGTAAAGTTATAGGAACAGTTGACAGTAACATCAGAACGTTACTTGTCGATTTAAAGCTACTCGAGAGAACGTATTATTACTTCATTTCTATAAAATCGTTCAAATTTAGTAGAGATGATTTTTGATATTGTTTAGGTCGTATGCCACTGATGTAAACTAAATGAGGCCTAATGAATTAATTTTATTTCACTCTTGTTAAATGTCTATTATTAAACTAAACAGTTGGATTTAAACTGGGAATGCCTTATCGACTTCACTGTGTACACTTTTCACGTCCATAAGTTTTGTTAACACTAGCATTTATTAAAGGTGTCAATAAGAAGAGTGTTTAGTATACAGCCATAATTCACCACAAATTTCATTGATTTGAGTTTACTGAAGGGATAGTTGACACCAACACCCGTTCATAGAAAAACCCTTTATAGGTAATTTCACTTAGTTTATGGCTGATTGACTGTACACCGATTTTTTTCAAGTTGTTTTCTGCAATAGTCAATAAATTCATTCTTTGATTTATGAAATCTGCGTTCTTAGTGTTCAACAATATACTATGACGTCAGAAAAAACTGTTATGATGATTGGAAGAGAGTATGACCAATCAGTATGCGTCCACGCACCTGCTCTATGATTGCTAGTCCCTCCATATTCGGAATGAAGAATATAAGTCAACTGAGCTGACCACTAAACAGTCAAATTTTATTTCAAACAATTCTTCGTATATACATGAAACTAGACCACACAATTAACCGATAGGAATTTGATATTGATAAAAAAACAATCGAAATAGTGGTAGTGAATGAAAGTATAGTGTACACAACCAATTATAGTTTTTTAAATAAGAGACTAACAGTAATTATACTAAACGGGAGGTTATTCGTTTTATTCTGTCAAAACAAACTTATATAGTCTTTTCGCTACTATAGCTTGAATACTTTATTTTAGTTAACAGACTGCATGTTCACTGTCCTTTATAAAAAAACTGAAATATATATATTTTTGGTGCTATAAACTACAGTTAGATCCATCTACTATGCGCGCCGCTGGTATTCAAACAACCTAACCATGAAATGGAAGAATACAATTATCGGACCAGAAGCAGTATTTTTTCAAAGTAAGTAACGAATTATTAGGATTTATAAATGGTCAAATTGATTGAGGGAAAGACATGCAGTTAATGAGTTTTTTTCGATAAATGATCCACTTACAACAGATCGTCATTTCTTGGCTTAACCCGTAGTCTTAAGACTCATCGTAGTCTGTTCGGCTATTTCCGAGACTTTCACTTTTCGAGTTAATTCTCGGTAGAAATATACCACAGTTGATTCCTCTCTCATATTTTCATTAACATTTCCGATACCTGGTGTTTCCATTTTATTGTAATTGGTAAGATTATATTAATCATCTTTCGTCGAATGTGCCAGTGACGTTAGAAAACCAATCGAAGAAAAACAGGTACTAGCATTGACATCTGTTCTCAAAAACTAAACAAATGTAATAATAATTACAAAATAACTTTGCACAATCGCAATGACTCCATAATACACATCAACAAAGTTCATGTAACTCAACACTATATGAAAATAATTACCGGTTCTTCTACCGTAACTTTATTTGGTTCCTTGTAAAACTGAACTTCTTTTGACTAACAAAAAATGCTCTTGGTATCAACCCTAACGTATTAAGGTGGAGACAGTTCTAGAATAGTCTAAAGAAACAACCACTGAAATCAGTTGGAGGGTTAGTAATTTTTAGCTGAAGGATTATCTTACAAATGCTAATTACTTAAATAGCTATTAATTAATCAAATTCGAGAGGAGCAAAATATGATCACGATCGACACAAAAATAACGAAAGACTTACTAGTAACGAAAAGAATCAAAAACCAACGCAATCACGATACCGGAACAATTATGCATCACCCATCATCATCGTCACTCACAGATCTGATGAAGCCACTGATTCAGCTCACCATCGGATAAATGAAGCTTAGAAACCTGTGGCATTCTTTCTGAAATGGTTATAAGGCATTTCATAGAAGCGCAGCACATATTTTAAAAAACTGCTAGATATATTTTGTGACATACGACAACCTCTCCATTGGATCAAAAGCCGAGATTCTACTATCTGTAATAATCATAAGCTACTAACGTTTGACATAAGCTTATTTTCGGACGGTTACTGTTTTTCAATACTCCTACTACTACTTTTGAGATTTCTGTACTTGACTGCAATTCCTAATTCTAAGTACAAATATGAACATAGTATCTAGACTGAACGTAAATCAGACAAAGGGCGTTTGCATTGAAACTTATATACTTGAAATTAAGTCATTTGTTACGGTGAACACTATTTAAAGAAATGCTATAAATTTACGGGTAAAAATGAAGAGTTAGGATTTTTGACGAGGGCGGAATCGGGTTACAGTTTTCGGATACGAGAACATGGTAGAAATTGTTCCATAGGATAGCCCTTAGTCCAATTTAGTAGTATTTAACACGGCTTAATTTCACATGAATGGTTTAGCCTAAGTGTTTCACCAATTAACCGAGAAATATGTGCCTTCACTAGATCTCACTGAAATAATGCTTTTAGCGAACAAAATTAACCAAAATATCAGTTCTCTATTTGTATTCATCAAGTAATTTTAAAACTTTGTTTCCGACTGCACAAGGAAATAGAAATAAACAAATTTTTTCAAGGTCTATTTCCTAGATTGACCGTGTCAAGAAAAAAGTCCACGTAGTGTGCTAATCATTAGTAGATCGAGAAGAGCTGTATTATAAGTTGAAACTTATACCTCCTTCCCTTCTATACACTTATTTAGTGATTTAACACCGACTTTTGCGTAGATACGATGATACCCGTCCCAGGTTGCAACAAATAAATGGCAAACGATATTGTCGCTAAATGTGATTGTGGTTACTGATTTTTATGCATACAATTTTATAGCGGAATAATTTACACGAAGAGCGTGACCATATGAATATTTCGTCTAGAGTAGACTTGGTAGAAACTTTAGTTGTCACTGTATTTGCTAAGCACGTAGGCATAGGTACAATTCCTTGATGTGTCACATTAAAGAATACTAAAGAACCTAGCAGTAAAAGTGGAGCGAATCGACTTGAGACTTCATCACCTATAGAGAACTTAATGAATTGTCACAGCTGATACTCTACCTACCGATATATTTTGATGGTAAATGCTTAAAACCTTCAGGGTTTACTTATTTAGTTGATTACAATATGGCTAAAGTTATTGAGAATGATGCGACTCATAATCATCTTGGCTGTTATCGTAAAAGTAACTTACCGATAATATCCTAATTTAATGTAAAACTCTGTGATAAATAGTGATTCTCTAACACGAATCCAGAGATATAATTTCACAGTGTATTTTCATGCTGAATATATTTATGGAAAATGGTTTCTTGGTACAGTGGCTCTAAACGGGTTGAGATGATATAAATTACTCGAACAAACTAACTTCAGTACATTCGGGCATAATTCACCGTAAAATGTTCACATGCTATGGATACATGTGACTATCACACTTAATGTTGCTCACTTTTACTTCGAAACTTGCCGTGTTATAAGTAAATGTTTAGGAACCGCGAAGTAAATTTCCAAGTGGTTGCGAGCGTACTTCATGTTTTTGATGATGTGGACGTCAAGAAAACAATAAAATGGCTTCTGAAAACGTGTGGAAATGCGGTCTTTCTATAGAAGAGTGGATGATTCCCCTCTCTGAGGAATGTCATTACGGTAGTTAACAAAGCACATTACCCTAGCTTGGAAAGTTTTCGTTTATCATTCTGAGTATTGCTGAAGTACATAGCAAGTGGTTTCTGGGCAAACCTCTGCAAATCCCGAGATTTAACTGTCTGAAAGTTGACAGGGGAAAAAGGTCAACATCCTTCAGAAACTGGCGTTTTCGTTAGTTGTGTATTTGTGTCATGGATCAAATGAACTGTTCAGTTCAATTCAGTTTCATAGGCTGTAGCAACCACATTGATCGTTATTTGCTTACTAGTGCGACGAATATAAAAGAAAAAAAACCAATTGGTTTTGTAGTTTTTGATAATTCTGTTTCGTTATACTTTCCTACTACTCACCAAACCATTGATATTTCAATTGTACGTGTAATATGATGATAGTGTTTTTTCCTCTAATTAAAGTTAACCCTATTAGTTTATTTTCAATCTGCATCTTGTAGGAGGCTGGCATGTATTACAGAGCTGTCGCGGAACTGATAAGCCTTTAGATACGTCGTCCTAGCGTAAACGGTTTTAAATTTTTTTCATACACTTACCCATATATCCCCTTGTTCTGTAACTTGTGACAGTAGCTTATCGTCAATGCTGTGTCAGTAGTCAGTCACAGTGGAATGGGTTTTGTTAATGCATTGTTGTTGGAATTAGTTTATAACTTTGATACCACCTTGCATATTCTTGCGAGTTAGTATCAATATCAATTCAATCAGCGTCACAGTTTCTTGTTCCCTAAACCTTTGTATCACCGGTCAATATGAGTCAGTATACATGGTTATTCATTAGTTGTTACATCGAAGAACATCAAACACATTATTCCATTCACATGGCGTTCCGCTGACTTGTACTGTTTTTCTTTACTAACTCAGTAAGTTATTAATTCAATCTTGAACCTGTTATTCCTGAAACTGAATAAGGTCATTATTATTATAGAACGAGTACAAAGAAGAGAAACTAAGAAGAAAGTAAGATTAAGAAAGAAATCCTTCTCGGTATGACTTAAAGTAGTGAAATTGCACCTTGTACAGTACAGAGTGGTCAGAAGGAGGGGGCAATATAAGTTTATATACCACATAGCTCATGACCCTCTTCACTGTGATAGGTTGCGACTAATTTTCAGCCCTGAACTAAACCTGAGAAAAGAACCTTCCCTAGGATAGAACACAAAACAGCACACACCGAAATACCTGCTGATTTTTTTGTGATCAAATAAAAATATAGAACTCTTTACCAGAAAGGGTTGTGTTAACACCTTCTATTGAATCATTTAGAAAACAGCTTGGTGCATGTTTAGAATTTATAGGCAACGGAAGGCATTACTTTTGGAGCTGCTGTTATTACTAACACTAGAACTTAGTTAGTCTATATTAGTTGTTATCAATGTTAGCCGTCAAGGTCACTGAGTGGAGTTTGATTCTGACATGCACTTATGGTGGAACCAATTTATACATTATTTCCATTTCAAAGAATCCAATTTTTTTCTAACATGCTGACACTTTCTTTCCCTGAAACAATAACATAAATTAGTATCACCACAGTGGTACAGAGTTTAAATGCGTTTTGGTTTATAACGTAGTTTTATTTTCTTATGATTTTCTGTCTCAGTCTATCTTCGTTTCACACCTTCATAACTTCATATTTTGATAAAAAGCGTTCATTACTAAGCAGGGTTTTGCTTGATGTATTTGTTGGGTCATTGATACCTTTTCTTCTTTTTCAGTCTCTCTTATGCACGTGGCCCTGCACACTTTCGAAATACCAAGTATATTCTGGCTAGATGCGCAGTAATACTCGTGATATTGTTTCTAACGTAGCATAGATCAGTGTATTTATTCTTCGGCCCACTGATTTTCTTCCATAACTTAAATTGAACCTGCATATTGGAATTTGTTTCTGCACTTTACCTCATACATACACCAACAATAAAGTCTACCATGCCAAAGTGTATAAAAATGGATCGCTTTCGATATATAAGCTGTGAAGCTTGGCGTGCATTAATAGCGGTAAAATCAAAGAAATGGAATATCATCTTTGCTTTTAGATAGAAATGGGTCTAAAGAATCATGAAGTCGTTCCTCCTGAGCTGGCGCTCAAAATATCTCACCTCAAACGAAGTTGTGTCAATTTCAGTCATTTAGTTCAAGAACAGCTAATACCAAATAGATTGGTGGCCTATGAAACAGACAACAAACATTGTAAGTGTCCCTTATGATGACCATGATCTTATTTGAAAGTAACTGTTTGAGTATGCAGGTCGTTGTTATAATTATGATTTACCTGTATTGCTCTGACTATGTTACTTTAATGATATTAACATTACTGAAGGTTAATGAAGTGTTATTTTATTAGCGATGAAGGGCTATCGTCTTACCAACTTGGGTTACGACTATCTTGCCTTAAATCAGCTTTTCAAATCAGAACAATTATCAAGCCTAGGATCAATGATTGGGGCGGGGAAGGAGTCTGATGTTTACGTAGCTACTGCTGGTGGACAATGTGGACGACTAATGGAAGGTTCGGAAGGCATTTTGGAAGAGTTCCCGAGTGAAGGTGATATTGTTGTCGTCAAATTTCACAGGCTTGGAAGGACGTCTTTCAGAAAAGTAAAAGATAAAAGGGAGTATCACCAGCATAGAAACACTTGTTCCTGGTTGTACCTGGATCGTCTAGCATCTAGGCGTGAGTTTGTTATGATGCAGGTATGTACATTTCCTCATAATTTTTAAACTTCGTAGAGCCTTCGTAGTAACGGTATCCCAGTTCCTATCCCTTACGCCCATAATCGAAATGCTGTGGTGATGTCTTATGTTTCGGACAGCTTGCCGCTTTACAAAATACTTCCATCCATATTGAGTTTCAATAAGTCTGCTTGTGCACGTTCACTTTATTACCAAGCTAAAGATATATTGGAAAGGATTGCTTCCTTAGGTCTTATACATGGTGATTTGAATGAGTTTAATCTGATGGTTTCTGATTTGAACCCGGGTGAAGATATAGTTGTTGTTAACCCCAAATTAATCCTTATCGACTTTCCTCAAATAATCAGTCGTGATCACAAATTAGCTAATACGTGAGTTCTTTTCTTCATTCAGGCATTCTCACTTACATGTTTTCAAAGTCAGAATATTTATATTTATCATTTGCGTTTTAAAACATTTGAACCTCATAAGTAAATATCTTGATAGTTTTCACTTTCGTAATGAGCAACCAAAGTTAGATGCATGCAGCGTTGGGTGCGCAACATGGGCCAGTGAAAAGAGATGTAAGTGGACTCCATGTTTTTGATCATAGAAATCTTCAAACCATAGTCCATATATCATGGAATGACCTAATAAGTAATATTTATGCTAAGGGAAAACTCCAAATCAGTTGAATAGGAAATAAACTTTCATCATCCGGAATGGTTTAGAAATGTATTAAGTATACGCAACCACCACCTACCTCGTCTCACGGTGTTGGCTGGCGTAGGAGTTGGATATGAGTAAGCTAGGTGCGGCCAAATCAAAATGTGGCATCAGTCCATGAAGTCTTTGACTGTTAGTCTAAACCATATTCAGTCAACCAGTCAATAACAACGCAGAACTTGGTACATGCATACAGCAGTTTAAGTTGCCCTGCCCCAATTAGCAGATAGAGGTTAAATTGTTGGACAAAATCCCAGAGTAGATGAGGTAGTAACAGAGTTAGTATTCATGAAAAGGAATAGAGGATCGGAGAGAAGATTTACAAAAATATGATTCAGTAAAAAGAAAATTATCATGAATTCGGAAACTTAGATTTTGGAGATAGACAAGGAATGGATACAGCTGCGCCACTATGAGTAATTCTGAGCCATGTCGCCCAAAGTCTCTAGCCATTAGTTATGATCACCACCCGGACGCCAACCAGGTAGTCTGCACCTACTAACATGGCTCAGCCCGATTGTCAATGACTTAATGGAGCGGTACCATGTTTTCGTTTGGCTACCCCTCCCTTTCTACCAGCCTACTCTTACACCAGACAAAATTGCTCGTCGAGGTAAGTGGTGCTGGGTATACGTGACATGTCCTAGTCACCCCAGCAGATGAAGATCCACTACTTGGTCAATAGACTTACCATATTTACTTAGGACTCTATTCCTAACCCACGTATTGCTTACTTGGTGGTCTTAACAAACACGAGCAATGCTTCGAAGAAATCTATGATCGAATCCTAGAAGCCTATGAATATCCTCAATAGCTATGTTTCACATCCATGAAGTAAAAAAACGGATCGAACTGGATGCGCAGTAAACGCGTCTCTTAGTTGCTAGAAGGATGTCTCAGTCTACGCTACAAGTTACACAAATTGTCACGCCTTCCGTATACGAGCTAGGATTTTCATCAAACACCAGACTATCAGGACCGATAATAAATAAGGCGGTCAGTACATTCAACTACTTAGCTGCCCTATCATTAATTTCGACGCCAATCCTGAAGAAACATTTTGCGTTTGGTAGTGTAAGGTAGTCAAACGATTCTGCATTTTATCAGCATTTTCACCCTAGATAACCATATCATCTACATATTCTAAGTCAACAATGGCATATTCTGGAAGGTCAAACCAGATGACTAATATGTTAACTCTAAAAGTATGTCAGGGATATAGTAAGTTAAAAATGGAGAGAGCGGACAACCTTGACGAATAATACTTGAGGTTGTCAGTGTCGACGACAATCCGCCATAAGCTCTGACTCGACATGTGGTGTCCGAGTAGAGATCCTGTATAACGGTACGCCTTTAAGTGGCAGACATCTCAGCATAACCCTACAATCGATATAGTCAATCGCCACTATAAGGTCAAGGAATACAGCTAGTGTTGGGCGTCTAAAAGTGTCTATGTTCTAGAACCTGTCGAAGTGTGAATATATTGTCAATACAACCACATCTAGGTCTGAAACCCCCTTGGTTCTCTCGAGTTTGCTCTTCACAAGCTTTAGTTAGATGTCGAAGAATTATTGAAGCCAATATTTTAAATACTATATTCGTTAAGCTGACTCCTCGTTAATTGTCACAAGAGGATTTCTATCCTTTTTATAGATTGAGACGATTAGTGTTCGATACCAGTCAGATGAGATTACATCTAGTTCCCAAATTCTAACCAAGATCTTAGTTAATCTCGCTGCTAAAACTGGACCACCCTCCTTAATATCTCAAGATTTAATGCATCAGGTCCTGCTACTCTTCCTCGCTTTAGATCCCCTATAGCCTTTTCAACCTCATTAAGACTTGAGGGAACCAACATCGATTCGCTATTCAGATTGCTTGTGGATGATGAGAAACTTAGGTGAGGCGAAGGGCCAGTTAAACTGTTTCCTAAAGTGTTCTGCTCATCGGTCTAATCTTTCGGATTGTTGGTGAATAATAGTTCCATCTTTTTCCGAGAAAGTTTCACCTACAGCCAAATTTCGGATACATGTTTTCGTCGACAAGTTTAAACAGTTGCCTACTGTTACCTATTTCCGCTGCCTTTTCCATCTCTTTAGCTTTCGCCACCCACCACTGATCACGATCACTCCATAAGCTTTTAACCAGCTTGTGTTTAAGTTGCCTTTGCTATTCATCGTTTTCAAAGCCAAATAGAATGTGTTGCCTAGCATCTATCAGTTCAGTTGATGCAGCTAACATCCAATGATGTTTTTAATCGTTGAGTGTAGTTAACTAGTAGATATTACTGCTGTTTCAACAGCTTTTTAAATATCATTCCGAGCTGACTCGAAATGGGTACAGCTTACGTAGTCGACTAATTGGTTTTCTAGTTGTTCCTGAAATATATTCTTGACTTTTTATCATTACGTTGAACTTTGAGAGGAATCCTTGCCGTGGATCTTTTATGTCTATTGAGACACAGACTAATACGTGCTCGTACTAAAGCATGACCTGAGTCTAAACATGTGCTCCAAAATCAGTGCCAGTCTTCTATTAAGCCTCCCTAACGATGGCTGATGGCAATATAGTCTATTTGAGTCCAGCGCTGAGTTAATTGTGGGGGTCGCCATATCATCTGATATCTTTCCTTATACTTAAAGTTGGCGCTTGCGAAAAATAGACGGTTATTTGAACATGTTATAACAGACGGTCGCCATTATCTGTTCGTTGACCTGCGACACCATAGGATCCACCTAGGTACCTGTCGATGTCGTTTAGTCTATCTACTTGAGCATTAAAATCAATAACACAACACCAGTGTGCTTAGTTTTTCGAAGGTGGTCAGAAAGCTTTCTGTAAAATTCATCGGAAAAGAAAATCGGATTAGTGTTGGTCATATTGTCCTGAGAGCACGATCACAGAGCCCAAGGGACAACTACTTGAGGCCAGTCGCACATGACCTTATTATTTAAAGTTTTTGAAGGGTTAACTCTGTCCTTTGAAAGGACTTACTGCCGGAGATGGAAATCCGTTGAGTAAGGTAAGGTGTGACATTTTTAGCGTCGACCTTTTCTAACTCCTTCCTTCCTTTGTGAAAAGGCAGTATCGCTGCAGATGTTGGTTATCCAAGGGAAACATCGTACTGCTGTCACACCTCCCTGCAGTCAGCAGTACGATTTCGCCCTAAGATTTTAGGTTGCTACCTTTAGTCTTATTGCTCTCCAACAGACCTGATTGGCATGATAGGACCTAGAGGAACGTGTTCGAGCCAATATAGCTTGGTTGGGTCATCACGATAGGCAAGCCAGACCACCACGTCAAGGTAGCAGCTACGGTCGGGCTAAGCCATTTTAGTAGATGTAGACTACCTGATTGAGACCCGCGTGATAGTTGCCATCACTGGTTGGAGAGTAGGTGACTTGGCTCAGAACATGTCACAGTGGCACAAGTATATTCACTAGACCTTACGTTTTATCATTTTTTAGCACATATTTCTGCTTCATTTCTGTTTGTTGAATCATATTGTGGTGTTAATCTTGTAAATTTCGTCTCTTCTTGGTATTGTGGTGTGACAACTTGAACCTATATGCATATGTATCACGTTCTACTTTGTTCATAACTGACTGACTACATACAGTGTTACTGCTTCAGCTGATAGCTTTTATGTTACTTCCTTAAAATTTTTGCTAGTGTAACTTCAGAATTTTTGAAATAGTTCCTAAATATGTTATAGTATAACCAAACAGTATACATATTCTCCCTTCAGTGGGTCGTGATAAGCTGTATTAAATGACTCCTTGCAAACGCTTCAAATATAAGCGTATGATGATCAACCGTTAGGGTAGTTCTAATGGTCAGGGTGCTAATCACTTAAGTTTATTGGAACCTTGAACGTTTTTTCAATAAAATTAAGATCGGTCGCTTGGAATTACTTTGAAACTTTTAATCACGCCAATACCATGTACGGTTGGCTTAAAAATTGCCTCGGACCGAACGCTTGTCTGTGGGTTAGTATAAACCATCGTTAGCAACATTTCTCTGCCTTTGAAACCTAGTGCTTTCATTTTATTGGCAATCGCCGTTTACCCTACTTCCATACTTTATTGGTGTTTTGGACGTAATGTTCCCATACTCATACTTTTAGACCGGTTCACTAAATAAATGTCAGACTGGTATTGTATAATAAGGTTGTGCTACCTTGATGGACGTACTCCACTAGCGTCTTTCGAAATACGAGAATAAGTTGGGGAATGTCTTGGACACATTCCACACCTACCATGAACAAAAGTGCACTTAATTCACCTTACGCCTCATTCCTTTAATTTTTTTTGTTGCATAGGTTATACGTAGGTTTCAAGGTAAAAGGTTAGCAAGTTTATAGATTGATATAAACGCACGAAACTAGTGAAAATTTCTTACATATTCTGTTTTTAAGTTTTATTTGATGTGTAGAACTAAAGACAATTCAAAGCGGACAGTTAGCATATAATAGTATATTGTAAAACTGTTTTACTTGTCATTAATAAATTGTAGGTTTGTTACTTATAATGATTAGTTCAAATTCTGAGATATAGTAATGAAAAATATCAAATACAGTTTTTCCCTGCTTTTCCGTTACTCTTGGTTTTTCTGCACACGATTAGCTCATATACAGTATTCCTTTAATTTTTCCATGCATATCCAATAAATTACTCCGGAATCTAAAATTCCAGTCATTATTTTTAGCTGTTGTAAGTCAGCTCTTTTCTCGTTCTGCAAGTCAGTATGTCCCATTTTTACCTATTTATTTCTGTAGTATATATGACCGAGATGCTGAGTGTGTTGTGAACTTTTTCAGCCGCTATTTTGACATCCCATCTAACGATCTACCATCCTCTCTCGACTCTATCAAGTACGTTTTCCTATTTTCTTGCTATTACTTCAATTCTAATTTGCATAATTTTTTATTTGCGGAAAAATTTGTCTTCGAAAGGGCTTTGCAAACTTTATCAAAATGTAAGTACAAACGAAACCGTGATACTTTTGGGAGTTCGATTGTTCGAATATCTAAGCCTATTAGGCTTAGGAGAATAAATTAGAAAAAATAAGTAGTGCTTTATCAGTCAGTCAGCACTCGTGGTCATTTGTATTATACAAACCAATGTTTTATATACTAGGTATTTTCTGTATAATTGTTATGCAATCACTTGTAATTCGACCTATCAGGTTTTCGTATTAACTGGAGAAGTTTAGGCCCAAAATGACGGAGGATGAGGAGAATTCGCTCTTTTCCTCGAAACACTTTCATATGGCCACGTTTTTTATACTTCTGCGAGAAAAATCCTATTCACTACTTTCCTATGGAGGTGTTGTTTCCACAGGTTTTCATAAGTGGGATAGCAGTAATGTTTGTGTTTGCTTCTGGTAACCAGAAGGATGATGATACTGCCTTTCGAAAATAAAAGGATGAGGTTATAAAGATCATCACTCGAAATGCTCTCTTTACCTTATTCCATAAATTTTCATCTCTGGCTGTATGGCCTTGATAAGTACAAGCGAATATATCAAAAAGTCACTTGTCATAAGGTCGTGTTTGACCTTCCTAAAGCAACTGTTGACAAAACTGATCCCTGAAAAATGAGTCCATGATACACTCTCAGTTCAGAATATCAGATTGGTGAACAGTTTCAGGAACAGTTCACCTGTCCTTTAACCACCCTTTAGTTACGAACTATCCTTAAACTACCTGAGTGGAGCATTGACACGTCCCCTAATTCCTAGTAAGGTTGAAAAACTATGTAGTTTAAGGCAGGAGGGAAATAACAAGATCCAGTAGGTTAACGTCAGGTACAATTAAGGATGATAGTTCAGTTTAAACAGGTAGGTCGATTCATTTATTAGCTAAAGTTTGGGAACAAGACATAATCCCACTTGACTTGTCCGAATCGTTGATCGTCCCAGTTTACAAGAAAGGACAAAATCCTTTAGTAGTAACCGAAAAGAAATCACTTTGAATAATAATGTCCACCAACTCAATTTATTCTCTAGATGTTCACTATCACCCTCACTTTTGTAAACAACACCACGTAAAAGCTGTGAGTCTGACTTTACTGGTAGAGACTTGGTCACATGAGTGCATTTCGAGTTGTAGAGAAAACTCTTCTTACCGTCAATCGTACCATGGCACTTAGATATCATTGTTATTTTAGACTATGAAATGTTATGTAGAGTGCTTTTTTTATTTTTGTGGTATTACATGAAATTGTGTCAGCGAGTTTTTTTCTCCCGACTTAAATGAGTTACATCTCCGTCTCTTTTGCAGACGAACTGATGATGTCGATGTACGTCTGAAAGCTCCAGGTTACATTCCCAAAAATGCTGCTAATCGCCGTTTCCAACATACGTTAGAAGATTCAGTTTTGGGTACAGTTGCCCGACTTCAGTTATCGTCATCAGAAAGTAACGATGCTGATGAAAATGACTATGAATCTAGATCAGATAGCATCGATTCCCAAGAAAACGATCAACTTGAATCTGAAAGCGACGAAGAATCTCATCCAGAAGGAACAGAGTGTAACGATAGTAGTAAAGGTGGTCTTGCCAGTTCGGAAAGGGAAAAAGAAAAGGCAGTACGTTTATTCTTGCAATGACCATGACCTATACGAACTTTTAGACAAATGTAATGTTCAGTCTCCATGGTTGTCTACAAACGTGAACCAGTTAAGTATAGCAAAAACGTCAAAAATAAGTAATAGAGTGATACTTACTAAGTAATATTGGAGAACTAGGCAACAAAGAAGCTTTTGTTAAGCATGTGCCCCAAATATAGTGACGACATAGGGTTTACTTTTAGAGCAATAATTAATGGAATAGTTAGTTCTATCTAAACTCGTTAAAAGTGATCACAAGGAGAAGAAAACGATTCGTGGTTAAGTTGTCAGTAATCATTTCATTTATATGGGATCAGGAATGTACTCAAAGTAACAGTTTAGGCGTTTTTCGATTACACTACCACTTAACTACAAGACAAGTGAATCATCGATCTCACATTCCGAACTTAAGTTAACGACATGGCAAAATAATTTATTTGGATTTTATTTTATATACAGTCTCATAATTTCTCAAACAACACAAATTTTTCGAAGCAATGTAATATAAATTATATCTGTAAAAGTCTTAACAAGTGAGACTAAAAGCTTAAGAAAATCATTTCATAATCTAGTCTTTATGGAAATAAGAAACCTTGACCAGATTTCCAAGCTAAACGCCTGAAATTTTTAATTTTAGTCACTGGAGTTTCTACGGACATTGTGTCTCATTCCAAAGTTATGGAGGTCGTGGTAATCATGTGGGTGGAAAAACCATTGTTTTCATAAGTGCTTGCAGACGGTGGCGCATAATAGATAATTAAATCATAGTCGTTGTTAAGATAGTGTCCAAGACTAATCTTTTCCTTCTTCTATGACTGGTCATAATAGGTAAAAATGAAATCGGTTTAGATAGCCACGTAGTATCATTTGCACATAAAAACAAAATGACTCATAGTCGAATACATTAGCTTGTGCAGAACAAATAATCGGTTAACTACGATTAATGAAATACGAATGCGAGAAAACTAAGCTGTTTTCATACTTGCTCATGGTTGCATCGACCACATATTCACCATTTATCAGGTTTCAAAACATAACCATTCTTATCGGCTTCCGACAATGGTGGTTTTCCTTGACTTGAAAGGTGTACCCCAGAAGTACATAAGTCAGTCAGTCAGTTACAACGTAAAACTTGGTACATGCGAACATCAGTTCAAGTTGCCATGCCTCTATTAGCAGATAGAGATTAAATTATCGGACCAAATCCCAGAGTAGGGGAGGTAGTAACAGAGTGAGTACTAATGGAAAGGTATAGAGATCAGAGATAAGATTCGGAACAATAAAAAGTGATTCAGTAAAGAGAAAATTATGAGAAGTTCGAAAACTAGAATTTGGAGGTAGATAAGGAATAGATGCACCTGCGCCATTACGAACGATCTTGAGAGAAGTACATAAACCTTGTGAGGACTTTTTATTTTAGAACTAAGTCGAGTCTGAGAGTAAGGTGGATTGTCATCTGAACTTGTAACTTTAAATAGTGTCCGTCAACACTGCTCACTATCTCCAGTTTTCTTTACTCTTTCAATCGACTTACTGCTGAAAATGTTGCTTTCGTCATCTGGATTTTAAGGAATTGATCTCCTACTAGGTTATCGACTTATTGGTTCCGAAAAGGCAGATTGCAGTTCTGTTTGGTAAAGATGCTGAAAAGTTCTTTAAAAGTACTAAGCAAGAGGACAAGCCTGTTCAGTATCCCTTTTTCCCGTCCAAATGGTAACTGTTGCTTCAGGACTGATGTGCGTCAGTAGCTAAGCGCTTTGACCACTTCACATATCTTAAAAGTTGATCAACTGTGATGGGTTGGTGTTTGCTGAAATCTCTGCATGGATTCGAAGGGTCGTTTGCGTATTGGTAACTTACTTTACTATGGTGTAGGCGTGATTAGCATCTATCAACTAAAGGACGAGTATACTGCGCATAATTCATTTATCTCTTACTGTAGGGATCTGTGATGTGGCTGTTAAGTGTTGATGACATTCTGAGGTTATTGGTATTTGTTTATCAGTGTCTTTGGAACATCACTCACGTTTGTTGCGATAACAAGGTAAGTAATAATGAGGTTAGACACCAGTTATTGCAGAAAGGTGTCAAATCGGCTGATAGGGTTGTAAATCTTCGTCGACTACGGTGGTTAGGACATGTACTACGTATTCTCAACCACCGCCTTCCTCGCCGCGCTTTACTGAAAGATGTTGAGGTAGGGTGAAATAAAGCTAGGGACAGCTAAACCAAAATATGACACCAGTCCATGAAGTCTTTGACTTCTAGTCTGTACCGTGTTAGTAGATGCAGACTACCTAGTTAGAGTCTGCACTAATGCTGTAATCAATGTTAATGAATTTAGACTGTAGGTGTCATGATTCCTAATCGATCATAAGTACATTTACTCTTTGTCCTGTCTTAAATTGTGAGCCTAAAATTATTTTATCTTCTCCTTGAGCTGATTCTTTATCCCTGTACAATATTCTGTATGACCACACTTTTTATCTTACCACAGTTATAGTAATTACCACTTCTACTAATTTAGTGTCCATCTTTCCTTATTGAAGTGTACTAACTTGAATTAAGGCACACGTATGCCAAGTTCTATGTAAGTTCATATACAAGTTCATATAATATAAAATATTTAATACATTTTTATAAATCACGTCATTTGGATAATTTATTGCTTACATTTGCTTTAGACACCTGGTTTGATTACAATTGAAGTAATTCGTGAACGTAATCGTCGTGAAAGACGACATCAAAGACAAGTTGATTTCAATCGTCATATAAAACGCCTTAATCGTGCTGCTATGAAACGTCAGGGTCGTCTTAATGTGAAAACTGAAGAATTGCTTTTCGGATAATTTGATTTTTTCAATTTCTCAATAGCTGTTATTGTAAACTAAAGTTAGTATTTGACTTTCGAAACCTTCGTAAAGTCTCGTGAACAAAATTCTGTGAAAATTTTAATCTTTGTGTTACTTTTGAAAATTAGTTTTCTCAAGATCCTCAAGTTTTTTACCTACTGACTGCATTATTTTGTAAATTGTCTATCCGTAATTTTCGGACTGACTAACTGCTTACCTTTATGTATGATATCAGCCACATTAGCTAACACTAATGATTAAATTTGACTCGTACATTTACAGATCCTTTTTGTACATTAAATTCATCTTACTAAGTACCAAGATTTCTATAGTTTGTTTCATATTTTGCTTTCTGTTAATCGTGTTGACAGACTTCTTGGGAAGAGCATTACATTCCTGGAATGGATAAGAGTATATCTTAGCATTAAGTCAGCTACTTACTTACTAACTTACACCCTTTACCCCTAACAGGAGCATAGGCCGCTCACCAGTATTCTCCACTCAACTCTGTCCTTGAGCAATCCTTTCCAGCTGTCTCTAGTTACTGTTCATCCTTTTAATGTCTGCTTCCAACTCTCGACGCAGTGTGTTCTTTGCCCTTCCTCTTTTCCGTTTTCCAACAGGATTCTAAGTTAGTGCTTGTCTCATGATGCAGTCTGGTGATTTCCGCAATGAATGTCCTATCCATTTCCAACGTCTTTTCCTAATTTCCTCGTCGACTGGAAGTTGGTTTGTTTTCTCCCATAGTAGGTTGTTGTTGATGGTTTCCGGCCTGACGGACATTCAGTATCAAGCGTAGATAGTTGTTTATGAATACCTGTACCCATCTGAGGATGTTAGCAGTAGTTCTCCTTGTTTCAGCTCCATACAGAAGAACTGTCTTCACGTTCGAATTGAAGAGTCTGACTTTGAAGTTGGTTGACAGTTGTTTGGAGTCCCATATGTTCCTTCAACTGTAGGAATGCTGCCCTTGCTTTGTCAATCCTTGTCTTTACATCTGCATCGGATTCTCCTTGTTCATCTATGGTGCTTCCCATGTACGTGTAAGTATCTGCTTCTTCCAGAGTTTCTCCATCAAGTTCAATTGGGTTGGTGCTCCTTGTGTTGTATTTGAGGATCCTGCTCTTTCCCGTATGCATGTTCAGGCCTGCTGATGCTGAGGTTGCTGCTACATTGGTTGTATTTACTTGTATTTGTAGGTGTGTATGGTCTAGAAGAGCTAGATCATCCGGTGAGTTAAAATCATTGAGTTGCATCTTACTTGTCCATGAATTCCCTGCTTCCATTCAGATGTGGACATTTTCATGATCCAATCAACCACTAGAAGAAAGTGGAAAGGCTAGAGTAGGGATCCTTGTCTGACTCCGGTCCTCACTGGGAATGCATCTGTCAGCTGTCCTCCATACACGATTTTGCACTGTAGTCCTGTCGTAAGAATTCCAGATGATGTTGACGAGTTTCTCTGGTTACGCCGTAGTGTCAAAGAAGTTTCCATAGTGTTCTGTCTACACTATCAAACGCCTTCTGATAGTCAATGAAGTTGATGTACAGTGACAAGTTCCATTTAATTGATTGTTCAACGATGATCCATAGTGTTGCGATTCGATCTGTACACTACCGATCCTTATGGGAACCAGCCTGTTGATCTCAAAGTTGAGCATCTACTCAACCTTTCATTCTGTTTAACAGCACCCTGTTGAATACTTTCCCTGGTACTGACAATAGTGTGATCCTTCTGAAGTTCTTATATTTGTTCAAATTTCCTTTCTTTGGTATCTTGATAAGGTGTCCTTCATTGCAGTCTGCCGGCACTTTTTCTTCCTCTTAGATCCTCCTGAATAAAACGTAGAGCATCCTTGTCATTACATCTATATCTTACTTTAGTGTTTCAACTGGTATATTGTCAGGTCATGCTGCTTTCCCACTTTTGCTTTGTCTGATGGCCTACTTGATTTCTTCCGTCGTTAACATCTATCGGAAGATCTGTAGATGCTGCTTCGATGTCTGGTGGGTTCGGTGGAGCTGGTCTATTCAAGAGTTCCTCAAAATGTTCTACCCATCTGTTCCTTTGTTCTTGAATCTCGATGATTGGCTTGCTTTCGTTATTCTTGACCAGTCGCTGTGGTTAACTACATTTACCTGCCAGTTTCTTCGTTGTGTCATATAGCTGTTGCATATTTCCTTCTCTTGCAGCTTTTTCTGCTGTCGTTGCAAAGCCTTCGATGTATTTCCGTTTATCGGCTCTAATGCTCTTCTTTACTTGCTTATTTGCTTCTGTTTTCAGTTCGTGTCTTGATTTCCTCTGCTCTTATTTGGTTGTTATTGACTTCTGTCTTCTTACTCCTTCTTTCTTAAATTTCGCTCAGGGTCTCAGTGGAGATCCATTCTTTATAATGGTGCTTCTTGCGGCCCAGAACGTCTTGACATGTTGAAGTTAGTGCCTCTTTGATTCCTTTCCAGTTGTCCTCCATAGTAGTTTCTTATTTCAGTAGATCTTGTAAGGCATAGAACCTGTTGTTGTGAGCTATTTTGAATTAGTTGCGTTTGTCAGTATCTCGAATAAAGGCTATATTGAACCGTTGTAATCCTGTTACCCCAGTTGTTCAATGTTTCTTTAGCTTCAGTTTCATTTTGGCAACCACTAGGTGGTGATCTGAAGCTATGTCAGCTCCTCTCCTTGTTCTCACATCTTCGACTTTTCTTCTGAATTTTTTATTGATGAATATATGATTGATTTGATTCTCTGTAGTATGATCCGGTGAGACCCATGTAGCCTTGTGTATGCGTTTGTGGGGGAATATTGTTCGATTTACAACCATTTTGTTGAAACAAATTTTTAAGTCTTGCACCATTCTCATTTCTTTCTCCCATTCCCTGTCTTCCCATGATGTTTTCATATCCGGTGTTGTCCATTTTGACTTTGGCGTTCAGGTCCCCTGTCAGGATTGTCAGATCCTTTCCTGGACACCACTATAATTAATTTCAGCCTATCATAAAACCGATCTTTCTCTTCGTCGTTGCCGTCGTTGTAATCCTCTTCTCCATTGTTTTGAATGATACTTTGATGATCCTGGGTTCATGTGGTTTCCATCCTGCAAATGCATTTCGTGCTTCTTTGGACAGCATCAAGCAACTTCCTGGGTGTGTGTAGCATTTACGTCTTCGTGGCCGTAGTATAGTTGCATCTCTCCCGTAGCCAATGTTTTCTGTTCGGCTTAAGTTGAATAAGTTTCGCTGATTTCGAGCACTGTCAAGTTGTATCTCTTCATTTCTGCAATTATTTGATTGGTCTTCCCACTCTTCTACATTTTCCGAACATTCCTTGTACCTATAAAATTTTTTGCTCTGGATGTTAGAAGTGGAATCGGCATCATGACTTCGAAGAATGTCGGCTTTCACCATGAGTCATCATTATCATTTCTTCCACTCCCCGGGCAGAGTTTAGATGGTTTAGTTTGGTTAGTGTTTTTTAGCATGCTTGTGTTTTTTGTGGGACGGGAATGCTAATTCCATCCCCAACCTTCCTCCTTTGCTCGGGCTTGGGATCGGCAGTAATCCTAGAAGAGCTGCAGGCGGAGTTAAGTCAGCTACGTTCACTAAATATATTTTGACAATTAAAGTAAGTTAATTTTGGTAAGTGAAAATTTGACAGATCTTGCAATCTTAGCAGAGTCAGTAGAATAGCTCTAATTGGGTACTTTATCGAAATGATTTCCATCATTTATAAAGGAAACGTGGTATAAATTTCTTGTATAATGAATTGTCTGTCAATAGTGCTAAACATCTACAGCAAACATATCTACGCATGTAACTGTAACAACACCGACTGGAAATGTATCAACATAAAGCAAAATTACGCTGCTAGTTAATGTGATCTAGATACCATTGTCCTTTACGAATATCTGCCCAAATTGCAAGCGTGTATGCTGTTTTAGCGTTCCAATTTATAAGTTTGAGATAAACCTAATCGTGTGCTCATCTGCGTACGTTTAGCCTAGTTCTATCATCTGTTGAAAGTAATCTGTAAATTTGTACTCAATACCCATTCAAAACATCCAGACGCCATTACACTCGTTTCCACACCTTTTTTCGATAGTACGTTTGCTCATTGGCTAAATAAGTATGAAAATTCCAAGGACTTACGCACAACAGTTTGAAAATAAAAATGATGCTTTTGAAATAAGTCAGCTGAAGCTAGAGGAAAGGCTAAGTCACATGAGTATTCAAATTAGCAGTGGCTGAATCATTGAGTTACTTGTTTCCGTTGAAATTTTAAATGAAAATTCATCAGTAGGATGAATTTGTTTATTCCCATTGATTTGTTATAGACTGAAGTTGGTTAGTCTCTGTTGCCATCCGTGCATCCTAACCGGATTGCCTCGATATAACGATTATTTACAAGTACTATTTAGTACCCCATATTTTTGTATCCTAAGTATTGGTCAGTGTAAGAATAGCTGCTTAGTCAGCGAAAATGAGCCCACTTGTGTCGTGGATGTTCACCACTGACGAATCACACACTGGGCAAAGAAAACTGTCAAGTACTTCCTAGTTTTCATCGGTTATCTAACTCATCAATTCGTGATGTTAAATTCGGGACAATTGTTCAAGTTTCTTTACTATTATATGCTGTTGTTGCTTTAAAAACAACATCTTGTTATTGACTAAGCAACCCACAAAGTTAATACAATACAACACAGAAGATTTTTTTCAGAACATACTGAATATTTTGAAATGTAATAGTCATTTCTTATCTGTTATAACATACTTTTTTAAGACATTCAAATCTATCGTCAATAATATTGTGAAATATTAATCCCAGGTAGCTTGATTCTGAAAAATTACCACTCTTTGTTGAGCTGAAAAATCTGTTAATTTTCTATCTAATTTTAACTGCAAACAGCAATGTAATCTATATAGATAATTTAATTATCTAACTTTGCTATACTATCCAACTGTACAATAACTTTCTACTATGTTGTATCATTTAAAGCTGCAAGAGAAGGAAACATGAGCCACGTATACGATACAACGAAGAAACTAGCTTGGAAATATGGTAAGCCAGAACGGCTAAATCAAGAAGAAGGATGACAAACCTAATCACTGAGGCGCAAGAACAACGAAACAGGCGGGTAGAACAATTCGGAGAACTCTTAGACCAGCCCCACTGAACACACCAGACATAAGAGCAACAGCCTCGGATCTTCCTATAAATACCGGCCCACCAACGGTCGAAGAAATCAAGATAGTCATCTGACAAATCAAGGGTGGCAAATCAGCAGGGCCAGACAGCATACTAGAGGAGGCACTGGAGTCAGATATAGAAGCGACTTCAAAGATACTCTACATTCTCTTCAGGAAGATTCAGAAGGAAGAAAAATTGCCAGCAGACTGGAAAGAAGGGTACCTTATCAAAATACCAAAGAAAGGAGATCCTAACAATTGCGAGAACTACAGAGGCACCACTTACTTCCAGTACCAGACAAAGTTGTTAACAGTGTTATTCACCTGGATGACATATACCAACTTCGAGATCATCAGGCTGGATTCCGCAAGAATCGATCGTGTACCGACCAAATCGTTACTTTATGGTTCATTGATGAACAATCAATTGAATGGAACTCACCACTTTACATCAATTTCCGGGATCACGAAAAGGCATTCGACAGCGCGGATAGGAGAACATAATGGAGTCTTTTTTGACATTATGGCTTACCCGAGAAGATGGTCAACATTATACAGAGTTCCTTCGACGAATTACACTGTAAAATCGTGCACGGAGGTCAGCTCATAGATTCATTCGAAGTAAAGACCAGTGCTCTCGCCCTTCCTTTTCCTGCTGTTAGTTGGCTGGATCATGAAGACCGCAACATCTCAAGGCACTCCTGGAATATAGTGGACAGCATCGATGAAACTAGATGACTTAAACTTTGCAGATGATCTAGCTCTCCTATTCCACACACAGCAACAAATGCAGATGACGATGGACAGTGTAGCAGCAGCCTTTGCAGCATTAGGCCTCAACATACACAAAGAGAAAAGCAAGATCCTTTGGTACAAAACAACGAACACCAACCCGATTTCACTTGACGGAGAAATTCTGGAAGATGTAGAAACCTTTACATACTTGCGCAGCATCATCGATAAACAAGGAGGGTCTGATCTGTGGCAGATGTGAAGACATGGATTGGAAAGGCAAGGGCAGCATTTCTACAACTGAAAAACTTCTGGAACTCACATCAACTGTCAGCCAACATCAATGTCAGGACTTTAAATACAAACGTCAAGACAGTTCTGTTGTATGAAGCTGAAACCTGGAGAACTACGTAAAGCATCCTTCAGAAGATACAAGTATTTATAAACAGATGTCCATGTTAAATTGTTCGGATCCGCAGGCCAGATACTGTCAACAACAACCTTCTGTGGCAGAGCACAAATCAACTTCCAGTTAAAGAAGAAATTGGGAAAAGACGCTGGAGGTGGATAGGATACACATTGAGGAAATTATCAAACTGCGTCACATGACAAGCACTAACTTATAATCCTGAAGACCAAAGGAAAAGTGGAAGACCTAAGAACACATTGCTTTGGGAATTAGAGACAGACATGAAGATAATGAAAAGCTCTTGGGAAGAGCTGGAAAGGAAAGCTAAGGACAAAGTTGGTTTAAGAAGGCTGGTCATCGGCTTATGCTACACATGGGGTAACAAACTATGATTGATGTTGTATCACATAAGGGATTGAGCTATCGAATAGTTCATATGAAAATAATTCATTTATGAATCTAATGTCAACATATTTCATGTATTTTAGAATAATCCAATATAAAAGTTACAAATAAAAGAGGAAATTATACTGTAGATTAGTTTTCTTAGCAGGATGTATATAACAATGTTAAAGCATATTTTTATGTACGTATCACAAGTTCTAAAAACGATTCCTAGTGGCATGGAATATTTTTAATTCTCACAAATTCCCACCTAATTCAGTTCCAAACACTTCGGAAAACTCTAAGTTCAGTACACATGGAGTTTATTGGTATTCATCTCCTTTTACTCACGTTCTCTAATAATCAGGGTGATATGGTCTAACCTAGCCTATGTAAAACGATATTCAATGAGCTTATGTATCAATTAATATGCTAAATGAATATGAAGTATCTGTAAAATATTTATTTGTATTATAAATATGTGTCCACACACAGTATCTTGGAGTTTGTGACTTCACTATAATAAGCATAGGAATTTGAGTGGCCAATTACCATTCAGTCATTCAAAACGATGAATCATATCACTTGAAAAATCCCTACTAATTGCCTGAGATGTTTGTATGTCATTTTCTAACGATGACATTTCTTCGATACCTGCTTTTCCGAGAATTCCTTTACTGTTGAATAGCTAGAGAATACTACTTCTAATTAGTATCAAAGGATGTGATAATGGTCTCACTGATTTTCACTAGTTTTGTGAGATGCATTAAACTCAACTAACATGAAATGCACAACCAGGTCTTGTTAACTGCTATTTAACTTTCTTAAAAGCAATAAATCATTTGAAATAACTCGCATTTTGTTCGCCAGATATAAAATGATAATCAGTACATTTTCTATAAGGCATATTTTTAGTAACAACACATCGATTGAATTTCTGATATTTCACAACGTAGTATAAGTCTCTTCATCTGAAAATAAATAACGTTTCAAGTAATCCACTTAATGGTCAATTGTTTTGGAATTATCATAATAATGACATCTGATTTTCTGATATTTTATTTACATTACTACGTTTAATTTTCTAAATGGGATGTTGATCTCAAAAAAGTTGTTCATGAATTCATATCTGTCGGAAGTTTACCACCAATGAAGTTCTGAATGACTATGTAAGCTCTGCAATTAAACTAGAACTATCATCTTAAGCTACACGTCTCTACCATTTGTAAATCTAGTGTAAAGTGAGTTCACATGGCTAGACGGTAAAAGTAAACTAAGACTACTGCTTTTATTCGAGCTGATTGTATCCAGCAACATAAATTGTTGAATGTGATTGTATCCTACTTATTAGTAGTCAGGATTATAGATGAACAATTCAAAATTGTCTCGAGCTTCTTCAAAGATATACATATATCAGGTCACTCAGCTAATCCTCTTGTCTAAATATTCTGTTGATGGATTTTGCGTATTGTAAACAACATAAGAGTCGGATGTATGTTAGATTGTGTAAGTACTACCAAGGAGTGTCATGTATGTGTGTGCTAGTGTAACTATCTATTTGTAATACTGTTAAATACAACAAGTTAAGTCTTAAGCTGCGGGTGAAGGTAACTGAACATCTAGACGTATAAGTAAAGTATATGTATAAATTAAATATCCCGACGGATAAGACGTTTAACACTAGTCAAACTGTAAAATCGTTGTTAGATAAAATAATTGGAGATTCAATACAATAATTGTCTGTCTAGTAATTGCCGTTGGTATTGTTCATAGTGTGATTGCTAAGCTAGACGACTTGATTGTTAACGTCTTTACATAGCCTTATTTTTAATCAACAGTTGCCATGGTGTAGCCAACTGTGTTTTATCTCTTCTATTCATACTGTTCGACTCTTGTCACCCCCCCCCATCCTCCGGCTTCCCATATATCCAATGATTCGGCTATCAGTCGTTCTTTATGTGGAGCGAAATTTTTATGAGTATTTTCGTTGTGTTTTATTTAGTTGGATTGAATCATCTATCGGCGATGACGAACAACCAACCAATTGAATATCAATGGTCTATTCATTAAGATAAATAGCTTTACTATACAAAATAAGGCAAAAAGATTACTTATTTGCAAACTAAACAAGATTGAAAGTTATCTTATTATAACCAACTGTTAGTTGATCACTTAAAGTTAAGAAAACTACATGACATCGATATGTAACAGATCAGCTTGCCGTATCTTTCATCACTATGACGATAAATAAATGTACCAAGATGAAAGTCAGAGTAACTGTCAAACATAAGCTCCAATCCAGAGCTAAGCCTTTGGCTGAAAATGTAAAATCATGTTAACCTTGAGTAGCAAATGAAGTTCATGAAAGAGTATTAATTTAACTGCGCTTTAGCGATTGATAAAATAGAACCATGAAGATACCAATGTTTGTATATGATATATCTTCGTTTTCGTTTACCAGAATAAGATTTCATGGTATCATACCAATTAAATACTAATTGTGTTATTTCGGACTGATATCAAAAATATTGTATTTCTACAGATGAGGTGACTTGCTTTGGTCTCATTTCAGCAGTCACGAAAAAATGATTTTATTCAATGATTAATGCCTAGAAATGTTGGATAACATGTTTTGGTTAGTTTCCTCTAACTTTATAAATAGAAATGAATTGATTTGACTCATTAAGTATGAATTCGCTTACCTGGATTTGAGCCACTTTTTTTTCTTGGAGTACTAATGAAACAACTCGATTTTCCCAAACATAGATGAAATCAAACTCGTACTAGTGACTATGTGGTTAAGATTCTAACGCCTTAACTATCAAGCCACTTCTCTACAGTTGACAGATATACTTGTAAATAGCTTGAAATTTTGTCAAGTACTCAATATTATGACATAATCAGTGATAACGCCAAAGTTATTATTGTTGTTTCCTCTCTGAAATATGAATTTGAAATATGTTTTAGTATACCACTTAAAGTAATAATTATTTTTTAAAAACTATATGGAGATATAACAAGAAAAAAGCAAACGATTAAACATTTCATTTATGGGCGTGGATTCATTTCAACTTTTCTACCACTCAATAGGATTGGTTGAGAGCAATTTTGGTTGCCCTTGACATCGAATTCAATAATAATATGATATTCTGTAACAAGTTAATGATCTAACGACAGTGTGAAAGACACAAATGAATTCTGGGAGTGGAAAGGACGACCTAAGTACATAGTATATTTCTGTGTATTTACAAAGCAGAAACTAACGATGAAAACAAGCTAATCTCTAATGTGCAATAAACCAATGATAAATGTGGTTCAATATCGGTCACCTTGATGAACAAATAAACAAACAACTCTGCTTCGATATCGATAACAAAGTTGGGATCATTTTTGACAGTCTTACATCTGAGTAATGAACTGGTACACAACAGAAGATAATTCAACAAATCAGAGAAATAATCATTCCAACATTTTGTCCAATGTACTCCGATCCCAACAGAATGTAGATAAATGTAATTCACTAGCTACTGAAATACATGTCAAAAATAATAAAACTTCTTGGACTGAGTTTTCAGATTTATGTTCATCGGTTGACAATTATAACCAAAACACAATTTCTTTAGATAAAATATCAAAACAACAAATATCCGAAAATTTCATGAAATTTCCAATAGTCTGTGATTTACACACGAGAAGATTTGCTAGTAGTAATAATAGTAATGTACATAACTATGTTAACTCTCAAGAAGACTCAAAGAATTATCTTGGAAATGTACACTGTTCTTGTAGAAAATCAGATGAAATAGATCGCTTATATTGGAAACTACGTAAAAGTGTAGGTTTGTAAATTTCTCCATTGAATATTGTGTAAATTTACTTTGTTCTTGTAGTCAATTTTCATATTCAGGTATGTATAATTTGGAGTAATCAGAAGACATTAAATCAGTGTTTTGTATTAATTATTTCGAAAATTCTGGGACATTCAAAATGTCCCTATAATAGTTTGTAATGTAATCGACTTTTACGCTAAGAAGGTCTGTAATTCACAGAACATTTGGTGTATGATATCCGCCATCTGTTTACAATAATGTTTACTTTAATGTTGCATTTACAAATGTCTAGAGAACTCTCAAATGAATTACGTTCAGAATCAACTTTAATACATTGATTTGTAATATTTAGGAAGCTAATTCAGTTTTTTATTGATGTTTCCACTTTTCTGAAAAATCATGTTTATGAGAAATTCAACTAACCATTTATTAATATGCACTTCTTCTGTAAATCTGAAAGAAATGAAAACCATTTCATGCATTTCACTCAGTTTTGGCATGTATCAAGTGCATATGAAGTCAGTTGTACCAGTTACACTTTGAAATAATTCTCATTGCATAGATTGACATTATATTTTCACTAAGTTACTAAATATTAATTTTTGAAACATGTATTAGGATAGAAAAAACATAAATCTTATCTATTTAGTTATCATACCTCAGTTAATTATAAAATAGACATAGTATTAACTGATATAACATTAATTAATGAGTTTATTACCCAAATTCAATATGAATATAGAAAATGCTATTTCATTTTGAATCTCATTGCAAAATCTTTGATGACAGTTTCCATAAAGATGATATTAATAGTACTAACAGGCGCACTTTTTCTATGACCGGTAATGCTTATGCAACATAAATTTAAGGGGCATTTAGGAAACGTTAGCCGAGATGGTAATCTTTAGTTTCCGTATTCACAAATGATCATTTGTTTACACTGTAGTAGATTAAAGAAGTATCTGAATGCTTAAATGATATGACAGAGATTTTGAATAGCAACCAAAAAACTCACTATTCGTCTTATGTGAAATCGCTGAAAAATACCTAATGTCTCACATATATTTCTAAATATAAACCTGATTAGTTATATTTAATCTCATTTCCAAGAATTTATAGAACCCAGATAGGTTGAAAAAATATTTTATAAGACTCAATTTAAATGGAAATTTTGGCAGAATTAATAAAATCTAAGGTCAGCTTTCGTTATTAGGCATAGTGCCATAATATTCGAATGTATTAAGTCGAGTGTTTGCATTCTAGTTCGAGTAAATTAGAATTATATTTTAAGTACTTTGCAGCGTTTTAGATATTCAAAGACTTAAAGAACCACTTTGTAGAAAGAAAATGCCAGTGACAAGTAAACAAGGCAAACATTATGATAAGTATTTTTCTGTTCCCAAGCATTTTTTTATCTACTTTTACACATCCTAATGATTACTGAATTATCCTAAATAAAGTATTAATGCTATCATCAACATGAATTAATAACAGCTAACTGTAGAAAATAAAAGGTGGCTTCATACAGTGATAAGCTTAACAAATATACTTTTCATGGTGAGCACGATTTCATTTATTCATCAAGTTAAGATCCAATATGATAAATTCTCTAGTCCCATTGTAGTCTCTTCAAGACCAAATTATAACTTAACGTTATTGACAAGTAATTGTTCATTCCATACTTAATTGATTCCACAAGTAATGGCTTCTTTATTAGAATTTCAGGTAACTATATTTCCAAGCTAATTACTAGTAAACAAAAGATTATTATTTTGCAAGACAGTTTTTAGTGCTTTGTTCATTTTGCAAATACTTCTGCTCATGGACAATTATCATGTAGCACAGACCTATATAATTCTCGTTGATTTTTCTACTATTGTTAGTTCATGATAAAACAGCTTACCAACTACTTGCTTTTCCTAGGGTATTATACTTTTAATAACGACATGTATTATGACTTTGGCACAAATAACTACAAATGATGTATCTTCAACAATAATAAATTCATAATAATGAATTCACTAATTGGTATACTGAAATTAATCATAAAGTAACAGTTGATCGAACCACTCAAAGAGGCTAGTTAATAATAAAATCAATCTTTCGAGTTAAAAGTTAACTAAGATCATAGATTGGATTATATGCTCGCAATTTAAGAACGTAGTTATTTTATTATTTTTATGACCTACAATTGTTTATCCAATGTTATGGTGTAGAAACTCATATTTATAGTGGCCACTATTCTTACTTAAAATTGCAGTAAACTAGTAGTGAACTGTGTTATGAATATAGCCTACGATTATTTCAACATTACATCGCCATACATCTGAAGTAGCCTTTTGTGAAATTAAGGACCACAATTTCATGAAATAAATATATTTCCTTATTATATACATATCAAAAATATTAATCGAAGAAATCGCCTAGTAGAACAAAATTCATCATATAGTCTAGACTTTGGGTTTAAAAATAATAATATTGTAGCTGAGATCACTGGATGACTTAATCCAAACGTCTAATCAAAACTATGGAAAAATTTAGGGGATGTTTTGCCTCAAAATAAGATTCCACAACTCCGAAAGAGGTGAAATTTGATATTCACCGTCTGACGTTTCTAAGACTGACTAATTTGAACTAGTGTAGTCTTCCTACGGTGCCAAGAAAATAAATACTGCTCTATAGGTTAAATATAATGTTGAAGAGATACGACAATAAATTAACATTCCTAAATTGTAGCAGGTAGCCTAAAAATCTTGGAAACCAATATGAATCGATCGATCTAACAGCAAACAAATCGAGTGAAACCTATTACCTTAAACCTGATCATTATCAAAACATCTAAATGTTACTACAAAAAGATGTTTTGATATCTTGAACTAACCTAAGTTACACAACCATTAAATACTAGTATGCACTAAATATTTGTTGAATGGAGTAAAAAAATATCAACTACTGAATGTTGGCTAAATGGTCTGATTAAGATATGATGGTCCTAGGCTCGATTTCCAGTTTTCATTGGTTGTGTTCTTTAACACAATTCGTAATATCAAAATCACTAATCTCAATAAAACCCAATAACAAACTAAAGGATGTTTTATTTAAATTAACTGTATGGTTGATTTAGTAAAACTAAGTAATTAACAATTTCTATACTTTATTCTTATAGTTTATATTTTTGCTTTTAATATGAGAATAATGTATAACAAGACTTCGAATTTATTTAGATTAAACACTGAAATTTCAATTTAAATAAAACAAATTTAACTTTTCTGTACATTGAAAATGTTTTTGTTAAACATCAGAATATGTCTTATTCAAATATTTATTCGTTTTTTTTTCTTTTCAGTTAAAACAAAACAATTTACTGGAATATTACTTTTTATTGATTCTGCAACATTTACTTAAATCATTACTTTTGTTGAACAATAATTTTATATACACAAAAAATAAATGTGTATATACTACTTATAAGTATAATATTTATTTTATTATTATAATATGGAAGAAACTTATTCAAGATTGTCATTTACTAATATGCACATCCAAAATAATTCATCAAAACAACTTTAGTTATTGTAAAACATTGACTACCGTACAAAAATATAAAAGTCAAAGTTTAACGGATTTATCAAATGTCATGATATATAATAAGTACCCATGGAATATTTCACATACATGCAATTCATTTTCTCACTGCTTTGGATCTAGTTTACCATTATTGAAAACTGATCCGGTCAACAGTTTTAAATATTGTTCAACCTATTAATAAAATGACTACGAGTACATCATCCTAGTGATTTTGAATCGATTTGTTCTGATAGTGAACTGATAAATAAATCTGGAGAAATTAAACTTCCAACAATTAATCCCAAACACAGTATTTGTCTATCCAGAGAAGTTACAAAAGAACCTAGTGATACTGAAATGAAATCAGAAGGTTTTTCTGAATTTTCAAATATTAAAAATGTAGAAAGTTTGGAGAAGTCTTACCTTCACAAGAATAATACGTTAGCAAACTCATTTATATCTAACCATAATTGTTCTGCATCGTATTCAAGATCAATATCTCCAGCATTACCATCATTTCCTCCACCGCCTCCTCCACTTCCACCAACATTATTTCTTCCATCAAAAGTGTCAACACTAAATAACAGTTTCACTGAAAGCCAACAACCATACTGTCATGAATTAAAGGATCAAATTGCACCCAGTCAGATAATAAATGGTACTTATGCAAGTGAATCTGATGTAAATAAACTGAAACCCTTCCGTTGGACTAAAATTAGTACATTACAGCAAGCTAGTGTATGGAGTAATAATAACAATGAATGCACAAAAGATTCTGATCACAATGATACACCAGAAAGATATTCAAGAAATTGTATTAACTTGGCTAAATTAAATGACTTATTTGTTCAACACCAAAAAAGTCCTATGGGAATTCCTGAAGTGAAAATATCATCAAACAAAGATTCGCAATTATCACCAGTCAGTATAAGTAAACAAATAACTGAGGGTGAGCCAAACTATGATCGTTTTCCCCAGAAGTACTTCGATAACACAAACATTCAAGAAAATAATCAGACAATATCTCAAACTTCGAATTGCAAACTACTCGATTCTGTAAATTTTCATGCAACACGTGGGAGATCACTTTCATCATCTCGTGCCATGAAATTTACTCAAAAATGTCATGAGGTAATCGCTACTATATACATATAAACTTTTGACAATTTTGCAACAACAACCCCACTTCATGTAATATTTAAAAATATGTCTACAAAGACTCAAGTCAATGCATAATCCGTGTACAGTTCGAAATTGTTTCATTCATACGACCACACTATTCGTGTACTGAATTAGATGAAGCTGTTTTAAACAAGTTATTTAGTCACTTTGGATTCATGAAATTATTGATTAATTTCAGCTTTACGAAATTATTTATTTACCATTCATAGCAATAATTGACCTTCTAATTAACGTCACTATACAGTCCGAATGATGATTGCTCGATATGCTCCTAAATGGTTTCTAAGTGAATGTAAGTCTTGATAGTAAGGGTGATATCATCAGCGAATGTACAATCATTATAAGTATACTTGAATAATAATTATCTGTATGTAGTACAATGATTATGCGAATGAAAAAAATAGTATAAGAAAAAAATCCCATAGAAACTAGGTGCACAAAAATCGTAATATATTAGAAGCAATAATAAAACAATCACTGTCGCCATATGATGTGGGCAACTAAAATAATAACAATAATGCCAGAGTACATTTATTTTCAATCCCCTAATAAACAGCTAAGTAAATAGTAGTACTTGAAACTCATATTCGAATCAATGTAGTTTATTCAACACCAATAAGTTACAAATAAACATATACAGGTCACCATTTGAACTAGATCAATAGAAAGTGAGGCTGTACATTAATCGAGAGTGCAATTTAGATATGTTTTAAATCAGTTTTCATTATGTTATTTAGAGTAGATGGTATAATTGTAAAGTGTTTCAAATGAAAACGTCGGCCTCAACTTAATATACGTCCTCCTATTAATCAATCTAGCTCAGAAAGTACAACCTTACTAAAAGCATATAAGCAGGCCTAAAATTGTCTCCACTGTTGCATTCGTAACGATAATAATCTGAATAAAATCCTACACATATTCTTCAAGTACTCAAAGTTTATGCCTTTTGCAGTATGAGAAAGATCAGAATCAGGACGAATAAATGATGAGTTTATCAAGTACGTTGAATGATCATTATGTAATTTACAATAAAAAAATTATAAACAGGATAAAATTCGTTACGACAGATAATGTTATTCTCTGAAATGAGATTCTAAACATCTCCAGAAGCTAAAACGCCACAGTAAATATCACATTTTGTTATCAGGACTTTTACTAATGTATATTTTTACATTGTTTTTCATCTTTCATCCTAATTTAAGACCAACCTACTAGAAAGTCACAGATGTTTGAATATAAACATCTTTCTACGTCAGTTTCGACACTTTCATGTAAATCTACTTGATCTGATTAACCAATGTGATGGTAGTTCAGTTGGTTCAGAACGTTTAAAAGATTTGATTAAATTACTCCCAACAGATCAAGAAATAAAATCATTGATGACTTTTCAAGGCGATGTAAGTTATTTGGATCCTGCAGAAAGATTCCTTTATGATTTGGTTAGAATACCAAAGTAAGTTATGCTTCAGTGAAAATACTTTTGTTTAATTGTTTATAGATCATCACAGGGAAATAACTAGAATTACTTTAACTGTTTATTACATTGTGTAATCATAACTCCATGCATCGTCGACTTGACCTTACTTATAATCATTATTAGTCTAAAATTATTGATGTTATTATACTTTAATTGTCATTTTTTTCTGACACACTGATTTAATCACTTCATAATCATTTTAATTTCCCATGATGATCATATATTGAGCTTGGCTTGTTCGTAGCGTATAACTGAAAAATAAGTTTTATGACTCACACGCTCAGCTTTATTTAGTTTATAAACTTGTAAGAAGTGTTCAATCCCTTCTATCTTAACTGCTAATTTACATTAGTTCAATAACACACTATAAATCAGATGCCAATAATCAGTCTTTTGCTTTAGTTTTCCGTATCACGCACTCACATTTCGATAAGATTAAACTTTTTTATTTATATTTAAGTTTCGTGAGTGGTAAGATTTCTACAATGTACTGCATTACAATCTAATAGTTCTTATGAAATAATAGAGATGTTTTGTTGTTGTGTAATTGCTTCCGATGTTATCGAGTTCTCTGATGTGGGTGGTTTAACTGTAAAGTTTTTGCCATCATTCTGTACAATATCATCAGAGCCTACTTCACGTACATCTAATTCTTCCTCAGTGAGCATGTGTTTTAACATTTAGCAATTAAAATGATCAAACAAATCATGTTTACTATCTGTTGAGTCGGAACTTTTACAAATAAATAATATTTTATCCTAAGTTTGCCTTAAATGTCTTCTTATGAAACCACCAGAAAGTTATCAAATTCAAGCTTGTGTTTTGCACGAAAACATTCATCCTCTCAAATGCGTTTCATGGTAAATATCTACAATAATTAAATCAGCAACAATCAGTACCAAAATCTAATCCTTTAATAGTTACACCGTCTTTCGTAAGAAGCTTTACGACTATAACACGATATACTGTAACAAGAATAATAACAATCAAGTACAATTTTAAAACTGTATTGATAATTTTACTACTTTTAATTAATTAGTGATTTACGATAACAGTATTTTCTTAGTGATTATGTCTTTCATAATGGTTCCGACTGGTCAGAGAAAATAAGTTACTTTAACAATATGGATAAATCTAATGGTTAAGCGCTAATAAGCAAAAGCCTAAATGCAACATTTCACTTCACACAGTGTTCAACTTTGAACACAAAATGATTATTCTTTGTTGAAATTACCTAACACTTTACTGGCTAAAATATCATTGTTTCTTATTATTACTAAATAGATACACTTATTTTCCATTTTACAAATCACTTTCAATAAAACAGATACTATCTAAAAATTGACAGCATGTTATTGATGGAAGAATTTCAACCAACTATCAACTGGATTAAGTCATCATTGAATAATGTACTGAAAACTAGTCAAGGTAATTTGAATTTCGTTTATTACCTATCCTAGTTGTAATAATTATTGGAATCTATGATCATCATATTGAAAAATATGCTTAGATATAAATAAATTTATTATGATTGTCACTAAAACTAACAATCATTGAAAGATAATAAATAATTCTACACTACAAACTGCAACTTATGTTGAATAAATAACTACAGTTAAGGACTATTTTGTGCCACTTTATGCATAATTATTATGTAGTTTAAAGATGTTATAAATATAGGATACTTCGTAACATTCTTCTATATATTACATAAGGTATTTTTGTAAATGTATCATGAAAAACAGAAAATTTACTTCTCTTTATTAAATGATAATGATGATATCACTGTACCCTGGATTTTCGTTGGATAACTAATGATTTTCATTAGATTTCGGCTTTTGCTAATAAAAGGATACATAACTGCAAGTATTCTCAGAACTAATGAAGTTTGCATCAAATTTAGTGAGATGGTAGTGTAAATTAGGTCAAATTTATTATTGCAAACTAAAGGTAGTTATATGTTACTAAGAAAAGAATTACGTTTATTATAACTGGTTTGAAAATATAAGGGCGTATATTAATTCAAGTTAACAGATTATGGGCGTATTGTTTACTTGATAAGTTTATATTGTCATCAGTTTCTAATCTCACTTGTTAACCAAAGGTCACTGAAGAATTGCGCCCTCTCATCAAAGGACTCCTCAATAATATGTGTATATGAGATGTAATTGTCTATTAGGAAACCATCGTAAGTGAACACTACTAAGATGTCACCTACTGAGACGAAACAACTACTCAGTGTTCACTGTTTTTCAGTGGTGCCTCAACTGAGTTTAGTTTATAACAACTAGAAACTACAAATAAAAATGAATATCCACTAATTTCCTTTATTAAGCATTCATGTCATTCAGTTGGAACATTTCTTAGCTAATGACATTTCTACAACATCTGCTGAAACTTTTAACTAAAGCTGTATACATTTTACTCTTTAAATAAACCTGACACATCATTTAGTTGAGACAGCAATCACCTAAGAATGGTTATCAACACAGTTATGCAATTTTTAAACAGTATATAAATAACAGAGCTACTTTAAGGTTATATGTCAATTTACAATTAAAACTTCTTTTTATTTTAGAAATAATAACATCACCATTGATTTGTGAATTATTGCAGACCGTTTTAGAAATTGGAAATTATATGAATAAGGTAAGAACATTTCTTTATTTATTTTTTACTGCCAGTTTATGACGATCCCATAATGAGATTAAAAAGTGCTATACAGAAGAATGTAGTGTAATCGCTTACGAAATCATTCCATACTCTAATTATCATACTGACAACTTACAGGTTATTTAAATTTAACTGATTAGCTTAAGGTAAACGAACTTTTCGAATTTCAAGAAAATTATTCTCAGTTTGATAAAAGTTGGCGGATCAATAGTTACCACAAATGCTTACTCAACATTTTTAGCACATTTGACTTTAATAATGGAAGTGGAAGCTGTTAGCTACTAGTCTTCGGCTATTTGTCGACTAGTTTTAAGCAAGTTTGCAATCAAATTTTTCATGCGTTTACTTTGTAAGATTTACATTGTCCTTATCTAATGAAATTACCTAACATTTAAAATGTATCAACTTCAAAAATGACAAATACTTTTGTGATCCTCTCTGAAATCTCTTATACTGTAGTCACAAAGGTTTTCATTTACACAGTATAATTGGTCTCTGAATAACTACTACATATTAAAAAACACAATTGATCCACGTTATTATAATCTACAATTTGATTCATTCAGTTATATCGATGGCATATTTAAAAATATTGAGGCAATCTCTATTGTCATCTCAGTATACAGCAGTATAACCGTCGGAAGATTATCTTGAATTATCCCTTGCTACTCAATTTATCTAATCGAGTGACCTCTAAATGTCATCAGGTTACTTAAAATCTGACAGGTAATAAGTACATACATTCAACGACGAAAATCTTGCTTGCTGAATATATATTTCGGAAACTTTTTTATCTCCAGACAATTTTATAAATCATTGTAATTAAATTAACTAACTTTAGTCCGGGTTTTACTCAAATTTTAGTTATTGTATAACCTATTGTATGAAGAAAGATTAACAATCTTTAATATGTGTCGTGATGAAGTTAAGTTATTTAGGACAGAGTGATTCAATGTAGGATGTATTTGAACTCTGAGATAACATGAAAATAACGTTTGGGTTTTGTAATATGACGGAATGGAGATAGATTGTATGTGTGTTAAACATATAAAATTTTATCCTGGCTAACTGTGGCTGCATGAATATAACGTTTATGTTTTATGAGCAGATAGGTTTTCCTTTCTGCTAAGTGCAGCAAGATTTAACAGTGCATGCTACTTGTCCTTATTTAAAATTGGAAAAACTTTCTTGGATAATTTTAAAATCTATGGCCATTTTAAAGAGTATGCACTGCTGTCGCTGATTTCAGCAAGTTTAAACTTCTATATTAGGTAGGAATTACTTTAAATGATTCAGGGCTAAAAGTTCCTACATGTTAAATTGATCAACTAACTTTTCTTAATATAACTACCGTAAATTCATTAAATACTGTTATCTAGCAGGGCTCCGAAGTCAATAAATGTAAAGTACACCAAATTACCTAACTTCTGTGATTATGACGTTTTAACTACTTCAAAGTTGACAGCTTGTAACAACCTAAAAGCACTTCTTTTGCCTTGTTAGATCTTAATTGTGAACACTTCATGTATCCTCATTTATACAGATATTTTTTGATATTTCCTAGAGCATTTTATCTAACACTGAGTTTTAAATAATTAGATTGATTCTCACTATCACTAAATTAACATATTTTACTTCAGTTATGTCTAGCATACTGGTTTCAATAAAAATATATCTAAAATTTAGAAGGCTACATTTAGTTTGTTTTCTGTAGTTCCTTAGTCAAATTAACTGTCACTAATCCTCTATTGCATTAAGTACTACACCTATCATGATAAGCCGATAGATTTTGTCAATTAGTATTACTTATGGAGTTTTCATATAAATTATTTTAATGTTTTTTTTTAAAAGGGTGGCAATCTTGGATCTGCGACGGGTTTCAAAATTTCCAGCTTACTGAAACTTTCCGAAGTTCGTTCGAATGATCCAAAAATAACTCTATTACATTTCCTTGTTCAGGTAAATCATTCACATGAATTTAAGTAATCTTATCCAACCACGAAATAAATATTCATTCTAAGATTATGATTTAACTGTTTCTTAGATAGTGAACTATAGTAAGAAATGGTCAGTAATGAATTGACGCACTAAAAAAGATATTTTAATTTCATAATTTACTATTTAGTGAACTGTATAATGGTTGCTCTTTTATCAAAGATCATATAACAGATATATCGATAAATCGAATATCTGGATGTAACTTCATAACAAATTTTTACCCTTCTACTAAATAAGTGATTCCTCAATAGAATCAATTAGAAATGTAATCATTTGAGATAGTGCAATGCAGTGAAAAATATTAACAGCAGACTAATTGTCTACAATTTAAACAAGGCGATGCCAATAACATAAATATTGATGGAAAGACTTTCGCCACATTTGTGTATCGTAAATCAAATAACATGAAAATAAAGGATGTTTTAATGATCGACAAACAAGGAAGATGTAACAATAAAAATTAAATATCTACAAAAACTTAGGGAATATTTGGAAAATAAGGAATGCTAGTTTACTTTCATTGAAATGTAGGTATCTATATCACTGCATTCCTATGACCATTCACAAGTTCACATTCAAATTATTCAGGACTGAGAAATTAGTCACTGGATTTAAATTCCAGGTAAATGGAAATCTACTCCCCAATAAAGGTTATTATTGCCATCGAATACTGTGTCTTAAACAAACACGAAAAAATTGAGTTCTGATTTTCACCGGCTTTTTTAAATGGCATTTATTAGTGATGTCGTGATGTAAAAATTCCTTAAAATCAAAAAATCTAAATATACTTTGGAAGATGAATAAACTCTAATCTTGAACATGAAAAAATAAACCAAATTTGTTGTGGTGATTGTTAAACTTCATGCTGCGAAATAGCCTAGGTTAGACAAACACTGAAGACTAGGAGACACTAGACAGCTTTTTCGTTCTATTACAAAAATCTTTAGCAAACAGCACCTATTCTTCCGTCGAGAATCAAGCCTAAAGCCTTCTTTCTGTGCGACGCAACATTCTAATGGCTAAAGGTTCGCAGAGCTTGAAATTACTGGGCTTTATCTACAATGGAAAGATAGGTTCTCACTACTGAGACGTTTAATGACAGGGCAAAACATTTTTTCAGTACTTACCGATATTCATCGATTATTTAACCACAGTCAATTCATGATATTAAAAAAGAATATCATACTTGAACTTTATAAATTGATTTGATTGCACAACAGTGATGCTGTTATAATTACTGGTTTTATATTACAAATTTCATTTACTTCTTGTTACTTAATTAAAAGGAGCTTAAAACAAATAATCCACAAATGTTATTAATTACGGAGACAATGCCACAATTGAAGGAAGCATCAGAGTAAGTTTAAAGATGTTCAGAATATAAAGGACATTTTTCAGTAAATTCTTTATCAAAATTGTGAAGGTGTCGTACAAAATGACTGATAAGTTCGGAATCAATAATACAGATATAATACGTAAAAGGTAAAATAAGATGAAGTTTGCTTGCTATGGTGGCCTTTGGATAGTTTTAATTGAATGAGTAGCCACGGGTCTGTTTCCCTCTAGATTGAAACTTTTAAACGGTCTACACTGAATATCCTCAAATTTATTAAAACTGAAGACAAAATTGCTATCAGATAATATTAAAATAATTATTTACAGGAACTAGTATTAAGTGTTCGATTACACAATAGATCTGTGTAATTTTTAATGCACAGCTTTTAATTTTATACCATGTCAGAGATCGCTGCAAGAACTAGAAAGAAGATGTACTTCCAGAAACATATGTTTTTCTTATTTTCATCATAACGGAAAAATCCGTTTCAGAAAAATATGACAAATTCTGTTTTAAAAAACAAACAACAGTATAATGTTCTTAATTTAGTCTGCTGATTAAATTGCAATGACCTAAACGTTAAATGTTTACCATGAATGAGCATTACATTCATTGATGCTTAAAATGGTTTTAAAGTAGTAATCCAGGTTTGTAAAATGTATCAACCCATCTAATGTAGATGTCTTGCATATCCTACGACTATATTGCTTAGTTTAATGAACAGTTAGAACGACTGATCATTCATTTTTAAAAATCATGTCAATAGTTGTCACTTGTCTTAAACGTCTGATGAAGGCTAAGTGTCTGTTACTCAGTTAAAATTATTTGTATAACTGATATTTTTTTATCTACGTATATTAAACAATTTAGTTTATTCAGTAGTAGCATCAGCATAGTATAAGTATAATATTATTATTGTCATTATTATAACAGTAGTAGTAGTATTAGTATATGTTTGTATAGGTGACTATGCGACTCTCACTTTTAATGGTGACAAGCAAATAACTAGTCAGTAAGAAGTGTATATATAGGATGGGATCACTCTTGTCTTGAAGAGAAAATGATATTTGATATTTATTAAAGAATACGTAATTACAGCCTTATTGAAAAGTACAAAATTCGACTGCTAGGAAAAACGTGAACTTATAAATATACATGTCTTAAAAATTAAGAAACAGGTGTTTTGGACGGAGTTACCAATCGCTACTACATGCTGTCAAGCAGCTCGTCATTACTACACTTCATGTTTTGTGTAATACGGTAACATTCGTACTAACTTTTCTTTAAATTTACATTTTCAGTGTATCGCTTGACTCAATTATAAAAGAAATTAATCGATTCAGAAGCAGGTTACAAAATATGGCTCAATATGTTGATGAGGAAACATTTGAAGAACAATCACGAATTCGTGAATTTATTGAAGTAAGTTCAAATTACTGCTTTATTCATACTTAGCACTTATAAAATACATGATTCCTCACTTCATGATCATCATTAGGCTTATACTGATCATATAGGTTACTGATCATTTAAATGCTCGGTTATCTATATTTTAATTAGTTTATAGTATCTAGGTTAAAAAATTATACTATGCACTTATTTTAGTGGATAACTGATAAATGTGACCAAAGTGAGGATTATGCCTGCTCAACAGTAAATGATGGTTTTTTCGGCATATTTCCTAAACGACAATTTGTGGGTTTTGATTTATAAACTTTTTATTCTGTAACCAAAGCAAAATGGTCAAAGATTTGCATAGTCAGTGATATTCCAGAAGAACAAAGCAGTTAACTAAAAGTTGGGAAGAAATTAATTAATTAACAGTATTATATTTGCTATTTATACGTCAAAATGGCATGTTTCTACAATAAAGTAATTAAATATACACAAGCTGGAATTCAGACGTACAAATAAGCGTATTACTTTTTTAATTAACAAACAACGAACTCAAATCATACAAATGAATTGAAGATATTTATTACTGTCCTATTTGTTTATTTTTTTTTCATGCCCTATCAGTGGTATGCATAGAATCCACTGACAAATTGTAAATTGCTATAAAGAAAATGAATAAAATGTAAAATTTATTCCACTTGAGTTTTACAGTAAACCTGTCAATTTACTAGTATTTTCTTTGGAACAAATTAAGCTTTCAACCTCCTATTCTACCTGTCTGCTTAAATGTATCAATGCGAAAGTAATGCCAGCCTGATCGTATAAGAGACCATGACATTGATGCGTAACAGTATTATGAACACGAGCACAAGCCCAATTACTTATTGAAATGTTGCTATTATCACTTGTAACACCATGTAAACCAGTTATATTTTGTTTCAGCTGGAAATACCATGACTAAACACGGTTAAACAATTCTGTAACACTAGTAGCTTTAGTTAATCCCGGAGAAATGGCGCTAGTTCCAGCCATTTCTTATTGTATAACTTTCCCATATGAGTTTGGATAACGACAAGTGCTAAGAAGATAATATAAGAGTGCCGTCAATAGCTTTTGTAGCGTTTTTATTACCATTATGAACAGCTCAATCTCCATTGCTTGTTAATTTATATGCAAGATTTTCTGAGACATAGGAGTAAGCCCATGCGATTAGAGCATCTTGTTCACATACACTTTCGAATATTCCAAACTCGCTATCAATGACATTAAACACGTCCCTCTCCCTCAACGAATCCTATGAAGGCTAATCAACTCTAAACAAACATAAGGTTACAATTTTCCCTGTAGATTTGGTCGACTCCTTGTTACTAGTTACTAAACAAGATGACAATGAACGTTTGGATGAATCATTAGCATAATGATGATTATGAAAACGACTAGAAGCTTGTCAGTGTGCTATAAGAGTTATCATATGTACATATTTTTGGTGGTGTATACCTTGAACTTGAAACTAAATAAAAGCTACAGAAATCAATAAATATTTTAAAAAGACACGGTTTACACGCCGTTTTTATAGAAACATTATCAAAATTAACCTTGGTAATGATGTATACAATCTGATTAATAACCGAATCAAATTATCAAAATTTAAATGCGATTGGTATAATCATCGAATATTTAACAAACGCTGTTTACAGGACAACATCATTCCTAATTCACTACTTGTCAAGCCACTTGAATTGTCTCAACGGTCCATTCAGGCCGCTCAACATGTATCGCGCATCTTCTTACGAGAACGTATTCACAAATGTACATTATTACTAGAGAAATACCGAAATCGTATCAGTAATCTTGATGATTCGATAAAACATCTAACTCCCAACGAATTACAGTCTCCCATTTTCAGCCTTTTCAATGAAAGAGAAAATCACTATTTAAAGTCGTCAGAAATTCGACAAATTAGAAAGTATAACAGATTGAAAGGAAGAAAAGTAGAAAAGACAAATCCAATAACAACTACAACGAAACTGACAAAATTAAGAACAGCCCACAGTATGTCAAATAGAACTTTAGATGACCATGAAGTCGCTTTACTCGAAAGAGGACTAAACTTTAATATTCACAGAAAACCTCTCACCACGTTAGAAATAGCACCGATTCTGGAGCCATTAATACAAAAGTTACCTGATAAAGAAGCCCATACTTTACGTCAGAAAACGTCCTACATTTTAACCAAACAAAACCACCTTCCTTCTAATTTGTCAAAGGAAGAATTAAAAGCTTTATATTCTTTACAAAAAGATGAAACAATTGTAATCACCAAAGCGGATAAAGGTAACACCACAGTCATAATGAACAAAATAGATTATGAAGAAAAAGAGCTTGAGCATTTATCCACAGGACCATATCAAATGATTGATTCGAAAAATCATTCAACAATAAAAAACAAAGTGAAATCTGAGACAGGTGAACTTCTGAAAGAATTCAAACCATTCATTGATACCCCTCTTTGGTTTACTTTATATCCTAAATCTTGCACAACTTCCCGTTTCTATGGTTTACCAAAAATTCATAAATGTGGTATCCCACTGAGACCAATAGTTGATTTCACTAGCACTCCAACATATGCACTTGCTAGATATCTAAGCAACATCTTGAAACCACTACAGCAGAATTTACACAATGTTGTTAAAGACACATATGACTTCAAATCAAAAATTTCAGATCTAATAGTTGAAGATAATGAAACAATGGTAAGCTTTGATGTCGTATCTTTATATACAAGTATTCCAATTGATATATGTCTAGAATATATTAATGGATTGTTAGTAAATGATCATACACTATCCAGCTGTTGTCCATTAAGCATCGGTTTAATCATGAAATCCCTTAAACTATGCTTAAATTCAACTTTCTTCACTTTCAAAGGGATTCTCTATAAACAAACTAACGGAGTGGCAACGGGCTCCCCGTTTCACCAATTGTAGCAAACCTATTTATGGCCCATATTGAATCGCATATTTTCAATAATGTCATCAAACCACGAGTCTGGCTCAGATATGTAGATGACACCTTTGTCATTATTAAAAAGACCTTTCTGAGAACTTTCTCAAAACGACTAAACACCGTCTCTCAGCACATCAAATTCACTTGTGAAAGTGAAAATGAACACAATGAGTTACCATTTTTAGACTGCCTAGTCAAAAGGAATTTAAATGGAACTCTTAATCTGAGAATTTATCGTAAACCGACTCACTCAAATCGATATATCGATTTCAACTGAGCACATCCATTTAGTGCAAAAATATCTCTAGCTCTAAACTTATTCAGAAGAGCCAATAAACTAATTACATCAGAAGATGACAAGAAATCTGAATACAAAAATGTAATTAGTATCTTACAACTTAATAATTTTCCAATGAATATTATTAAAAATTTGCAAAAACGTAACGATTTATTATAAACTAATAATAAATCAATTAAAACATCATGGATCGGTACAGCCGTTCTACCTTACCGCCATAACACAACAGAAAAATTACAAAGAATTCTAAAACAATATGGAATCAAAATATTCTACAAGACCACCAACACTATACGAGGTGCATTAGTTAAAATAAAGGACGAAATTCCCTTCACCTCTACACAGAATTGTGTATACACACTAGGTTGTGTTGATTGTGATGCTTTCTATATTGGAGAGTCTTCTCGAGAAATCAGAACTCGTGCCAAAGAACATGAAATCTACACTAAACGACCTCCTAATAATCCTGCTGAACTTAAAAATTTACAAATCTAATTAGCAATAGCAGTACATGCTATCTACCATAACCATAAAATCGATATTAAAAATATCCAAATTATTCAAAAAGGTTTTTCCAATTATAAAGAAAGACGAATAGCCGAAGCACTTCACATTTTGTTAAATCCAACTGCACTTAACAAAAGGGAAGGCCTTTCTATCCACCCAACATGGACTTTTTATCCAACCGATCACAATTAAATTACGTTCACATTTCATTCACATGAACATACATACAATTTTATTTTCACATAATCTCAGTTCACATCACACTAACATATGCATGCATACATGTCTCACATCAAACTACCTTGACCCAAATGACTTGATATGACATGATCGAAACTCGCAATTTTGATTGTACGAACTTATTTTGATTCTGATTTGTTCCATTGTATTGTTTAATCTTGTGCTAATTCAATTCGGTTATTCATTTCTCTGAAGAAGCGACTTACACTAAGCCGCGAAACGTCAGAAATTTTAATTTCTACTCATTGGAATTTTACAAATCTATATAACTCATTTTATTTTAACTATTTATTGGTTAAATAAGTAATATAAATAGTTAAAAGAAAAAGTCTATTTCATATTATCTTCAGCAATCAAATCATGAATTAGATGATGTACAAACACAAGTGAAAATAGCTCAAGATTTAGAAATAAAATGTGCACAATACTTCTGTGAATGTCCAACACGATTTAGAATTACAGAATGTCTACAAACATTTAATCTGTTTTTTGAGAAAATGAAATCTACAGAACACGTAAGTTATCAATTCACGTAATGTATTGTTTAACGACAAAATAAAACAATGAAATGAATGTCAACCAAATTTATCTGAATCTACCATGTTGTGTAAATGTGATATAACATCATATTTTAAGTTTTGTCTAACAACTAATAATAATTGTCAACTAACCACGAAATAAGGACAGATAAACTAATGGTTATGTCATATACTTTCGATTTATTTCATTTTAGGAAATAAAAGAATATGAACAAACAAATAAAGACAGATTAGAAAAAGTAATCAGAAATGTTTCGTTGAATAATACAAGTAAGATGCGACTATGTATAACTGATGATTTTTTTTAGTTACTAATGATTAGTCTAAAAGTGTATGATTTGTTGAATATGATACTTAATCAGTAAGTTTATTAGTTCTTTCTGTCTAGTACTTAATCGGAAAGCGAAATACTCAAGAACCTACAACAGAAGAATAAAAACTACCCATAAATTGTAACTATTGCTGTATAACTAAGTGATACACAGAAACCCAATTAATTAGTTAGATATGCATCAACGACAGCTTAATAATAAACTGAAAATAGTCTTTTGAAAGATCATGAAGGGGATGTGTGCTTCAAGCATGATAGAAAAATTAAATACTTTTACTGATATTGAGTTAAGATGACTTTTTGAAGACAGGCATGATTTTCTGGTAGAACCGATGGAGTCCCATACTAGAACGAAACAGCTGTCCAGTGCTCCCTAGTTTTTAGTGGTACCTAAAGAGGATTAATCTGTGAATGAACACAAACAACTAAATCTTTACTGATACCTTATCAAGTCTGTGAAATTTGAGTAAGTACATAGTCAGTGTTTCTGATGAAATTAGTGAATGCAGCAAATTAACTCAAAGCCATAAATTACTGCAATGAATTTCAGTTACAATGTAAATTTTTTCATGAAGCAAATGTATGGATATTCTGTTAATGAATTAAAGTGTCAAAAATATCCTAGAATTAAATATATGATGCATTAAAACACTGCCGAAAATATTATCAGTTTCACAAAGAAGGAGTTCATTTTGTGCCAGGAATTGGAGACAGGCATCAAAAGAATGAATAGCATTTGAGAAAAAACTGTTAAATTACAATCTCGAGAAATATGTATATCTCCTGCAATATTGTGTTTAATTAGCCATCCCATATAATTAATAATAATAATCCCTCTACATCGATCAGCCAAAGTGGCGATTTTAAAGTATAATTTTCTATAACCAATAGATATTTTAGTTGTTAGATCACACAAATGCGTATGTGTGAAAGTATCATGCGTTATAATTAAAATAAAAACGACATTTTAACCCTACATAAAACTCTACAACATTAGTATGAAAACTGTCAGACGGTTATAAATATGTTGCTAGATTTGAATTTCCACGATTGATTGTCTAATAGGCAAGAATCAAGTATATGTTACAATCGTCATTCGATTCGGCTGGTGTATCTTTAGTTTTACCTACTTGAGCACTACGCGCAGGTCGTAGGATGCGAACAATGACTGACCTTAATAGCTCATGTTGATGTCGAAACTTTCGTATCTAATCCAGTCGCAACTAAAGTTGATAGTGGGCCAGATTACTTCGCTATATCATTCGCAGTTGTTCATCTCGCTCTTTCTTGACAATAGTTGGCATTAGACTTTGAAGTCTGTCATATTCGTCATCCCATATTATAAAGACTTCAAAACAAACAGCCATTACTCTTTAATACTCTTCAAACGGAATGTGCACAAGACATGTCCCTAAAACATTCATCAACTGTAAAGTGAGATTCCTGGAAATAGCTTTTGTCAAACGTAAAGCTCTTTGCAAGAGATACTTTATGTTGCGAATTTTGCATAAATGAGTAAAGATTGACTGAACAGCTAAGCAGATCTTGTCAAGTTCAGTAGCCAACAATAGGTCATTTAATGGAAAATTCTTCATTAAATTATTATAATCATTTACTGTCCCAAGAGCCCTTTGCAGTCCTGTGTCGGTATCAAAACTGACTAAACTATGAAATATCTTTGCAAATTTCGGAGTGTCTAAGGTTAACGTAACCCCAAGAAACTCTTTTCTTTTTTGTACACGAAATAAGCTGCGTTCTAAACTAAGCCAGAATGTGATCTCCTGTAACGCAGTGCCAGATGAAAAATCACGATCCAGTTTAGTAGCCATTTGAATTTCTTTAAACTATCTGTTGACCCCAGATTGGAGAGCATTCAGAAACTGTGCATCATCAAGTTTATCTTTAAAATCCGAAGTTTTCGCCCCTTTCCCCTCTTCTGCACGCTGTTTATGACCTATGCGACAAGAGGATGAACTGATAGGTAAAGTTTACGCAAGACCTTGAAAATTCATGAGCATGTTGCAACCTACCTCGAATTACTGAATCTGAAATATCAATTCAATAATACTACTCATTGATTACGAGTTTATTTATAAGGAATGAAGTGATTACATAAACTAACTGAAGCATTGTAGTGGTTCGTGTAGCCCTGATGGTTATCTAAGATATTAATACTTCCATTATGAGTTTCTGCCCACGGCAATGAATAAAGGGATTACAACTATCGAACAAAAATACACAGACTACTGAATTATAAAATGAAGCTAACTGGTCTAAATCAAGTAATACAAATATTTAATTCTCTAAAATAACAATACATAAAGAGTAGCAATCAGTTATAGACGACAAGCTTTAGGGCTACTGGATTTTGCTTTAATAAATTTATAATCGAAAGTAGAATGAATAAGCATTTAACAACATATTGGCAGTTGCGAACCCTTAACTGCATATATTTATGTTTTATCTTTTTCAAGATACGAAATATGACGATAAACGCTGCCGACCGGTAGAAAATAATTCGAAATTAAATCAAGATGATCACAATATAATGATTAATATGATCGCCAGTAACCTATCAAATCTTAAAATAGTACACAATAGATCGAGAAGCCGTCCCAGTACAAATAAACTTAATTCATTCGCCTCTTCGAATTCCCTGTCTAAATTCATAATAGAAAGTGACAAATCAAATAAGGATGAAAACAATACTGATGAATCGAATATGGTTTCAAAATCTTCTAATATTCCACATTTAATGTCTCTGTGTGAAGTAAGTAATTAAAATTACGATGTTAGTTACAGTATGAAAGTAGTATAGTACAAATACAAGCCTAGGTAATTATTGACAAATATCGCATGATTTCGAAGCCACTTTCAGTTAATAAAACGAGTTTACAAATAAAATGTATTTCGTAACAAATTAATGAGACCCTATTAGAGTCAACAAATGACTGATTCACGTAAATCTATGTAAATAAAATGCGATCATTCGATCATTTTAATACTAATTTACTTTAAGATAATAAAAAAGAGGATTTCTCAAATCAATTCAAATATTCCGAATAATATGTAAAGTTATTTCTAATGCACGTTTCTTGATAAAAGTCGTTACTTATTTTGAATTACATCCAAAATCTCTTCATATTGGTTAAGCTGTGAATTTTAATCAGTGTATGTCCAAGGAAAATATAACTCATCAGACTTAGTTACCAACTGATGAAACTAAGTATTATATGTAACATTTCTTAAGGTAATTACCATCTATCTACAAAACAATAATATATGTGAATTGTCATTTTCGGACCATATTGTTTATTAATGTAGTCATTTCATAGTAATTGGTCAGACGAAAAACAGATTATCTGTAGGGTATACGAAATTCCGTAGACATCATATTCTAATCTGGTTCATTGTCCCCGTTCAGACAAATGTACGCCACTTGAAGCCACGCTTGCATTTTAAGGGCTACTCATACTAGATGGTTTTTGAAACCAAAATATTTAGAGCAGAATTCGAACCTGCTGCTTAATAGAAAGTTGAAAGCTTTAACTACTGAAACATAACTCCCTCTGTATGCACACAAGACAATGAACTCATAAATATGTATAGTTTTAGTTTGTAATCATCTATTTGTTTCGTATTATATTCAATTTTTCCACAATTTAACAGAATAGAAATAAGATACACAACAACAATATCAGAATAAAATCACATCAACCAAGTGAGCAATCACGTAAAAATACTCGATGTCAATTCACTGACAATGAATCCGAACGTGAACGTAGACCTTGGTTACAGATTCAAAGTCAACCAACTAATTCGTCTGTAAATGATATTAATCATAAGTCAGATGAATCCAAAAGAAATCCAAATAGTGAAGAGCCAATATGTCACTTAAATGAACGAATTAAACGATTAACATTAAGATTCAATAAAAACTAATAATTTATTCATATACAAAGAATCTATCCCAATTGTCATTTTGCTTTAGAATACACTGTTGTCATCCTTAACTATTTAGTAAATTTTAAAACGATATATTCTGAATAGCATTAATTCAAGAAGAAGCAACTACTAAAATTCAGTGTTTTCTTCCGTTCAAAATTTACCAAAGCAATGTATATAATACTGAATGAAATGGAATGTCGTTAGATATTTGTTAGCAGTGAGGTTAAAACAACGTTACATAATACAAGAATGAAATAAGAATAATCTTTAACAAAATCAAAGTCACTAGATTTGTTTTACTTCTATAGGGTAGTTTTTTTAAAAATTGATATAGCAATTTGACTGAAAAATTAAAAATCGATGTCAGAAATTCTTTGATCAACATGGAAAATATTCTGTTAAAAAGTGCTTAAGATTAGAAAAGATGAGTAGCAACCAATTACTAAATAAGCAAGAGTGGTATCAGTAAAATTTTTATAAAAATTGTTTAAACATGTTGATAAACAAAATTCAGTCTGTATTCCGGTCTACACACAAATCGCTGTTTCATACGAATAAACATAGATTCAGTGAATACAGCTGTTCGGTATTCATTCGCTTACTTTTTTTTAACGGCGTGAAAATATGGTGAACAAGTGAGTATATATTTTTGCTACTGAGAACTCACTGTTTAATTAATAATGTATTTTTCAAAGTTCTCAACTACCTAAGGCGTCAAAGATGGATACTCTGTGAGTACTAGGAGCTACCAACTGAGGATTTTAAAAATGATCAGATTATCAAAGGTATTTTGAATAGAACTATGAATTAGGCATTACTTTTTTATTCACTAGTAACCTAAGTTTTATTACACTGTATAATTTAACTTAGTATTTATAGGATAGAGATAGGCATTCACAGTGACTTTAAATTTTACATAAACCCAAATTGCGCAACTACTAAAAATGGTGAGGTCGTGTTTGGCACGGTTTTACACAGCCATTATAATCAGTTACATTTGTAACTAATAAATATGAACGAAAATTAAATAACTAATAGAAGTGCTTCGAAACAATATCATTACTGATACTATGAGATTATTTCTGATAAATCCGTTCACTGGACTAAACTACTGGGATAAATTTACAATTTTAAAAAGGAAGCAGTTGGTTATTGCTTTGGAAATATGTCACAAGCTGTAAAACGAATTTATAATGTTTATTTGATTATGGTGTCAGTATAAATAACTACGATGATTGTTCATTCAAACAATTCACCTACGATGATCCACAGAAGCCCTTATCTTTACCATAATTTGAAGAAAACGGTGATAAGTTCCTCTTTTCCTACCATAGATGATTATACCAATCGTCTTTATCTTATGAGGTTTTTCTTGTTTTTATGTTTTACTACAAAATGACAAATCTTATCGGGTAAGATTACCAGGGATAACTTAGGGATTTTTATGAGAGTCCTTAGCGCAATGAGATTTTCACTCCTGAGTAGTTATATCTATTATCATTTTAGCAATTTGAATTCGCTACAAAAAGGGATTCCCACGGACTTACGGAATAGGATATATATATATATATATATATATATATATATATATATATATATATATATATATATATATAAGGAAGGATAAACCGACTATGTAAATCATATTACAATAATCTCCGATTCCGGTAGACAAGTTCGTGGGTTCGTAAGGTTGCACGCCTGAGGAATCTCATACTAGGATGAGACAGCTGTTTAGTGCACCATAGTTTTAAGTGGTGCTTTTGATGAGATTTATCAATATAGTACTAGCACGGGTTAAAAAATGTAAGTTAAACCAGAATAACACGGTGTCAATCATACCGCTACAGGAATGTAACATAAACTAAGATCTCTCCCCTTTTACAACTTTAATAAGCAAACATTAATTTACAAATCGAACATACGTACTTGATTCTGCATCGTCCATGACAGGCTGACAACTCAAACTCGAGACAGTCCTAAGGTATATACTTGATTAGTTCGAACCACAATATGATACAATTAGCTTCGTACAAAAATAATCTCACTAAGAGAATGTTAAGTGAAAGTATTTTAGCATTTGCTATATGCAACCTGCTCTAGTAGCTAAGTTCATGCAATCGTTTACTAAGTTTGTGCAATTCTGGATTATAGGAAATCCATATAAAGAATTTTCTGCACTAATTTGATCCGAAATTCTTTCAATAAATTAGAGTACTGATATTCACAGTCATTAAATCTAAGTGTATATTTTAGTCTGTTAAATGAAGTATATTTAGAAGAAAAACAATACTAATCACATAGTTTATCTGTCCTTACGTTCAAAGAAATTAATAAGTCATCAAATATTCACTAACTATATTTTTCAAGTTGTATAGTTAGGCAATGATAAGTCCTAATTGACGTACACCTTAGTTTTAGCGTAGTTCTTATGAAAATGATTTTCAAGTTGATATCAAAATAAGATTTAATAAGCTCAATTGTCCAATCGTTAGTCAGACACTAAAGTGTTCAACAATATTTGATGAACTTTAAACAGAAAGTGAGATATTTATTACAATATGAAAATTATGAACGAACGTATTACTGAATTAATACTAGGTCAATTGAAAAACAATTCTTTTTCTTTGAACGTAAATATTTCAACACCATATATTACAAACAATACCAAACTTTTGGAATTAATGAGTAAATATATTCTATATAGTAAATTTATATGAAGTATCTGCTTAAATACATAAATAAGTATGAGTTAATTTGTGTATATGTGAGTGTATGCCCAATACATAATTCAGCGCGTTTTGCATATGTAGGACAAGAATAATAATAATGATAATAATAATAATAATAATAATAATAATAATAATAAACACTTCAAAAGCATTAATCGTGAGAACTACAAGTACTCAACGGAGATTAGCAAACAAACGATAATAACCAAAATCGAAATCTGTAGTTTACAAGATAAAATTCTGTCTGTTTAGTTTCAAGCTTTAAGTTAAAATGACTTAAAAATGCATTAGACACTTTACAAAAAGCAACAACAAACAACACAAAACGTACATAAGAAGCAAAAGAAATGTACCAAAGATACTGGAGTTATGCAAGAAATAAAGGAAGAATGTTTATTTCAATGTACATTTTAAAACAAAGATAGGGAAGAAATCAAAAATAAAAACAGTATGTATATATCTTTATTGATGTCTCCATCTGATTCTATACTGTTTTCTTCTTTTTGGTAGTCTAGAACTAGAAGGTGGATGAAGGTAAGAAAAATATTGTCTTTTTTCAAAAGTAATAGAAATACAGAGCTCGTCGCTTTCTGTCCAATATATATGTATCTTTCATGATATCATGTTAATCCACCATATTTACTTAATAGTTCATCACATATTTTAGTTAATTCTTCATTTTCACGAGTCTGAAAGTAATGAAATGCAGCATAATTTAAAAGAAAAATTAATAAGAGAAACGATGAAAACAAAGGGTCAACATGTTATATTTTAACTAAAAACTACTTAATACAGCTTCAGATATTGGTATGAAGAGCTATGTTAGATTATATAACTTATTCAATTATAATAATGTGGGGTGTGAAACAAATGTTAGTCGGCTTACGTGAAATGATAAGGCATTAACAATATGATTCAAGAAGATAGGACGAAAAGATATGCATAAAATTGTACTAGAACTCAAAATTTAGAGGAAGATAAAATGAATACATCTGTCCCACTGTTATTCATGTCACCCATAGTCCCCAACCACTAATAGTGGTAATCTTGTGGATCTTAACCAGATTTTGTGAATCTAACTACATAACACAGACAAATAATCAGTGACTTTATAAAGTGATGTTGGGTGCCTTTATTCGTCCGCCCCAAGCTTTCATCCAATCTATCTCATATATCGTCTAAATATCACACGTTGAAATGGAAGGTGGTAAGTACACGTAACACATTTTCAGATTACTTTAGTAAATGTCGATTCACAGTCTCACGGTTAGAAATCTTTGCCCAGCATCCAATTCTATGACTGATTATTACGTGACCTACCTTTCAAATTCGCATTAAAGTTAGCTGTTTCCTTTTTAAGCCAATAGGGTAGTGGTTTAGTTGTTAAAGTACTCGAAATCTAAGATTTCACCGCCAGGATCCAACTTCTTTTACCCACTTCAGTTAAAATAGCCACTTACTACCTCCAGCCTACACAAGTATGGTTCTTATCTAAAGAACTAAACCTGCACTTAATCAGTCATGTACAACGTATAACCTGGGATATATGCACACCGGCCAAAGTTGCTAAATCTCATTAGCTCAGAAAGATAAGCAAAAAGCAAACAGAAGTAGTAGTTATATAAGTGGTAGTAAGAAAAAGTATGGATATGTAGAATATAATACATGAAAAGAAAAGTATAAAATAATTTAAAGCGCACGATTTAAGGAAAGATAAAGAGCGAATGCACTTTCGTCAGTCACAGCGATTCTGAGCCATTTCACACAGAATCTTCAACCCTTGGTTACCCCAATCACACGAACTCTAACCATATAGTCTGAATCTACCAACACAGCTCGGGATTAGCAGGCTATATATGACATTAATAATCAAAGACATTAACGGTAAGATATTGACAGATCTATATAACTGACAATAGTCAGATAATTGAGTGAAATACAGTACCTACCATAGGAAATGGTTAGTGCAACCACGAAACAAGAACACCGTGACAGAAAATATAATTGCACAGGGGTGCCATCTATTGGTCCATCACGGTTTTATGTTTAGAGACCTAGAGGTTATGAAACTCAATGGCGTGAGACGTTTAGATAGAGATCACAGGTAGTGGAGATCCTATTTCAATTTTCTACTGTATCTCCATCAAGCACTATTTGGTGGCATTCGATACCAATATTTATATGTTACAAGTAAAATAAATAAAAATAGCTTGTAGATAATTCATAAATTATTTTAATTTTACTAAATATCCATTTTCTTATAAAAGAAGTTAACCGCACACTATTTTCCTGAAAATCCAAGAATCCGATAATTATAATAAATAATCTGGTTGAAGAATTGTAAATTTAATATAAATGATATGCCACTAAATAAGAATCTCTATCATATATAAGAGATGAGTCAATAAACATAAGATGATCATACAAGATGTTCAAACATAACCAAAATTAATATTCAGTTTTAATTGGTGATGGTTGAAAAGACTAAACTAAGGATATCCTACTAAGGTGATAACAGCCCGTTATTTCATAATGTTATAAATGTATTTTAATATAAATCAATAATCAAATACAGATTCGTAGACTCGTCTCAGCTTTCAGCAACATCATGATGTGATGGCTTGTGAATACCAATCGCGAAAACATGACGACATGGAGCAAAATATGTTTCTAACACTTAGAATAAAGTATTTGGAAACGAATGAGATTTACAGCTCAGATAATCGTCTTAGGTATTGTGTTCTCTGAGTTAAAAGTTTTAGACGACAATCAAAGCAGTGAAGAGAAAACACAACTAAAAGATTAAGTACTTGAAATAGTAAGAAAGCGTTTATACAGCTCACCAATCATAAGTAGAAAGAGTAATAAAATACCTGGTTAATCAAATTTGAGAGTACAAATAGTGCTGGAGAAAGTAATGAACTATATTTTAGAAAAAGAGGATGAAAGGCAAAGTTGAATTAAAACAAAATTAGAAAAGATGACAATGTTTAGATGATGAATCCGTGTTACTATCACAACCCTACACACAAATAAATATAAATTACAAACTACCTTTTGTTGTAACTGAGATTCAAGACTTTTGACCTGAAGTTCGGATATTCTTAATGAAGCTTGTAATCGAGTTATATTTGTTTCATATTCTTGCTTTAATCCTTCTGTATCTTGATTCACTCTATTTTCAAAAGAGTACAAAAGAGTATATATTCAGTATGGAAATTAAAATGAATTTTTTGTGTTATTTTAAGAAAATAAAAACGGCGATTAGTATAAGAGATTGTTTGTGGAGATTTTAATGGTTGACCAGTTGCAATTAGTTCGTAATATAAATTATATATGCAAACAAATCAATCATAAAACAGTAATGAATATAATACTATCTAGTTCTTAATAATGACCTGGATGACGATTATAAATTGCATGATTGCCTTGTCGGAAGATGCAGATATAATAAGTTAGGAAACAGCAACTGTAATACAAATATTGACAAAGATCATACAGGCTATGATATTCGTGACCTAAGTAGAAATTAAGCTACATGGATGACTATGTAAATAACAGCAAATGTCGTATTCTGCTACTTAGCGTATAGTAAACAGTAACTTACTTTAATAACTGATCTTCAGCGTGTTTTTTCAAGGCTAAATATTTTCTTTCCTGACGTTGTAGTAAACTTTTATACTCGTCAATACTCTTCTTCAAAGCTTCTTCATTCTAATATGTTAAGCATGAAACAAGCATTAGAAGTGAATTTTCAACAACAGTACGAGTGTAGTAAAGTCAAAAAAACTTGGAAAAACATACGAATTTTGCACGAATGAAAATACATGACGCATTTTTGTTACGAAAAACAATAATACCTTATTCAATGGAGCGGTGAATTATTAATAAAAGCAGCTAACTTTCAACTGCTAAATCGCAGTTTCTAACCTCATTCCACCTAATTTAATTTAGGCAATCGGTTCGGATCACTAGCTCTGATGCATAATGTGGTCCGACGCCAAGTACACGAATTTGTACACAGTTAATGAGTTTCAAAAAATTACCGATAGAGTTCATTATTTCCGTAAGGTTTACTTTACTTAGGAAATTACAAAAATTGCAAACAAATGTAACTACTTATAAACAGTAAGTGGCAATAATAAGAATGATATATAATCTTGACATTGTAAGCTTTCCGTGAAGGAATAAGAAGACAAAAGACAAAACCTAATCGTGAACAGTGGCTGAATCTATGTACAAGTGATGAACATGGAAAATATCACGTATGGATTCCCATAAGTCATGTTTTGTAAATAACTTGGAAGAAAATTTAAGAGGATGGTATTCACCTGATATATCTTTCTCGTACTAAATGATGTTGAACAAATTTCAATTATTTGATATTTTAAACAAAACAGTAGTAATTCATTGTTTACGTAATAAATGATTATGTGACTTCATAGCGATCTAATAACTTATGATCCTTTCCTTTCATACATCGGACTGACAAAATAAATAAAAGTAATAACAAAGTCATATAATAACAAACAAAACTTTACAACTCCGAAAAATGAGAGTAGCCACGTTTCTACCCTTCAATCTAGCTAACACCAAAGAGTTGGATCACACACGAAAATTCAAATAAAATGTTTAATCCATAGAACTTTGATGAATTAATTAAATTCGCCAGTAAAATACAATTCCCAACAAAACAGGAACTTATGGTAGTAGTTCGGATACTTAATCCTTATCCTATCGAAGAGGTGCCTTAACTAAGAATTGTTTACCAATATCTAAAAGGAACTTATAAAAAAACAAAGAGATAGTTATTTAGGAAAACAATCATATAGGAAGATACACTACTAATTCGGTTTAGCATGCAACTAATTAGAATTAATTAACAAATGCAATTTAGAATCTAATTATAAAAGATTAAGCAGCAGTTTCAATGCATTAAATTAGTAGAACAGCCGTGGCCTGAGAAAAAAATGCAATCTATTAAAAGCATGATATTTCCTAAGACCAAACAAATAAAATACAACCAACGGAAAGAAAAACAAGCTAAATGATAAGGAATACAAATAGCAAGATAAAATAACCATTAAGAAACAAACCTGTTTAAAACCTTCTATAATTTGTTTCGATTTCTCAAAACGTCTGTGTAAATCGCCGAAAGCTTTCTCGATTGTAGCCAGCTCTTCTACAGCTTCATCACGTTCTTTAATTAAATCAGCAACTGGGACATTAACTTCTTTTTGACTAAGAGCCTTTTCTTCAACCATGTGTTGTAAACTACGATCATATTCTGTGATACAATGTCTATTAGAAACATAATATAATATATATTCATGCTTAAGAATTATTGCAACCGAAATAACTCTAGAAATCCAGATTCAATGCGTAAAATATCCGTCTAATATTGTAATACTGAGGAGTTATCCGCAACGTGCCCGGTGCTCAAAATTAATTTGTACCCATAAATTTCGGTCATTTTTTCCTTCATTTATTGGAAGAATGAGACATATTAGGGAGTAATTTTAACTAAGTGATTAATTTTAGGCCCTCTATTTCAATAAATTTATGTTTCTGCTCCAGAATATCGGCTATGCTACAATGAATAGGATCACACCGGATAAATATGGATAACGTCAATTGATTGAAACCTTTTTTGAAAACTATATTAATGTGCAGCACACTCAAAATGAATGGAAAAATGACGGAGGGCACTCAGTACAAAATACTAAGTCAAATTGGAAACACTTAGCATAATGTTATTTTTACAGTGTAATCTTAGTTTACTAAGATAAATAACATATGATATTAAGAAAAACCAATAGGTCAAGAAGACACAACACATTACAAATATAAGAAAGCAATAGTTGTAATTAGAAACATTATTAATATTACTTTAAAATGAAGGTATCCGTTCGTTGCGAATAAGCAAATAAAAAAAAAGGAAGTGAAGAAAAAGAACTACATAAGAGATGAAAATAGAACAATTAGATACTCACATTTGATATACACATTGATTTTTAAAAAATTCTACCTACTGGCATAAGAAGACATTGAAATAAAACTTCTAATTAGTATAAATTTAGTAACTGAATCTAAGTAAGTTAGTACTGGGAAGTTATACAAAAATTTCTTGAGTCGAATTAGTAATTTTCATTTACTTTTTCATATTTCATCAACCGTTTTCTTACACTATAAGTCAACACCTTAAAATGATAACAAATCATTCATTTTCGTGCATACAGAAAAAAATAATTTATATACCTACGCATTAGTTCCTCGAGAACTATATTCCTTATGTTCTCATAATTATTAACATTGTAATTACAACACCTTGATATTTTATCTTCATAATTTTCTCAGTGGGTCGTAAACAACGGAGAACTCGGCAGACATATGCATTGGTTGAAGTTTTTACACCAATAAAGCATTACAAGGTAAAATGATTAAGACGAAGACCAAAGTAGTAATATCAGTGATAGGAGGGAAGATTAGGTATGATAAAAAAGATGGACTTGAAAACAATGAATTCAAGGAATTAAGAATACAAATAATTTCTAACTTTACGATCTAAACAAAAACAATATTTGAATGTATCTGCATCATTTTAACCGATTCTAAGTAATTTCACCAACCACTATAGCCCCTAATTGTAGTTATCCCACGAATCTCAACTGCATAATCTATATCTAGCACATAACTCAGCTCCCCTAGCTTCCTTTGCATGTCGAGGAACTTGATGATTAAGAATAAGTAGAAAAATGTTCTAACCATCTTGGTCGGTGAAGGCACATAACAATGCCAACAGATATGCTGTACTTGATTGGTACCCTATATATCTTTAGCATTGCCTACTCGGTGATCCCAACACACGCCAGCATTACTTTGAAGATATTTAAGATCAAAAACTAATAACTTACGAACGACATCAATTTTAAAGATTGTTTTACAGTCATAAACTGAAATCAAACGAACTGCAGCATAGTAAACTCTTTCCTTAGCTGAAATAAGGAAACTAGTAATACTGATGTGAAATGAAATAACTCAGTCCAACGCATATTTGTTGAGATTCTAATTAATTGAAATATCACATAAATTATAGTTACAGTGTGCTTTCAAAAACTCATCGACATCGTAGTTAATGAAAAGAATCTGTCAATTAAAAATATCTGATCCGAATCAATTACGTTACACAGAAATAAGCAATACATTTTAATCCCATTACTAATGTCAAATAAATAACCTAAAAATCTAGATATTAAAATGTTTGTCACACTACGTAAGCAACAGTTTACCAACCGCATTACTTAAAGAACGAATAATATAGTCATTGTATAGTTATGAAGGTTCGTTTCTGTATAAAAAATCATATGTCAAGGCTTTAGCATGTATCTGTAAACGGGTTTTGGGTTTTTACTTTCAAAATGTCCTTTGACAAACAAATAAACCGAAATTCAATCACTTATCTTAGTTATCTTACTTCATACAAACTAGTATCTTACAACACAAATACTGGCTTAATGATCATAATAATAGCACATTATTTCTCTATAGAAAATGGCGATCAGGACTGACAACTAAACTATGATAACCGTTAAAATGAGACAACCGATATTTGTGCAAAATGTCAGTAGTAATAACCATCTTAAGCTAACCATGAAAGATCAACATTTTTTCTACAACCATTCTATGTTTCTACGCAGTGAAGTATTTTAATAAATGGCATTTCACATTTTATATTTCAGCTTAAACTAATTATCAAACAAGAAATTTATTGAGATCGTCATATACAAACATACTTTCGAATAAAACTAATTAAGATTTTTAAAAAAATCAAATTTGCAACAAATAAAGCTGCTAGATATTACAAGGTAAAACAAATGAACCTCAGGTGATTAGACACTATGATCATATGGATGCCGAGAAAAACAGTCAAGTGACTTGTACGTGACAAACGACTTACGAAAAAGTTCATAATGTGGTAACTAGAACAGTTTCTTGAAACAAAGCTTCACATAAACAAGTCCGAAAGTGCAAACATTTAAAGTAAGAGTAAGTACTGAAGGCATGAATACTTACTTCATCTCCTCAATTGTTGTTAAAAGTTGATCTCGTTCTTTACGTAGTGCAATTAATTCCGTATCATTTGATTTAGAATCTCGTGATGATTTGAACGGATGTTGAGGAGGTAACTGACAGTTTTCCTTTCCATTCACTAAAGGTGTTTCTGATTTGTTAAGCATTCCAGATTGGGCTGGTGATGCTGGTCGAGTTGATGAATCAATACGTGAAGACTAGAAATAGAAATAAAATGTTATTTTTAAAGAAATATGATCACTTGTCTGAACTGATTAGTCATTATTTATAATTAAATGTGACAATATTTTCCACTAAATATATCAAACACGAATAAGAATCATAAAAAATTATATTAAAGGAAAACAGGAACACATCAGTTCAACTTCGCAAAGATCATCATCCACAGTAACAATTTGCATAAATAAATGTCAACCTATATGTGATTACTTTTAAGAATTTTTATGAATATTTGAAATGAACAATTTTGTATCGTGTTATTACAAAACGAACATATAAAATGAAGATCACAGTATCTAGTCAGAGTGATTGTCCGGAAGTAACGAACGTCAAAATTCGAATGCATACAATAATCAAATGTTAGCCAACACTGATAATATCAACACAAGAGTTTTGTAGAGATTACTGAATAATAATAGTGTGCTTACTGGAGACCGGTTTTGAAATATAATTTCAGAAAAAGCGTGATGAGTGTAGTTCAACCTAAATCAGACGTGATGAAATTATCTGCTGTTAAGACTGGATAATGTTTGCGTAGTATCGCGAATTGATCAAAATTAGGAATATAAACCAATGGATGCCAACTCAGTACTTTGAATGTGATATGTTCCGCCTAAATTTCCTTGGTTCGGTCACTGGTGGATACTTGAATGCGTACTCTTGAGGTGATCTGTATTGGGAACGGCTATCCAGAATGTTTTAGTTATCAAAAGATGTTTAGCCGAAAGCACTTCATGGTGTACACTACTAATAATATCATTTCACTATATAACTAACAGGATATATGTTGAGTGCAACAATTCTAGAAGTAACGCGCACTAATCAGTCGTTCACTAACAATTAAAAAATGAAAAAGGAATCTAAATTTCTAAACTGATAAACTTGTATGAAACATCCATTAGTTACAATTGAGTGCATAAACGGACAAATTACAGAGAGAGGTTAAAAAGATTCGTAAACAACGAATACATACAAACAATTATTGATAAGCCTTTAGATAAGAAATATGTCAAACTAAAAATTAATGATTGGTTGCCTAACACTGATCGAACTATTCGTGCTATAAAAATTAGATTTAGACACAATCAGGTAAAGTTTCTGACCAATGTGTTAATAGTGAAGTACATTAACTAAGTAATGTCATAATTTTGTAGTTTAATGATCAAATGAGCTTAAAAGTAGTCACTAAAAATAGACTGAACTTAAAACAATTCATCAACACTTGGTTAAGCGCCAGGAATAATTTCTAGTCAATATTTTGAAATAAATCATATTTTTCAACAAATATGTGAAATTACGAATATGGTGTTGAAAATTCGCTTATACTGAAGGCAAAATATTCGTCTCTAGATAAATGGAACAGAGTACTGTAAAGCAGTATATGTATTAAGTATGCTCGACTACCGTCTGCCTCGTCGCACGGTATTGGTTGGCACAGAAGTACAATGGAAGAAGGATAAGGGTAGCCAAACTGAAGCATGGCATCAGCTCATGAAGTTTTTGACTGTTGATTTCGGCTATGCTGGCAGATGCAGACTATTTGATTAAGATCCGCATAATGATCGTGGCTAGTTAAAACACTAGGTGACATGAATCGAAATCAGTCACGGCGAAGCAAGTGTATTCACTTCTTATGTCCTTCTAGACTTTAAGTTCAGTCATTATTTCAACACACATTTGCTTTATTTCATTCTGTTGCCTTGTTATTCTTATAAATATGACAATGTCGTGCTATTCTAGTATGGCAAATTGGAACTATAGGCATGTCCCAGGCTTTATGCTATTAAAGACTGACTGGCAACAAACAGTAAGGATTAAAAAAAACACTTTGGATAACCACAGCTGTTGATGATAATATATTTCAATAAGTGTTGGTTAGTATTTAGTAGCTTTCTTTAAAGAAAATAAGAACGTAGTAGTTGTAACTTATGTTGATTAAAAAACTGAAGTTTAACTAATTAATCCTAGGGAGCTAATGCTAAAAGTACGTAGTTGAAAATTAATAAAATTATACTATTAACATAAAGAATTTTAAAAAATGCCTTCAGACTACGTAAAAGAAATACATTTAGCCAAAAGTCCTACAGGGGATCAGTATCTATCCCTCAAAGTCTATACAGTAACCAAGAAACATTATCATAATGTTAAAAAAAGGGAAAATTATTTCATATAAAATTATATTTCAATATCGAATAGATAAGTTAACTCTCTATCGGATAAGATCACTACATTTCACAAGAGGACAGGATCAGTGGTATAGTTGTCAAAAAAGTTGCTTTCAAATGACAAATCACCAGGTCTAGACGCTACCACCCCTCCCCATCTATTTCATGTTTTCAGAAACGAGTAGCATTGCTACTTTCTAAATAACAAGTGACGCTGAAAGTTAAGTACATAAATCTGTAAATCAGTCAATCAAAATCAAGGAACAAGAGATGAAGTTAATATTCATAAAATTAAATATACGTATTGGGTAGTGAAACACTTTAAATTATGATGGCAAACAAACTGAAACTAGTTACGTGATACGAATGTCTCATATCGCCTACACATAATAACGGATTATGCATATTTTCATGCTCCATCAACCAACAACATACTATGTAATTTATACAATGGCGTCATATAGGTTACTACTATCAAAATGTAATCATCCAACTGGATCATCATGGTATAACAGTTAGCAACTGTAAAGCCATCGTTTAATCTGAGTACAAAATTCATTTAAAATGCAATTGACTACATGATCTCTAATAAATTTGACTATTTGACATTGTGATTATTTTCGTTAAACCCACAAAATATGAGAGACAAAATAAAAACTTTACGTTCTAGTAAATAAGTAATAAAAAACAACTCACCAATAGTGAATTTTATGAATAAAAGAGCTTACTCTGCATAGAAATAATTTTAAAATAACGATTACTAATAAATTAATCTGCTATATCTAGCAATGGATGTTGGTAACATATGCGGTTTGCTTAATGTTAGAGTAAACAATAAGACACTTTCTCCCAATAAGATATATATGAATTGAATAAAAAAAATCTATTGTTTTACTTAACAAATAAGTTCATGCCAGGATTGGTTAAATATTGACAATGAAAATGTAAGGTAATTTGTAAAGTAATAAATCGGGTATTTAAATACACACAACTTAATAACTATGGCTTTTGTTTTCATATGTTTTTATTAAATAAAAAGCCAATAGCCGCTACAAAAATTAACAGGTTGAGATTATTCGCAACGTTTTCAGTATCCAATGAACCGCTTGAATCTAGCATTTCCGGTTAATTCTACGTGGGTTTAGTAGATGAGTAATGTATGTTAGGGTATAATTCTCATCAAAGACTTTGCTCCAGGCTCTGCTGGCTTTTACTGTATTTGCTTTCTTTCATCTACCATTTCGGGCTGCACTCCACTGAAGTGTTTAAAACAAGCATCTGCGGATAACTTTAGGTGCTGGAAATGAAATTCGTTGATAAAAATTCGACTCTAAGTCATTAAACGAGCTGAAAAATAACTAAAAGTGCTAGATATAGTATAGTGAGTGAATACTGAAGACGTTGTACTCCTTACTTCGATTAAGGCAGCTAGATAACAATATGGATCCTCTAATCCAAAATAGGGGAAATAAACATGAATTTAGTTTGAGATTCACATTAGTTTACATTATTCCATTGTATTTTAATGTGTCGAAAATGAAATCAGACTTAATAGCATACAACGTAATATGATAAAAAAACTATACATAAAACAACAAACAATACTTACTAAATTAAATGACTGACAGCATATTTGTATTATTATACTATCAGTGATAAGTATAAAATAGGCCAAAGATGAACGAAAACATATGAAGTTAGGCATAGATTGATTAATGAGTATGCTTTGTCCGATGACCCACTTACCTAAAGTTATTAACACAGTTTGGATTTTACGATCCTTATGTTATATTTCATTTTTTTTATCCCCATTCAGTTTCACTTGTTGTAATTTAAATTTTCTCTTTTGCTATTAATCATTGACATTATTTTAAGCTATTACTTTCTTTTGCATCTGATCTTTCCAATGACTAATTACTTCTTATTCTTACAAATGGCCTACGTGTCATAAGACCTAGTCATGGTTACCTAACACTTTGAGTTCTAAATGTACGGAGCTTTAGTTCTAGTTGTTTATTTTGCTTACTTTGACTATTCGTTAGCACAACCCTTGTGTAAAGTGAATTTCCCAGTAGGAAGAACCATATCTGATGGTTGCTAATTTATCACTCGAATTGCATTAATTTTTAAAGTACGGTCAAATGGCAAGCATTTTGTTATACCGGAAATAAAATTCTAATATTTGGAACGTTATTATTTAGAATTCGTCTCGGATAAATATCGATTTGTAAATATCAACACATCAACTTTGTCGACCGAGCATTTAATTACGAAGATCCGAATTTACATCGAGATATTATCTTTCCGTTGGCATTCTGATAAAATTAGATACATTTCAGGATTAATTTTCCATACATTTCTATACGTATTTACAAAATCTGCATTTTATGAACATACTTTGAGAAATTAAATACTTATATTTCACAAATTATACATAAAATTGGGCTTCGAATATTCGGGATATTGTCAAATTATTAGAATGTATTGAATCAACTATCGAAACTCGTGTTCAAGTACACCTTAATTAGATTTTTATTTACTTAACAACAAACTGAAAATTCAAAGCTATATGACTGTTTCTTCTAGTTTGATTTCACTGTTTTCTTCAAAACAATCCTTTCATAATGTTTGAAGATCGAGGTAAACCTATCTTTCCAGGATCATCTGTGATAAAGAAATATAAGGTTTTAGTGTAGGCACATAAAATAAGCATATCCCTCAATAACAACTATTTTACAAACAAATCACATTGAACTAAAAAGTTTCTAGAGATCCTAGCAACAGTAGCCTACACGATTTCATAAAATACCCCCCCCTTCTCCTCCAAGTGACGTAACTCCCACAACTATACATTTATTTTCTAATTATAGTACTCAACGATCCACGATTTACAAGCAAAACTAACTGAAAAATTACTCACATCAACCATAAAAAATATAACTCTAAACCTGGTTACAGTGATAGGTTGTTTACTAAACATAAGCCGAATGCCCTAGTGTAATAGTTATGTCATGATTTATTAGACCAGTTCCAATACCTTACGGATAGATGAAAAAAAAGGTAATTCCTTTAAGCGATCGAGAATACAAGCAATTATGACTGTTCCTGTTTTTTTATTCGGAGTGATTCTAAGCAGTTAGAGTGACGGCAGGTTGTCAACACATGAAATGTTGATGTTGGGATTTGACCTCGAACAAGATGATCTCGTATGCTGGTAGAGGTATGAGAGCGATTTTCACTTCCTGGCTGCCCACACCATGGAAGGATATTACTTATTGAGGTATCTGAAAAAGAAATTGGGTTAGTATTGATCATAGTGACCTAGGAGTGCGATCGCAGAGCCCAAGGGACAACTGCTTGGGGACGATTACGAACGGTCTTCTTATGGAGAGCTTTTAAGATGTTAAATTCGTTCTTTAGAAGGCCTTACTGCCGGAGACGGAAATCCGTGGAGTAAGGTGAGGTGTGACATTCTTAGCGTCGACCTTTTCTAACCACTTCCTTCCGTTAAGAAGGGAGCATCGCTGCACATGCTGGTTACTCGATGAAAACACCTTACTGCTGTCACACCTCGCTGCAGTCAGCAGTACGACTTCGCCCTCAGACCTCAGGTTGTTGCCTTTCGTCTTATCGCTCTCCAACAGACCTGCTTGGCATGGAAGGACCTAGAGGAACATGCGTTCCAGCCAATATAGCTCAGTTGGGTTATCACGATAGATAAGCCCGATCAGCACGTCAAGGTAGCAGCTACGGTCGAAAAGGACAGAAGTCCTAGTGCGACAATTACCGAGGAATCAGTTTAACGAACATAGTGTCTAAAATATTAGCTTCAATAATACTTCGACGTCTAACTAAAGATCGTGAAGAGCGAACTCGAGAAAACCAAGGTGATTTCAGACCCGGACGTGGTTGTATAGACCAAATATTCACACTACGGCAGGTTCTGGAACATAGGCACACTTTTAGACGCCCAACAATAGCTGTATTACTTGACCTTAAGGCGGCATTTGACTCTATCGATCGTAAGGTTATGTGGCAATGTCTCTCACTGAAAGGCGTATCGGAGAAGTACATTAACCTTATACAAGCTCTCTACTCGAACACCACATGTTGTGTTAGAGTTTACGGAGGATTTTCGATGGAATTGGTCACGTCGAGTGGTGTTCGTCAAGGTTGTCCGCCTTTCTCATTTTTATTTAATTTTATAATAGACATACTTTTCGAGTTAACATTGTCATCATCTGATTTCTCTGGGGTTGACCTCCTTCCAGGAGATAAACTTACTGACTTAGAATATGCAGATGATATAGTTCTATTGAGTGAAGATGCTGATAAAATATAGAATTTTTGGACAACCTTAAACATGAACGTAAGCATGTTCGGGACGCGATTCTTCCCATCCAAATGCGAAATGCTGCTTCAGGACTGGCTTAATTCGACACCGAAGTTGGTGATAGGGAGCGAAGCTATTGAATGTGTTAACCGCTTTACTTATTTTGGAAGCCTCATTAGTCCTGACGGTTTGGTGTCTGATGAAATCTCGGCTCGTACACATAAGGCCTGATTGGCTTTGGCCAATTCGCGTCACTTGTGGCGTAGGTGAGACATTCGTTTACTGACGAAAGGACGCGTTTACTGCGCAGCAGTTAGATCAGTCTTACCTTATAGATGTGAAACATGGCCATTAAGGTTAGAGGACATTCGTAGGCTCTTAGTATTTGATCATAGATGTCTCCGAAACATTCCTCGTGTTTGTTGGGACCACCGAGTAAGCAATGCATGGGTTAGGAATAGAGTACTAGGTAAATACAGTAAGTCTATTGATGAAGTAGTGAATCTTCACTAGCTGAGGTGGTTAGGACATGTGTTGCGTATACCTGACCACCGTTTACCTCGACGAGCAATATTGTCTGTTGTGAGAGTAGGCTGAAAGAGAGCTAGGGGTGGCCAAACGAAAACATGGCACCAATCCTATGAAGTCATTAACAATTAAGCTGAGCCATGTTAATAGATGCAGACTACATAGGTTGGGGCCAACGCGATGATCGCAACAAATGGTTAGAGACTTTGGATGATATTGCTCAAAATCGCTGGCAATGACGTAGGGGCATCCACTCCGTATCTTCCTCTGAATTCTAGTTTTCGAGCTTTTCACAATTTTCTCCTTACTGAATCGCTTTTTCTCGTTTCAAATCTTATCTCTGATCTATATACCTTTCCATTAGTATTTACTCTGTTACTACCTCCCCTACTCTGAAATTCGGTCCGACAATTTAATCTCTATCTGCTAATTGAGACATGGCAACTTGAACTGATGTACGCATGTACCAAATTCTACGTTGTAACTGACTGACACATGAACTGTTAGGATTAAAGTAAGTGGACGACTGGGGGTAAGGTCATGCGTACATGCGTAATAGCCTATGCATGCTCGAATGCCATTGATTATAAATAGTTTGTTAAGAGAGATATTTACTGCACTACTCATTTTAAACGATTGTTAGCCCCACCTATTGTAGTGGCTAGCCTATGATTACACATAAATTGACTACATAGATAATTCAGTATAATTGAACCGACTAACAAATTTTGATCGAATATAGTTTCCTAGCAAAATTATTTTAAAAGCAGTAAGGTTCTTTTAGTAACATGATGGATATTATGAATCATATCCATAGGTAGTACTGAAGAATAATAAACTGTTGTTTGTGAGTATTCGTAAATGTTATACAATATGGATACGTATAAATGGACCCACATGATATATCCCCAAACAACTCGATATCGGAAATATAACAACAAAATTAGATAATCCAGAAATTAAAAAAGTACGGACTAAGCAATAATTTAAGAATAATATATAAAAAGAGAAAAGTGATGTTACTTCATCACCAAGAGTATTCAAATGTAATCCAATGCATTATTATTAGGTCTAGTTAAAAATTAGTACTCAATATTTAATTCACATCCAACACTTGGCACTTTATTGGCTTTTATATTTCCCCATACTCATCAATATATATATATATATATATATATATATATATATTCTATAAATAAACTGCCAACTAATCCACAGAATCCATCATCGCGACAAGTTACTTGTCGTTCATCTTAACCTATATTTCGATGCTCATAGCCACATTTGTTATTTAGAAACAGTCTGAATAGCGATGCAATAATGGAAGTGAAAAGAACAGACATTTTTGAGTTAAAAAAAAACAACATTTAAAACTACTTATCGACAAAGTATATATCTACAAAGAACAATAACTCAGTAGTTTATACACTTAAATTGTTAAAAAAAAAATTAGCTCCAACCTCACTCCAGTAATATCAACTTAAGTAATCGAGTAATTTCCGAAGCTCTCTGTTGTTGAAATAACTAAAATTTATCGTACAGCATAATTGGTTGATTACTAAAATATATTTAAAAATTGATAAATGCATTAGATTACAAACATAAAATAGGTTAATTAGGTGAGGAGGGAATTAAATCTGGTGGTTGAACGATTTAACTACCCACACGATTATTAAAACCGTGTTCACTAACGGATTATATGTAAGAGAATTATTTAACGAAGTCCAAAGTATCATCTACCAGTAAACCCAAAACAATTATGAAAAATTATCATAACACTATAACATAATCATAAGTAGTGCAAAAATCTATGCCCGGATTTATAAACGTACTTGCATAACCTCAGGAATAACGTTACCATTGTCGACATTGTTTTCAACCAGTTCACTAAAGATGAAAAAGAGAATGAACAGTGATGAACGGAGAATTATGCAACAATATCAGATTAAAAACTTCTAACAGTTACATAGATATAACTGGGTTTACCATTTAAACTCCAACACAAAAACAAGATACAAATCTATGACGTAAATAATCAAATACTTCTAAAACACGGAGTCAGATTTCAATATGCGAAATTTTGTAAATGGAGCAAAACACCAGTAAAATTACCGCTTTATTCTTTATCAAAGTTTTAAGAAGTATAACACCAACGAAGCTCTAATGTACAATGATTGAGAAATGAGTAACGAATAACATCACATTCGTATAGTCCTTAGTGCTGACCGAACTGTATCGATCAAGTTTTTACTAGTTTAAGTGATTCGGCACAATGGGATTAAATCCCTTAAGACTGCAAGTACGCGTCCTTGATGAGCGCTAATCAGGGCGAAACGTAGGTCGTGTGATTCCTGATGACTACTTCTAACTACCTAAGTCTCCAATTTCTTGTTCTGAATGATTAACAATAAAGTAGTTACAGTTGACCACTATAACCGTTTACATCATGACGAATAATTCCACTCAGGAATACTGATTCTAAAAGTCAACCAACTTCAAAAAGTTTTTGTTATGGAGTAAAACAAATTGAAATATCAAACGCCAATTGGGTGCATAGTCGATCACTGCGCATCTACCCTATGCCCACTCGTTCCCAAGCCGGAGATAGAAGAACACAAACCGACAGACCAATCAGACAGAAAATCATATTGTATTTCATACAATTCTTTATATATACACAAAATCAGACCACACCGTCAACCAATTAGAAAACAAACAATTATAATAAATAGGAGTAATGGTGAATGTGAACTGGAGTAGCGAACACAGAATGAATTAACCGTAGTTCATAATGAGAAATGGTATACTAACAGTTAATGTGTCGAATGGGAGGATAGGGCAGGGGGCACTGAACAATCATAGAAATAAAATGTTCACTTTGAATACAACCAGAAATAATGAAATAGTCTACAAAAATACGGTTCTAGAAGATAACAATTCCTCTTTAGATGCTCGGCGTATCAGTTTTCATTTATATATGCGACAGAGAATTAGAAAGAATTTATTACTAAAAGTACTTCACATGTAATAACGCATATGGCAAAACAAACCAAACAGATTAGCATATATCGTGAATTAAAAATTTCTGATTTACATAACACAAAAATTACATGAAAAACACGTACTCATGCACAAATGGTAAAAACTGTAATGATGTAAAAGATACCACGAATTGGTTTGATTTATACAACTATTGACAACCAGGAAGCGTTGGATAGATGTTTTGTCCCAGTATGAAACTCTTCAGCAGTGCGCATCGACGAACCCAGTAAGAATCAAACCCAAAACCTACTGGGTCTGCGACGAACGCCTTATCATTAGACCAATGACCGCTGGAATTCAATTATGTCGGGTGTGAGGCAGTTACCTATTGATGGTAATGGATGAGGTCGCGCATACATATGTCGCAAATCAACTGAGTTAGAAATATCATCTATTAAGAGCTGGCTCAGAGGTCTAACGGTAAAGCGTTCGATGTGGAGCTAGAGAGTCTCGGGTTCAATTTTTAGTGGCGTCGTCGATGTGTCCAGCTGAAGAGTCCCATACTAGGACGAAGCAGCCATCTAATCCTTCCTGGTTATCAACGGTTGTATAATTCAGACCAATTCGTGATATCAAATTAACATTCAACAATCTCCATACTACCCAACTACACATAAAGAATTACTCATTACTACTCAAGTTGAAGAGAATGAAGTTGATGCTACATCCGAAACGAATCGATTGAAATATAGAATGTAAAAATCTAACTTACTCTGAAGTTGGATAGCATTCATCGAAATGATCTTGGATGACTTCTAAACTATTATCATCATCAGGTTGAAGATCTAGTTTGTTTGTTTTAGAAGAAAAATACAGCAACAAGCCATTAGAGCCAAGTAAGACAAACTAAAGACGAATATGGGAAATATACAACAACAAAAACACACCAAGAACCTATTTGTAAGTAAAAATGCAACGATGAGCCTAGAGAATCAAAAAACGAACACAATGAGGGTCATCATAAAGACAAGGACAGTAGAGACTGAATACGGAACAAAGGGAAATTGTTCAAAGCATTTCTAACACGAAAATAGGTTTTACAATCGTAACTTAATGCACATTTGTGCCAAGTTCTGTGCTGATTACGACTGATGGCTGACTAAATAACTGATTTTAGGTAATGTATGGTAATTAATTTACAAGCGAACGCTATTATAACCTGATAACGCTAAAGTCGGCATTTTCTGTACTTGAAATAAATGAGTTACATTCGCCGGTTTGTGCGCGTATCAATCATGCGATTAATTTAGAAACCGATCATTTGAAACAATGAGAAATTAACATAAGTATTTCGATAACGATATGCATGTAACACTCACATGATAATAGCTAATTATGCGTAGGGAGGTACAGTGATAAATTATAGAACCGGTAATTTTATAAGAAATAGTTGATTAATTTGTAAGTTTTCAATGATTGGAAAACGCGTTTTGTGTTTTAATACACAAAGTCTACTGAGTAAGGTGGAAAAATATAGTACATACCTAGATCAAGGCATGGTATTAAATGATGATAACTCCCCGTTAATTTGAGTTGCATGAATGACTATTGGTTTACAGACCAAATCTCAGGTGATGATAAGAACAGATGGCTTGAAACCAACCTAAGGCGACATAACGGAATGTTTTATGCATCAGTTTATTTGTACTATGTTACCTCAGATTGGCAGATCTTTAAAGTAACATACTACTGTGGTAGGTGTCACATTGGCTCCAGTTAATCATAAGTGATAGGCATCTTACTTTACAGCAATACATACCCCCTTCCAAACGAATACACAGGCAAGGAGAAAATGCTTAAGAGTAGAACAAAGTATTCACACATTCTATATAGCTTTGGATATATTCTACATATTTTGACATCATACATTAGAATGACAATAACCTATTACAAAGAAAAACGATCCTTAGATTAATTTTAAATGATAAAATAATTAGCTATTGAGTTTATAAATGGAGGAGTGGCCTTCCACTTTCAATCACTCATTTGCGAGTTCGACTCATGCTTCTAACTCCAACCTGCACAGCCGGGCAATATAACTAGCTCTCACATAAAGTACGGGTGAGTTACATACTTATAATTATCATCACTGGATTTGCATGTACTGTGATACAATACAGAGCAGCCGACATACAATCCAATAAGACGCTAATGTTCTGCATAATTCACTAACATCTATTTTAATCGAAATAAGTGATTTGATCAAGTGGGCTGATGTGATCATGTCAAACGAATTTCATTGAGCAACACAAATAGACAATAGAAAATGACTGCCACTTCATCATAGCACATACTTATAATTCAATTGCAAGAACAACTAACGGCACCTTGTCTCTGAATTAGATTTATTGCTATTATTCTGTTAACATAAATATACTTCAATGAATGAACTTTCAAACAACCTAGGAATACAATAGTAAAATGATGATTTTCGCTGACTAGTCCTATGACAGAATAAACCATCCAGTAAGATAATTCAGACTAGATGGCAACACGAATGGAAGTTTGAAGTGAAAAATCTACTATTTATTGGTTGATAATCCAAAACGTTCATATCTACCTCCAAAAACGATATATGCAGATAACATGAAATAAAAAAATTATTAGAAATTGTGAATACACACCATAAAATTTTTAAAAATACTAAATAAATATTCATTTTGAAGTTCCACGTCATAAACCAAATTTAGTAAAACAACTAATGAAAATCAGGGAGTGGTGAATGGTTATTCCGTCCTAATAAGGGACTTCTCGCCAGTATGTATTCACGATATCGAATACATAGTCTTCACACTTTAATTATAGATGTCTTCCATCAATAAGCTATGGTAATATGATAAGCAAATAGTGAAGCGAACATAAACAGAGAGTATGTAGGACATGTACAAAACTTAAAACATAATTAGGCCGTCGTTTCGATGACACTTCAGTAGCCCATAGAATCCTTGTTTCGACGTTTCAGTAACAACACAAATTAGCACACTATGATTAGCAGTAGCGCTTCACACTAGAACGGTAAAGCTTCATGAGTAGCAAATCGAATCCTAAAATCGATAATGATATATTATTATTATTAATCTCCTTTCTACAACCGTAAATTCAAAATTGCTCATTATCTTTCCCACTGACTAAACTCATTCAATTCTCTAAACTTTATTTCCTAAGGCCAGTGATATGGTGACCAAATGGTAAGAGTATTATTCTTTCAGACACTTATTATAAGTTTAAACTCTATTTCATCTACTTCGATACATCTCAACACATGTTAGACTTGAAACCACGTACACTAATCTATACCTAACACATGAGATGTTTTATGTTAACTTTTCTACCACTATTAAAATAGTAATATTTTATTATAAAAATTATCAGTTCGACGACTTTTTTTTTATCACTGTGTTAAAATGAAATCATAGCAGCTTATAGAAATAAAAACATTTATGACAAAATTCGATAACTGATTATATCAATCTTGATTTTTAGTAACAAAGCGCTATTATATATATATATATATATATATATATATATATATATATATATATATATATATATATATATATATATATATGGCTTCAGTGATGCTTTTATGTCTTATACAGGAAATGCTATTTATATACACATGCAATTCCGAGGAAATTTAATAAAAATGAGTAAATAATGGATAATCATAATCAAATAGTATTTCTTGTATAACTCTAACACGTCTGATTGTCTAAATAATGAACCAATTCAGTAAAATAAGTTGTATTTCGGTACTCATTTTTAAGGAATTCGGCTTTTAAATACTACGCTGCCCCACCTACTTCGGATTTTAGTAATCAGGTAGTGTTATTAACCATTACACTTGATTATGGTTAGAAGCCAAGCACACTCATGTATGCCGTGTAATATTCTGACCATGCCTGTAAACTAGTATGCTCTCATGTACAATATGCAACTTGAGGACAAAGTAATGATTATTATTATTATTAAATAAGTTAATGAGTCATTTATTTTAAAAGTCGCCAAATACTGGAGCGTTGGTTTATTGTATACACTAACCAACGATAAGGCTAAATAATTCAAGTCAATCTACAGCAATTCTAAGGCATAAATAATATTAAAACTCAAAACATGTGCTAGGTATGCGAATGGGGGGTGTTCGGATGCTTGACCCTCATTAGAGTGCACAAATCAACGAACTGCAAACTAGCTGGATAAACAACTACGTACGATCATCGATTAAAGTCAATCACAGTAAGTTAGAAATTTTCAAATAGTCGATCACCATCCATACTCAAAAATATATATGCTCTCCCAGAAATATAAACCAGATACCTCGTGTGCCCCGATCGTTGTGGTTATACAACAGAGTTACTGGAGTTAAAACCATCTAATAATCACTTAATTCTTTAGTTGATAACACTAAATCAACCACAGGTGTGGTTTTGTTGCTACAACTCAATTGTGTGACCTGATAACACTGAAAACACTGTGTGTGCGTGTGTGCATAGTAATTGATTAAACGATTGACTGAAATTCAAGAGAAAAAATTTCATAATTTAGCTGAAAAAATAATCAATACAAAGTTATAAACCTAACGGATTCATAAATACAACCAACAGATAGTTAAAAGTGAACATCCTACCCTGCTTATTCTCGTGACGACAATAATAATAACAATAATAATAATACTAATAATAATAATAATAATGTAAGCCATATGACAATAAATATTCTTAACGCAAACAAAATTGCTCATTACATTAAAAACCAGCTGCACACATCATACAACACAGAAATGAAAAAAAATCGCTAAATCGACGTGCAACACACTTTATGGTTTGAACACAGAAACATGACAAGACAGACACTCACAAGCATACACTGAGAATATTCATCAGTAGTAAATACATGATACAAAATGAACGAAGTATACGAAAATTCATATTTCAATTGGGGTAGATTATTTTAGTAAGTTTATTAAAAATGGCTATGGATGTGCAAGTAAATTTTACTACCATTTTAAGAAACGTTACCAAAATTATTTGTAGTCTGCAATGTTTACTAAATCTAATGTATTCAGGATTTTCTATCACTTTCCGTCCATTTAGTAAGTGCCGCATATCAAAGTGCTATTTTCATTTAAAAAAAGTATTCATTTCAAGCCATAACAATATTATGATGTTTTTCATCTGGCATACTGGTTATGCTACATTGATATGTTCATAATAAATATCTGAGAATAAATCTGTACTCTAGAAATGAAATCGTAGTTGAAAATAACAATCTAATAAGTAGCACCCACCCTTCTAAATGAACGGAGAAATGGTAGAAAATATTATGTAATACATATTTGTTGAAAACTTAAAATGTTGGAGATAACCTTAACAAAAGTGATTTCCGTGACGTTCACTATCCCTTGTTATTTATTTGCTAACTACTAATACTACTGATACTTAATAACGAATAATAAGATTATGTGTATACATAATCAAATAACACAAGATCAATTCAAAGACTAGATACAGATTCATGTACTCAGGTTTGAATTATACTTTTTGTGTGTTGGTTAATAATACTAACCGGATGAATAGACAAAAGTAGATGATGACGGATTCGAGGCTGAAACTTACTACTAGACGACATCAAGAGTACAGAAGAAAAAGCTGAACTACATAATAATCTTAAATTTTAACTCTTATTATAGAGTATACAATATACTGCAGTTAACTTGTGACTTAAATGTATTATGAAACTGATGTAAACCAAGCTAGTTGTTTAACAAACATTCGCTCTTAAATTCATAAATCATCGGTTTAAATGCGAGTGAAAGGGAAAATTACATCTAACTTCGCAGCTGTCCTAAAAAGAAGGAAATATTTGTTCAATATTATTTAACCTTGAATGGCTAGTCGACAGATGACGACCTGTTACAGAGACCTTTAAAATTAGGTGGGAACTTTTGATTCATTAACTTAACATTTCAACAATTTGTTGCATATTACTTCTACAAAATGCATGAGTTCAAATTCAGACCATTATAAAGTTAGCAAGATCAGCCTTAACAGAGCGACGAGTTAAAATAATTATAAGACAATGTATCAATGTGACAATCTCCAAACAGTTATACAGACATGTACGAATAACATTTTCTTTGCGAGGATAATGTAAAGGTGCAAGACAATCAAACAGTTTAGCACATGTATTATACTATACTATTGTATGTACTATAAACAGACTATCTCGAGTTTGTAATTCAATAACAGGAAATAGAATATTTCAAACTATCAAACTTTAACCTCACTACATATCTAGGAAAGCATAAATAGAATGCTATAAGACAATCAAACGGCAATCATAAATCAAATAATTAAGCTGATTACACTTTGCACAATTGTCATTAGAAATAGAACGTAGTTAAATAGTGTAAATGTATACTTAAAAAGAAACATTTCCAACTTACCTATAACATTTTGTAACGCCTGGAACATTTTGAAATGTTATTGTCATTAAAATGTATTTGTATATTCCATTCATTTGTTATATTGAAGAATGATTCGAAGAGTTATCAAAAGACAGAAAACAATGATATAGTAATAATGACAGAAAAGGAGTGACAACCTACTAAACTACATAAATTTAACAACAGCTTAATTTATACAAAAAAAAACATTCTCAAAATAATTTTATTTCATTTAAAGATTTTTAATCAGCTTTATTTAGTGATGAGAAGCTTTGAAAGAGAATGATTTTATTTTCGCAAAATCTTATTATTCATGAGTAGTTCGAAATGTCGCTAGACGTATGTGATAATACAGTAAATTTAATACACACTAGCAAAGCCACTAGAATAAGTTCTTTTTCTACCAGGTTGATAGGAATAGGACTTCTCTTTTGCTTCTCAAATAAACTTTGCTGAAAAAATTCAAATGGAGTTACATCTTCACGATTGGATAGCTTGTATCACTACTACTAATAGCCAAGCCTCATTATTGCCATTTACTATTGAATTTAGAACAAACTTCCAGTTTGGTTAAAGATGAAAAGGTGTACTGTGAACTTTTCTTCATATGAACTGAATTATTCCATTTGATTAAAGGATTCCTATACAACAGGTAGTCAATAATAATGGATTAGCACACCGAGATGATTAGCAACTAAATACAGTGAACACATGTAGGCTTATAATTTACTTATCATTGAAAAGAAAGTAATTTTGGTCATTATTACTAATTTGTCTAGCAGGTACATATTTGTGCACTTGGCTCCAAACTACAATCTGATTCTGAAAGCTAGTGATACAATCCGACCACACAAGCAGAAGACGGAGCTGGGCTCGAAATCGCGATTTGGTGGTTGAAAGTCCAACGGTGAAACTACCAAACTAGATAGTCATTAATTGGAAATGGATAGATGCATAAAACCTGTATAGTATAGTATGGTATAGAATAGTACAGAATATATATATATATATATATATATATATATATATATATATATATATATATATATATATCGTACCAACACGGATGAAGAGACAATACTAACTGACAAAATAACTCAATAACCAAGTATATGCTTATGTATTAAGCTTAAGGATATACTGGTCGTGTGAGGACTAGTACAACAAGTAATGGATAGGTTGGTCGAGTTACTGAAAATACTTTAAGCGCTGATCTCCAGCCTCACTAAATGACAATACGTAGACACAAAAAACTAATAAGTAGATAAAAATGTGAATAATGAATCACCAGTTAGGTAACTAATAAAAAAGATTATACCGTATTACTAAAGAAAATGGATGATTATGAAAGTTATTTCAAAAAAGACGAGTAACTGAGAAGAACGACTGTAGTGAACGATAAAATTAGTTATTTCAATTAATTGGGTAGTCAAGAAAACAGAAAAGTGAGACCAAAACAGAAAGCAAGACATAAATAGTAACAGCCCATAATAGCAAGTATAGTTCAGATAAAGTTACAGCCAAGAAAGACTCATTTGAAAAGTATGACCCACTTTTATAGGTTAAAATAAAACTTTAGTAAGATCGCCACTCGTTACTATTCTGAACCAGTTATGATGATTTCTTAAGCCACTGAACCACAGCACATAGCTTTCTGAAAAACGTCAGTAAGCTTTCTGTAAAATTCAGCTTTTACTTCATCTGAGCTGCAATGATTGGGAGTGTAGTCAGAGACAACGAAGAGGCGATGGCGTGTATCCTTATCTTTCTGAGTTCTTACTGTCCCGTCTAGACGGACAGTGCACAAGCGACTGCCTTTTGGAATCCAGCATCTCTAGAATCCCAATAAAAAAGTCTTGATGGATCGCGACTGACCTCTTGTAGAACTGAGACAATGATAAGAATTTATCATTGAAAAGTGACCGATGTCACATTTGTTTAGTTATCACTGTTGACTGAATTTTATCGATCAAGCAGTAGTATGGTCACAAATTTAAGCAAATGAACATTGAATGAACAATGTTTTCATGTCAGATAGTTGTAAGTAATAAGCAAAAGAGTGTTTAGACTTAGATTTCGTGTCAGTTGGCACTTATCGTTTGTGAATACACTGTAACATGATCGACAGAATGGAATCAATACTATAGAACTAGACAAACACTTCATTAGTTGTTACTTAGTGATCAATCAATGTAGAAACGAAATCATTATTGTTCAATAAACATGAAAAACAAAAAGGTGAAACAGGAATATTGGAGATATACGAAAACAAAAATTCAAAACTTTTACTAATTTGGAAACAGATAGAATTCATTAAACAAATAACTAGACTATCAACACATTTAGATAGAACTTAGTATCGAAATGAATGAGTAAAATATTACGAAGAATAATCAAATTTGTCCATGATGAAAACCTGTTATGACGCAAGATATTGGGTGATTGGATGGCCGAGTGCAAATGACTTGTGCCTAGTTGATTATTGCGCGCCTGCCCTGTGCCCACTTAGTCCCAATCCGAAATAAGAAGATAGCGAGCCAATATATCAGCCAGACAGAATCTTATTATATTCCAAGCATTCTTTTATATATACACAAATTCAGACCACACAACAAACCAATTAGAAAATTAACATGATTACAGAACGAGGGAAATAGTGGTAGTGAATAGGAGCAACTTGTACACAACTAATTAACTGTAGTCCATAATAAGAGACAATGTAATAACAGTAATTATGCTAACCGGGAGGATAGGGCAAGCGGAGCGTAACAACAACAGAAACAAAATGTTTACATTACAGAAAGTTCGAATAAATGAAATAATGTTCGCAACCACAGTTCTGAAAGTTTGTTACGCTTCTTTGTATTCCGGCATAACAAAACCATAAGGTACATAAAATGTACATTAAAAGCCATCATGTTGAAAATTTTAAACTCACCTCACATATTTCTTCGGGAGATGGAAAAGACTGAGAAACTGTACCAAATCAAATAGAAAATAATTCAGTTATTATTAGGAGCTGAATTAAAACTTTAAAAACTATTTTGAATGTATATTGATGAAGTCTAGCAGAAAGTAAATGAACTCAACAAAGCATTCAACCACAGATTCACGTTTTCGTCACAGCAATGTATAAATACGGTTGATTCAATGATTAAAGCATCCCATTTCACCTACTCTGGTTTGGGTAATAGAAAAGTATCACTAACCTTTACATTTAGAATATGGTTCAAAGTCAAGCATAGGAATCTACACTTGGTAAAGAAATCTGAAGCAAGCAAATTAACCAGGTAAACTGAAGCAAAATGTGTAGATTTTCTTAAGTGAGCGTCAAGACGAAATAAAAAAATCAGTAAAGTACATGTTCATGACATTCGCACTACTTTATATTCACACTGTTCAATAAATATAATGAAACACAGTGTTATTAACACCTATCTATGAAAATCGCTACGATGTTAGTACAACCCACAGTAGGTTTGAACATAAACACCGAACATAAATATCTGTATTTTTTGTTTATTAATGGTCGAAAAGAACTAAAAGGTTCAATAAAATTGACTGAAGAATCACTTATGTAAAGACACGATTAGATGAATAATACATGACTAATAATCAGGTATCGTCAAGTGTCTCACTCAGATGTGTAAATAAAAAAAACATGACTTCCAGCTTCTTGTTACTCTAGCTACCTCATTAAGTACTATAATTCTTACATAAATTGATTGAAATTCGATAGCTAACAAGCGATTAGTTTTGAACTATCTAAAACAATTTAGTACACGCTGATATTAACATCAGGGATTAATACAAAATTAATGTATGAGTTACAAATCCCATCCAAGACATTAAATATGAAAAACACAAGGTATTAGCTTGAACTCAACTGTGACGTAAGTTTTCATCTTTTTGGAGGATACTAGATCCCCCCCCCAAAAAAAAACAATCACTCATTTAGAAAATCAAGGTATAAACTCTGCAATGATTTTTGCAAGTTGATTTTCGATTCAATTTCATTACAATTAATATAACCCTATGTGAGAAATTTAGTTTTAATCATTGTATCAACCAGTGTAATTTTCGCACAATAATTGTTCACGTCAATTTTGTGATGTTTACCCAACTAATGATTCTTTTAATAATTCACAGTAATTTTGTTGGTATATATACGCATGAATTGTGTGCTGTTCGTTGGTCTTCCGGGCTGTTTGTGAATTATAATTTTCCTGCTCACACTAAACTTTTTACATTAGTTAGCGGTTTGGAGCGCAGAGGATAGCTTAACTGTGTTCAGTGTCATTGTGCAGTTGGCCATTGTTTTTTTTTCTCTTCGGAAAACCCAACAATCTTAAGACATCATTCACATACAAACATATTTGAATAAAAATTAAAAAATATGTAATGCTTACATACTACTGGTAAGGATATTGGGGTTAATGGATGAATCTAGTTGCATGTAGTTCATATAAATTAATCTACATTTCTTTAAACAAATAATGTTATACTTATTTTCCAGAGCTAATAACTTTTCGATTTCGTCTAATATACGTCATGGAATTAAGCTCTAGTAAGTGTAAATATCACTGACTAGCAAGACGATTGTAACCATGTGGCGACAATTGTTCATTCCACACTAACAATAACTATGACCAGAAACTGAAAGATTATGATACAGTAGCTATTACTAATAATCGATAATAGACTAATTACAACACTAATTAACACCGTTAAAGATATTTTGATGAGAATATATACTTAATTAGACTTTATTAACATCAAAATTTAGACTATAATGGCTTGCATTTTTATAGAAACCGTGAACTGGAGAAGTTCTACCTCCCATTTTAAGAACGGTTGTTACGGATACACCCTGAAACAATATAGGGACAACAGTAGTCGAAACAAAGAACACCCATCGTACCAAAAAGTATCAAAAGATCAAGAAAGATTGATTATTTTAACCACCAACAAAATTACAGGATGGTAACCAACATCTAGGACACATGAATTACTAGATATGATATGACGGAAATCCGATCTACGTACTGAAGCAGCTTGTTTGCTTTTAGTCATTCACATTTTAGGAAGGATGGTCTTTTGTTATTAAAAAAAGGTTAAAATACCAGAAAGTCTCCAGTGAACAAAACTGGATAGAGTTATCGACAGTGGACATCGGATAACTGACATTACTCTAGTAACACCTCACCAGTGACTTTTACATAGATACGTATTCTCGAGCAGAGCTTCCAAATACTCACCTACACAGTGGAAGAAGTAGTGATGATTTAACAGATTAAACTTATTTTCTTATAAATATCTAACAACCCAGTCTTATCTATTTATCTACATTATTTTGATGTTCGCATTTCGTTGCCCTGAAGATATGATCAGAATCGACATGATGAAGTGAATCATTTTGCCTGTCATGCAAAGAAATCTCAAAAACTTCATTTTCTTATATGATGTTAATTTATTTTGACATGCAACATTACTCACTTTTAGGTTCAAGTGTTTCCCCATTACACTGAGGAACATTTTCACTTTGAATATCTTTAGTAGTATCATGTCCATTCATTACTGTGGGCGATACTACGGACGATAGGTTATTTTGCGATTGATTGGCTTCAGTAGAGGTATTAGAATTTGAAGGAGCTTTGGATATCAGTTGAGGCTTCTGTGGGAATTTAATGCTCAGTTTGTCAGGATCTTGGTCAGCCGATACATTTACTTGCTGTCTTATGCTATCATTTGGTCGATCTCCTTGAGCAGATGGCTTATTGACAGTTTTTGGTTGAGATTTAGCTGGAAGACCCTTATTACCAGTTCCAAATGGATTTGACATTTCATCTATTTCATCCCAATTAATTTTGTAACCACCTCCACCAGTAACTGGTCGATCATCCATTGTTCAGACAAACCTGTAAAAATGAATTAAATTGATTATAAATCTATAATAACACTAACAGTATTCAAAGTAGCAATTTCATGAAAGGCATGCTCTTTTAGTCATAATGCTATGATATAGTGTAATAAATATTACGGTCAGTATCCCAATGGCCCACAGGAAGGTAAAAAACAACTAATTAAATACAAACTACAAAACATATTGACTTTACAAATATTTGTTACTGTACATGGAGCAATAATTACACTTTATTTTAATGTGCCTACTGGATGTTAACAACTGACAATGTTGATGGGTTGATACAATGAAACTGTCTCAGTCTGTCGCTAAAAACGAAGAGCCTGCACCAATTGTGAGTTAGCTTAATTTGCAATAAAATTAAAGTGATGAGTACCAAGGAAGTTAAAATTATGTAGAAGCAATGATAATTAAAAATTGAGAAAATAGTTCAGGATGTAATGAAAAGACATGTATGGAGAAATACTAAAACTCAAGATCTAAGAAAAATGTATTATTTCACCCATACTACTTTAAATGATTCTGAGTCATGTCACCCAAAGCCTCCAACAACTGATTATTGTTAACTTATCAAGCTATCCAGATAGTTTACATTTACCAATATGATACACACAAATAATCAATGACTTTAAGGTCTAGTGCCACATTTTGGCATGACCGCAACTAACTTTCAATCCAACCCTACACCAGGCAGCATCACACGTGGATAAGACGGTGGTAATACATATCCCAACCACTACAATTGATAAATACTCACAAAATTATCAGCCATTTAACTGCCTTTATGTCGAAACTTGCTTCTAACCTCCATATTGCTCATATTATCATCATATGATTTGCGAGCGGTGCTTTGAAGACACCTATCGTCAGAAACTATAAACTTATGCGGGTTTCGAATCCCACAACCAGTAGTGCATAGCAAACTGTTGCTCCTCAGCATGTTAGTCATTTGCTTGGCAAACAGATAGTGCATTTGTGTAACAAGTGATGCACGTCGGCAAAACCCACGTAAATTTCTGAGTCCATGCCGAGGTTTTACCTGTCACCAACCCATTGGAATGGTCAATGTGCTCAAATATAGCGCTTCATATACTTAACTGAGATGATATACAAGACCGTTTCTGAATAAATATTTTTTTATCTAGATAAAGAGAAACGTATTCTAAATATACTTGCGTTACTAGAGGCATTTACGAAAGTTTGTAGTGTTAGAGTCATCAGCAAATAACTGTCATCTGCGCATACCAAGTTAATAAGCAAACCACCTGGTAAATCAGTTTCTAAAATATTAGACGGTGAAACTAAACATTTTAGGTTACCCAGGACAAACTTAAATAAAAAGGCAGTAGTGGGGAACCTTGGAGAATATCAGTTGACGCTGATGAAATTGATGCAGGTTCACCATAATCTATGACTTGACAAGTGGTGTTCGAGTAGATAGGCTTTACAATGTTGGTGTACCTCTGGTACTTTATTTAGTGATGAATAGTGCTACAACCCCCCCCCCTCCATTCAGCATCGACTCCGTGATTTTTTCACGAAAAAAAAAATATCGTTTTACATTTTTGCCTAGTCTTAACTTGGCAGGACTAAAGAATAGGGATGTGTCAATGAGCTGGCGACCTTTTACCATAAGGTCACAGCGTATCATTTAGTTAACAATATTGACGAGTCGTTGCATATTAGCTAATTTTGACGAATCATTAACAGCTATTTGCAAAAGTACGTTTTACTTCGAAGGACGTTTTCATTCGGACTATGGTGAATTTATGCACCTCACTAAATGTTTAAGGAAGCATGATAAACTGTTTTTTGAGGATTACAAATGTTGGCTAAACAAATTACTTACATTTGGTCCATTCTTTATGCATTTGAAAAGTTCCTTGGTACTGATAATGAGGTTGCTACTGAAGACACCTGTAACTGCAGCTGAAATTACGGCAGATGTTAGTTAAGTCACATATGTCTATTAGTGTCAGTAGTGCAGAGATGTTTGCACAAAGATAATACTAAGGCACTTATGTCTATAGGTGGTGTCGGTAAAATTGTTAAAATCGATGAAGTGGTCCACAAAAAGCGTAAATATAATCAAAGACTTACCATTCATACAGTATGTGTGGGAAGTTTTTATATTAAAACCTACGGTATATATTTAGTATTCGGGATCAATATCTCGAAAAAAGAAACATTGAAAGGATTCCTGGGTAGTTTAGATTAGGAGAATATCTTCACAAATATAAAGGAACTCGTGGAAAAATGCCTTATAATCACATAAATATGCATTTTTACAGAAGCTACTTTGGTTTTAAATGTTTACAACCCTTAGATAATCTTTGAATAATTGTCATAAAACTATTGCATATATTTGAATAATGTTTCCCTTTGGAAGTTTTCTCGAACAATAATATCATTCCATCCTAAGCCACTTTCTAAGTTAGCTAGTTTTCACTTAACTAGTATCATGATCAAACTAGAAGTCGCTTAGGTTCGTCCCCCCAATCTTCAGTCCTGCTCCCAAATTTCTTGAATAACATCCATGTAGACAAACATAATGAAACAAACTATGTGCCGTGAGATATAGCACAAAGTCTCTACGTGCGCCTTCAGGCATATAAAGCATATATATTAACTAATATAGAGTGAACAGTATACGAGTTTTCATACCATTCACTCATTAAATTTAGAGGTAAATAATCACTTAGCTACTTAGAGAAGTTCAATAACCATACAAATAAAATTAAAAAGGCAGCCTTTATTTAACTTAGGGAGGAAAAAATGGCATCTATTGACGATAAGCTTATACCTTATACAAGAAGCGAAAATGAAAATTAAGCGTATACATAAAATTGCTCAGTCACTAGTTAGGTACTAGCGGTATGACTCATAAAACCGACTAAATGCTTGTAAGACCACAGCCCAGGTTCAAATTGTGCAAACAAGCGTTTGTATACAAAGTGTTTAATAAATATGTATATGAACTTTAAAATAATTTACAACAAACCCGCATAAAATAACAGTAATTAAAAAACCCGTTGATGTGAGATTCGTTCTTGCGTTTGTTACAAGTGGTCGTATTTTTGAATAATAAAAACAGTTATACCAGTCACTTCTCTAATTTTCAACGATTAGTGAAAATGATGTCCATTGTAAGTTTTGACGCTTCCAAGAGTAACCTTCAAACTTGAAAAGCGCCCTGGCGTGAAAACCGAAATTTAACTATCAATTGTGACTTAAACTTATAATCATCGTATTGCAAAATGACCGAATTTATCCATTACACTTGATTATAAATAATAGGAGAGTGATTATGGCTTAAGAAAGTACGATAATTTTTATCGCTTCTAAAAATTCGAGGTAAAATATTAGATACTAGTAAAAATAGAAGATACAGAGAAGCCGCTTCTAAAATATTGCCTTAGAGTACCAGAAAAAGATCAACTAAGTATTATTTTTTATAAAGAATTAGAGTAGCGTTCTAGCATTGTTTTTCGAATAAAAAAATCTAAAGTTTGCTGACCGCTTAAACGCCAGCAAGGCAGTTTTTAGAGCTCTTTCATGTTTGAATCAAGCTGGATATCTTCTTAAGTTTGATCTAAAAATTAGCTTTTATATGAAATTTCGTAATTAAGTTAACGAGCTACACGTTACGTTCTTTTTACTAGTTAACCATTTTTAATACTGTGAATGCCAATGTAATGACACAAGTCAATTTGTATAGTTTTAATTTCAGTCCAACCACCATTTTCGTTGTTCGTCTTAGAAATCGTTATTAAAGGGTAATATCTTCACTAAGTCATGGAAATACGACACAAGAATTCTTCTTAAAATGTAGTCATATTTTCGCACTAAAAACGACAGTGAATAATTCATGAGTCAAGCTTATTATGATCCAGAGGAAAACCCCAAGACAACCAGTTTTATTAGATGAAGAGTGCTAATGAGGAAAAACGCCCAAGACATTGTATAGAGCTGCTTCCAGGTATTTTTCTGTTATAGAAGAGTGATATTAAAGCCTTCAACATTGGGTTCATTAGTAAACATTCTATCTGGGGGTATTCAGTGGAAGTATGTTCCTGGTATCCATTGCATGTTTCCTACTCGACTCCACACTGGAGACCTAAGGTATCATAGGAAACATGTTTCGCCTATTAAATCTTACAGCTGATTGAGTAAACGAGCGTTTGACATTACACGATTAAATTTTGGGAATTTATGGACAACCGGATTAGTGGTTCGAAAATGAAACTTAGCATCACTCCACCAATTAGAAAAGAACACACTTTGAGTTCTAGAGATCTAAGTTGGCTATGCTGTATGTAGCTAATCCACCTAAAGTGCACCCAGTATATGACTATGTTGCTTTCGTCGTGTAACTAGAGCAACTTCTAACGATTGAACTCATTCGCACGAATGAGAATAAATCAGAAGGCAATTAGGGATAGAGGAGAAGTTATATTTGATCGTAAGCAAGTAGTCAATGGGATACCAACGTCCAGGCTGGATAACCAAAGATAGGGATGCTTCTCATGTTGTGTCATGTCGTGATCTGGTAGTGATGCGTGACTGAGCATCTTCAACTAGTCGTGCCCGTTGAAGCGAACATGCTCAGCATCAATGTCGAGAACCTATGTAACCTTTTTTGGGTGAATTATTTACCACTACACACCTATTCTATACAGTGCTTCACGTTCTTCCTGATAGAAAACCGTGCTGAGACCTAGTCATCGTCGAATTACTGTGAATATCGTAGGGAAGACAAGTGACGGTAATTTTCCCTTCACCTTTGTGGATAAGCAATATTATGACAATAATACTTTCCTGATTATTTAAGCTATCAGAAGGGTAAAACTGCTTAAATTGGCGAAGATTTTGCTATTGAAGTTCATTTGGAAAGAATTTGTTATCTTTGATTGGCAAGTTATCACGGAAGGCTACAATAGTAGTGTTTAGACTGAGTTTCTGAGTGATGTTTCATATGGAGGGGATTTTAAGAGGTTACAGCAGTTATGGAGGAAAATTGATGGTTATTAATTTAGTCCACAGTGTGGCACTAGATACAGTGAAAGATTATGTATGTGGGTAATTTTTTATCAATCTTAGCTTGATAGGTATCAACATCAAAGTCTGTAGCGTTGGGATCGGATTTAACTTTCAGTAGAATTGTTTGATAGACAGGTATTGCCAAGTGGACTTTATATCCGAATCCGAGTAACGTATATTGAAGAATTTGAAACACCATTACCGGGTGCTTGCTCTTGTCAGAACCGTAGTAAGTAGATTTGAAAATAAAATGAATTCCGCCCTACTAACAAGTAGAGTTTAAAATTATCTTACACACCATCATGTCTGCCTGCCAAAAGCTCCACCCTCCCTCCTTTCACGATGTTAGGTTTGTAAATTTGCAGGTAAATCAAAATTATGCTGTCGTATTCGATAATCACATGTTATGTACATGCATAAGGATAGTCGGTTGTTTGAGCTAGTCAAGGAAGAAAAGCAGCGTATTTTTCTAATAATATATACGCATGTGATGTGAGCCGCGAAATCGTTAGCTACATGTGAGGTGGTTCGTAACTTATCATATCTGGATTTTCAGAGAGTTTAGGTAAGAGTTGCCGGGTTACATTGGTCTAGAGGAATAAGTACCTAAGTTTGGCTGGCTTTATATAGGGTGTGGAGTATTTATCCGCTTCAATATAGCTAACACAAGGACATGGTGAAATATGTGGAATCGTTAGATAAGATGGCGAAATTGAGTCGTGTTTGGGTTCAAGTGTAATCGCATTATGAGTAATATGATTAAAGTGATCAGCTATTCCTCCTTGCACAGTTATTTTGTCGGCAACTATCGTCATATGGTAAGGGCTAGTAATAAATTTAATGTTATCTACGGAGTTACTATAACACAGTGTCAAAAGTTGACGTGAAGCGGAACAAGACTGCACAGACAGTTTATCCGGCTTTCTTCTTTAATCTTTTACAACCACACACCACACGTATTATATTACAGGCTTTCAAAATGATCAACTTTGTTATACGTAGAGGAAATTTATGAATGGAATATCAGTGGTAAAACGAAAAATATATTCAGGCTGGTGAACCTCTTTTGGTGGGTACCTGTCATAAAATATAGCAAATGTGTACGGAAGCGGCCTGTGACTAATGAAAATAACAGTTGTGGTCATGGAGTAGATAACATAAAATGTTTTTTTTTCAAGGAATACTGCTAAAAACATACGTCCTAACCATCTTAGAAAATGATTGCCCAGTGTTACCAGCTATAGGCACAAGAGCCTAATAAAATTAGAGGAGATTCAAAAAGAGTTTGCCAAAGGTATTCTGGAACATTCTGATATAAAATGACCATCCCATATTGCAAGTAGAATCTTTTTGGATCTAGTGTTCATAGCTAAACTTTATGTTCCTTAATTGTTGATATCATAGTCAACTGAAATTAATTGTTCACGCAAGCTGCGTAACAAAGAGATGATGTGCAGTTGCCCCAGGACCATTTTGCTCTTCAATGTCCAACTTTATAGAATAGGCTCCCTATTAGTCTTTGTTGTAGAAAATGTATAACTGAATAGAAGAGGCAGGTTAATAGCAATTTACCAAACGAAGGTTTGGGCAATTTTTGTATGTCGCAGAAATTAACAACAATATGCATAAACATGGTCTCATATCTATTTAGGCCTCTTATAGCAACAAGACATATTCTAGGTTAGCTTGCCGATACATATTCCCCAGTCCTCTATTGACTTGTTTTTACGTGCTACAAACCTAATCGCATTTATTTACATTCCATTTTGAATTGTCTACCATCAAGTATCACTTATTTAGTCGAACATAAGGATATTTCTTTTCTTGTTTTTGTGTCTAATAGTTAATGTCAACAGAGCTGTAATTGTTATGATGCGAGAAATTTGGGGTTGGGTGGCCGTGTGCCAATTACTTGTGCCTAGTCCATAATTGCGCGTCTGCCCTATGCCTACTGAGTCACAAGCCGGAATATGAAGAACACGAGCCGATAGACCAACCAAACGGAATTGAATTATATTTCAAGCATTCCTTTATATAAACATAAAATCAGACTGCACAGCAAACCAGTTAGGAAATTAACATGAATACAGAACAAAAAAAATAGTGGCAGTGAATAGGAACAATTTGTTCACAACTAATTAACTATCGTCCATAATAAGAGCCAATATAATAACAGTAAAAATGCTTAACGGGAGGATAGGGTAAGAGAAACGTAACAATAATAGGAACGTAATGTTTACGCTACTCACGACCAGAATAAATGAATTAGTTCGCTAAAACACAGTTCTGGAAGCTTCTCACTCTTCCTTAATGGTCAGACATAACAGTAACGTTGACAACGTTCAATATTGTTTGATCGAACTGTTATTCGTTGTTGGACATCTATAATATTTGAGCAGATTAGTCGTGGCGCTTGTGTACCAATAAGGTAGCTAAAATACATTCGACAAAATATACAATTGTTCAATAACGTATTGTTTCGAAACTTGTTTGTCTCATGATAGTCAGTAAGCTTGTGTCACTGAAGCATACTCTGTGTTGTCAAGTATCTTGTTTGACTATGTAATATCTCCTTACTGTTACAAGTGTTGTCACCATCGATCTGGCAGCTGTGATAAGAATAACTAGAACTCTGAAGGCTAACTAGGGCGACTGGCCTACTTAACGGTTGTTTAAATGACGTAAATTGTAAATACTCTTCAATCCGCCCCCTTGATGATTATTTTTTCCATGTTGCATTTAGTTGAATGAAAAAATACACATTGTATCATGATAAGTAAAAATTTGTTTCAACTAAAAATATTTTTTAATAAATTTATTTCAAGGCTGTGCAATCGTTATTATATACATCTTTCATATCGATATTAATGTAACATATGTTAACGATAATAAATGAACAAACACAACAACAGTAAATAGACCTTATTCATACGGATTTGAAAATATAGTTGAGCACTTATCAAAATGTCACGGAAGCTAAATAAAGGCTATTTAGTGTGAAGAAACAACTTGCACATCACGTTATGATGAACATTTTTATAAAGCTGCGACGAAACGTCAGTATTTAGTTATATGCATTCATATTTCACTACGCAATTTTTATTATTTATATCATTTACAACTACATTTAAATGTTAACTGCTTAAACTTATTTAAATTAATGTATCTGGGGTAGATTTACCATGCACACCTTATGTAAAATAGCATACATGAATGCTTCTATTGAAAGCCTGAGATAGATTATCACAACACTTATTCACAAATAAGTTTTAAGTGAAGAAATAAATAGACAAATAAGGCTTCTACCAGAAAAATGTATTATACTGAATGTATGGCGGTTCTAGATGTTTTGAAAATGTCATAATTGTATTAGATCGTTCTTTAGTTGCCGAAGAAACTCCGACTGCAACTTGAAAAACAGCAGCATATAAAACAAGCTGAGAATTGGGATCTGGATCGACATGAGATAACCTAGTAACTTTTATCAGGGCCTCTTTAACAGTTTTAATAATCAATGATGCATACAATGAAAATCAAAGTTTAAATAAACTGATGAGAGGCTCGAGCATATAATCATAACAGGAGACGAAACGTCTATGTTTTTTAAATAAGTCGTTTTCTGGACAGCAAAAATACACCCCAGTAATGAAGGACCTGTTGGTGGTGCTCGTCCATGTTGTGACTCATATCAAAATGTCATTATTAATGGAAACAAAATCGAGCCTGTGTGAAATCTCATCCATCCATCACTTGAATATCTTGGATCATTTTTATTATTTAAAGACGTACGCCAAATCTATGAAAAAACGAAACGAGTAATTGTGGTGGTTTTCGGGGAGTCTTCAAACACAACGAACTGAATCATTCTTCTTAAAAACAGTCTTCCCATGGAGCGCCAATAAAAACTCATGACTATGTCAAACATAATAGCAATTGGGTGTATTAGTGACACTCAAACGTCAGTAGTCATCATCCGAAAGTCAATCGTGATATTTCTTGTAATGAAATGCAACAGTGACACCCACAGTCTGTTTGATGATCTGATTATTCTGAGCGGTTTTATTAGCCAAACTTATTGTGTGGCAACAACATATGGCAGGCACTGTGAACGCATGCGTACAAGTCAATGCTTAGTGCTTATGGTTTGAGTTATCTGATGAAACAGAAATCGCTCCTATAACTAAAGTGAGTGATATAAGCTTACAGTTTCTAAATAGTGTCAAAGAAATTGTTAATTGGCACAATGAGGTGTATGCAGTATACGTGCGAGAGTAGTACGGTGTTTATTGAAATCAAATTTGCATCACAATCGATAATTTTATCAGATTTAACATCCGCAGAAAATCATTAAACATCAAGTGATCTGTCTAAAAATTCCAGAGAAGACGGTGTCTGAGAACTAGATTACGAATTAAAGATTATTCATCAAATGGAGAAATAAGGATTTTGTTAATCGCCCGTAGCAGAATGTCTCTAGCTTTCTCCGGATGTCGAATGGATAATGTTGGTGAGATTACACTCACTTTTGAGCCTGTGTTAGCAAGAAAATGAGTGTCAAAAATTCTGTCTAGAATGTCGATTACAAAAGTTAGGGGGTCAGCCAGGCGTTATAGTTGCCACTACAGCCTGGCCGCGGAGCTTTCCTGGTGATAGTTGTAAATGTGTATGGTTTTGTGAAGCTGTGCACTGCTAATGTTGTGACTGCGTAAAATTTAAGAATTACTTACATATAAACAATTGCAAAATTATCAATGGATATAATGCTAACAGTTACCATGAGCAAATTAAATAAATCCACATTTTGTATAAATACCGTGTATCTAAAAAAACAGCTGGACTCAAACCAAATGATGTTTTTTTAATGATCACCAAAATACAGTTTACACTATCTTTGTTATTCAGAAAAACAACTTGACGAAAATATGAAAGAAGCTCTGCGTTGGTTCACTGTGTTCAGGACTGAGACCAGATTCAGAATGATGACTATTGCACCGATGTTTATTCGTACCACTAGAGAAAAGAAATAAGAATTCAGAAATATACTAAGTACAACAAATTTAATTGTTCATTGAAACAATACTGTTACTGCAATAAAAACAAGAGTGTGAATAAAAGGCTGTCGTATGAGTAATATTTACAAGCCTTAGCAAAAATGTTAGGAAATTCCAAAATCTGACGGATATTATGCATAGTAATAATTCGAGCCACCCTTTAACATTAGTCAAAACTCTACTGTTTTATAACAACATCATAGTAGATCAAGATGGGTTGTTGGAATTTTAGTACTTCCTATTCTGGCAATACTACCTGTCAGATCGATTTTGATTTGTCTAAACAAATTAACTGTGTAACTTAACAGCTTTAAGTAGCGCGACTTTTAAGATTATCTACAAGTTATTGTGAGGCTGCTTATCAGTTAGCTTAGGTGTTTACGTGACATCGTAAGCAGTTATCGTGTCTATATAAAAATCATCTGTAATCAGTTATTTTTGAAAATTATACTATCCGTCATAGTGAAACGTAACTGTAACATTTCACCTATATAAATCGACATTCGGGCAACATAATGAAAGTTTATCGGAGTTCAGTTAGAACTAAATTTTGGTGGCATATCCTTATCAATCAGTGTGTGTAGTTATATGAAGTTCCAGAAGTTAAACACAGATAACTGTACTGGTTAGCAGTGAAATTAGTCTTGTTACTTTGTATCATTTAAAGCTTATGAAAATTGTATAAATCATTCCACATACTGATGAATATTTATTTGCACATATTTTAATAAGGCTTATTCATTTTAGCTTGTTACAGCGAATACAAAGTGGGGAAGTTAATGCTAATCGTACAGTGAATGCATGCTAATGTTTACATTACTTACATTACGTTGTAGCCTTTTTTTGGTAAAAGTTTATAATAGCATACCATATGAGAAAGATTACGTTTTGGGATCTCATCCAAATTTGTTATTTATTAGGCTATTAACTAGGAAGAATCACTCTTTCCGCCGTTATAATAGATTTTTTATTATCAGCTCTCCTTACACGTAATAATCTATGCATCCATGTAATGAACGATTTTTATTATTTGCTGGACTAACTAGTTAGACAACTCAAGTGACATGTTAAATAAGTGTTGACACACTTCGCAGAATTAACATTGTAACGGCGAATAATAATGACGCCGATTATAGACAATTTGTATAACTCGTACCTAAGATGACACCACTCACCTATCAGTTCAATACAAATCAGGTTCGAGGATCAAAGAAAGTAAGCTGTTGGCTTAGGCCATTAAACCTATTACTAGAAATACACAAATATGCGCAAACGACAGTAGGCGAGTACCTTATTGGTTCTTAGTACTGTTTACCGCACAGAAACACGTTTCCACGCGCATTATTACATTGGTGTTCACCATTTAATTAGAAACTAAACTGCGTATGATTGTTATCTAACAATTACATTTCGTAGCATCCTATCAAATAGTCGCACTTAAGCTCCTGAGACATAACGCATACATTACCGCGTACACTATGAACCCAAATCAACACCACTGTACTGCTGCAAATATGGAAACACAAAAGGCAATTATAAAGTATTATTTATTTATTATAGACAAATCGTCAATATTGCATGATACAAGCAGATTCTCCGGTAAATGAGGTGATTAGGAAATCTGTAGAACACAGAAAAAATGTTAGAGATGAGAAAACCTATTTCTTACTTATCTTTTAGGAATCCTTATCGTATAATTCTAAAACTTGGTGAACACTCGCATTTCAAAGCTTTCGCCAAACTTTTAGAAAATTAATCGTCCATTTCTGTGTATATTCATCATTTTTTGTAGTAGTTGCTTCGATGGTTTGAAACATGAAGTCGCGCTGTTTATTGGAACACTTAAGTTGGAACTGTGCAGGGATGGTTGTGCATCATGATGTATGAACGGAAGATATACTCATTAACATTCAGCACTACAAGAAACACAGATTTACAATCCAGATATTTAGACCTTAAGATGCGATAATTACAGTTAAACTTACGGTTTGTTTCTGTGACCAATCCCCTGAAGTTTCCTTTTATTACCAAATGCACGTTTAGAAACAACGAAAATGTATTTAAAAGACGAAAACGAGGCACTTTGGCTTTGCAAATGGATATAATGAGTGTAGGTAATCTACTGTAGCATTAAATTTATTATCTTACAGACTGAAAGTCTCCAAACGCTTGCTCTACATCCTCCCAACTGAAAAATCGTCAGCTAAGCACTATATTTCTAAAGGCTACTTTCAGATCAACACTTATTTCTCGCGAGAAACAGGCCAAACAACTATTATTTAATAAGCAGATACAAAAAAAACTATAGACTCACCTACCATTAGTCATATTCCTCCGTAAAAATAATGTTGTTGAGATTTCTGAGGGTGAATAAAGGATGACCAGTCTGCCACGCTGTTAATGCGGAACGGCCGCCACGCAATTAACCACTCAAGGTCACAAAAATGTTATATTGCGGCAAAATCAAACCAGGTTGATGCTTATCTAGTGCCGTTATTGTTAACCCTATTTTAAACGTAGGCGTTATTGTAGACAGATCGTAGAGTTTCAGGCTGTTTCATGCAATGCTAGCTTACGTTTTCAGGGGTAGAAATCCGTGCTCATTTAAGCGTACGAGAGGCTAAACCTACCTCACTGGATGTTATTAATTATTCTGAACAGGAACAAGAGTAAAAATAAACTATGCTAGTGAACTTGAATGACAACAGATAACATTGAGAGCGTTTTTAACCAGTGGGAACGCAGTTGTAGGTAAAACTATCACCTGTTATGAAAAATTATAATAAAATAAATATTAAAATCCACGAGATACAAGGTTTTTAAACGATTCACGAACCTTTGAAGGTTACAAACAGGTTAGTTGATTTTAAATTCATAATATGAATGGTATAGAAACTTATCCATATGACTCCAAATTATGTTTTTGTAGTACCTTCATAATATCTCAAAAAACCTTTTAGACGTAAGCAATACACTTTGGTGTTCTGTGTATGAACACCAGCACAAAATATCTTTCATAAATCGCAACACAGGTGAATGCATCCAAGCCTTTGAAGTAGCCAGTAAGTTTGCCATAGTTTGTATAAGTTGAATTGGTATTAGGACTCTTGTAGTTCCATCTGGGACATGATAGAATAACGTTCCTGTTCTAGTGTTCTGTCGTAAACACCAATTATCTGTCAGTGAGATGAAAGTAATTAATACTTACGTACTCAGTTTACAGACATCTCCCTCCGTCATATTTTAATCGACTTGACTCTTGCTGCCAAACAGATAAGGAACGGCTGGGACGTATCAAGGTTACATTGGCCACTTGAAGAAATCATGTAAACTGCAGAAAGTCTTGTTAAAATAATTAACGACAATAAGCTTGTAATTCGTTGGCAAACTATGGGACTCGTAAGCAAAGTATTGTAAATGTGGAGAATAAACGACAGTTTTTTTAAGCTCAAGTAACTGGAGATTGATATGTTTCGGTGCACTGAATGTTAGCGCAAGAAGTTTATCAGATCGGATTCCTTTTCTACTCATTTCAAATCAGAATTGAGGCAAATCCATGTATTAGACACACTGTTTAGACTAGTAGAAATATACATCCTACCTGGAACAATAATATATAATGACAAATTTAAGAATCAACTCTAAATATGATCAATGTACGAAGAGTTATAACTACTCCTGGAGCCCATCTAGAGTTGCTGTCGGTTCCACGACCGAATAAAAGAGTAGAGTTGTGTACGAGGTTAGCAACCCCATACCGTAAAACAACAATCTTGCCAAAAAACTTCTAACTATTAAAAACATTTATAACCACTTTAACCCCACCCTGGGATTTGAAAGGTCTGTGTGACGTCTCATGGTAAAAGCCCAGTTTCTTCAGAAGTCACGAAGCCGATGCCCCTTCTGATAGCCAGAGCAACCATTAATATAGGTGCATAGAATGTTCGCACGATATTGGAGACAGGGAGAAGCATGTTAATAGCTGAGGAAATAAAAAGACACATCCTGAAGATACTTGATATAAGCAAAACCCATTTATTACAAGCCGGACAGTAAAGATTATCCTCAGAAGGAGTGATTTTATACTCCGATAATGAAGAAGAAAAAGCCTCACATATACGATGAGTACCATCAATGTTGCCCTAAGAAGCGTGGAAGCCCTTACAAGATTAGAACCGTATAGGCCTAGGATCATTAAAAAATTCTTTAAGATAAAGAAGAAAGGGATTACAATGAATGTTATTTAGTGCAATGCTCCTACCAACGACAGCCACGAAGACGACAAAGATCAGTTTTATACAAGGCTGTAATCAACCATCGATAAATGCTTAGCCAAGGACCTGACATAGGTTTCACCGGACCACATTACGAAGAATCAAATCGACTACATCCTCATCAATAAGATGTTCAGAAAGACCATGGAAGACGTAAGAGCATGAAGAGGAGCTGACATAACTTCAGATCATTATCTGGTGGTGGCTAAAATGAAACTGAAGCTGAAGAAGTACTGGACAACTGGAGCGGCAGAATTACGAAAGTTTAACACAGCCCATCTCTGGGATACTAACATACGCAACGAATTCAGTATAACTCCCAACAATAAGTTATAGGCATTTTATGATCTACTAGAAGAAGATGGAACTATTATGGAAGACAGCTGGAAAGAGATTATGGAAACAATATTTTCAACATGTTAGGAGGCTTTGTGTCGCAAGAAACGACACTATGAAGAATGGATTTCTGGTGGTGCTTCCAATATGATCGAAGAAAGGAGGAGCGAGAAGATGGCGATTAATAATATCTGGACAAAAACAGAGGAAACCAAGACACAGACCGAATACTCAGAATTCAACGAGCGAATGAAGTATAACATTAGGTCGAATAAACAGAAATCTGTTGACGACCTAGCAGTGATGGTGGAAAAGGCTGCAAAAAAAGGAGACAAGAGTCACCTATACTACACAGCGAAGAGGCTAGCTAGAAAATTCAGTAAACCATTACGGGCAATCAAGAGCAAGGCTGGCAAACCAATCACTGAAGTGAATGAACAACGAAACAGGTGGGTAGAACACTTCGAAGAACTGTTAAATGGACTAGCACCACTGAACCCACCAGTCATCGAAACAGCAGCCATGGATCTCCCTGTAAACCCCAGCCCACCAACAGTAAAAGAAATCAAAATAGCCATCTGACAAATCGAGAATGGCATGTCAGCAGAACCAGACAACATACCAGCTGAGAAGGCACTTAAGACAGATATAGGAGCAACTGCAAATAAACTCCACATTTCCTTCAGAAATATTTAAGAGGAAAAACAAGTGCCAGTAAACTGGGAAGAAGGATACCTCATCAAGATAACAAAGAAAAAAGATCTTAGCAATTGTGAGGACTACAGAGGTATCACTATACTCTCAGTAACAGGAAAAGTCTTCAACGGAGTGTCATTGAACCAAGTGAAAGACCCAGTCAACACTCAATTTCGAGATCAACAGGCCGAATTCCATAAAGACCGATCGTGTACCGACCAAATCGCAACTTTACGGTTCATTAATGATCGGTGTTTTTTTAGCAAGCTTGTGTTTTACGGGATAGGGGTGCTAGCCCTATGCCCAACCCTCCTCCTTTAGCCGGGCTTGGGACCGGCAGCAACCCTAGAAGAGCTACGGGCGGAGTTTCTACGGTTCATTGTTAAGCAATTAATTGAATGAATTGACAGCCACTTTACATTCAACTTCCGTGATGATAGGAAAGCATTCGACAACGTGGATAGGACAATATTATGGAGCCTTCTACGACATTGTGGCGTACAAGAAAAGATAGTCAACATCATACGGAATTCATACGACGGACTACTTCGTGAAATCATGCATGGTGGTCAGCTCACAGATTCATTCGAAGTGAAGACCGGTGTCAGATATGGCTGCCTACTCTTGCCCTTCTACCTCTCTTTATGCTGATGGTTGATTGGATGATGAGGACTGTAACATCTCAAGGCACTCTCGGAATACAGTAGACAACGTTGATGCAACTAGATGACTCAAACTTTGCAGATGACCGACCTAGCTCTTTTATCCTACACACAGCAACAAATGTAAATGACAACTGACAACATAGCAGCAGCCTCGGCAACAGTAGGCCTCCATATACATAAAGTAAAACGCAAGATCCTTCTATATAAAACAACTAACACTAACCCAATCTCACTTGACGGAGAAATTCCGGAAGATGTAGAAAACTTTACATACTTGAGCAGCACCATCGATAAACAAGGAGGGTCTGATTTGTGGCAGATGTGAAGGCGCGGATTGGAAAGGCAAGGGCAGCATTCCAACAATTGAAAAACTTCTGGAACTCAAATCAATTGTCAGCCAACATCAGTGTTAGGACTTGAAATACAAACATCAAGACAGTTCTGTTGTATGGAGCTGAAACTTGGAGAACTACGATAAACATCCCTCAGAAGATACAAGTATTTATTAACAACTGTCTACGTAAAATACTTCGGATCCGTTGATCAGATACTATCAACAACAACCTTCTATGGTCGAGAACAAATCAACTTCCAGCTGGGGAAGAAATTAGGAAAAGACGCTGGAGGTGGATAGGATACACATTGAGAAAATCATCACACTTTGTCACAAGACAAGCACTAACTTGGAATCCTGAAGGCCAAAGTAAAAGAAGAAGACCCAAGAACACATAGCGTCGGGAAATGGAAACAGATATGAAGAGAATAAAGAGCACTTGGGGTGCGTTGTAAAGGGTCGTTCAGGGTACAGTTGGTTGGAGAAGGCTGGTTGGCGGTCTATGCCCCACAGAAGGTAACAGGCATTGATCGACACAGGGTCATAATGCACAAGAAATACTTGATTGAATTATCAGAGGAAGTGGATATGAATAATACTAAACCAATGTGGAGTTGAATATGGTGTCATTCGCAACAGTACTTTGAACGAATACTCATATAAAATACATCGTAAAATTAGGCTGAACAAATGCCAAAATAGCTTTTTTGATAAAATAAAAATAAACCCTACATAATTTTAATTTCAACCATAAACAATTCGTTTGAAATTGCGAGATTCCCATTGTATTTCAGATTATGTTTAGGGCCCATTATTTTTTGAACATATGTATGTTTCATCTTTTACCAAAGATTTCCGTAGGAGAGTCATATTACAATGAATCGTGGCTTAAAGTTCTTGAATAAATCACAAGAATTTGGGAAAACCCGTTGAATCTTGGTTTAGAGGGTCGTGACTGGATTATTCTGATTAAAGCTTCCAAGGTCATTTGACAGTCACTTAAGTTCGACCGTACAAGCCAGGTCTACCCATATTTTCTCTTTGTAATTGCTGTTCTATATATTTAAACAACTTTTCCAACACCTAGAGACAGATTTAAATATAACATCATTTCTGAACAAATGTCTCTGCAGTACATTGCTTACATCTGCAAGTGAAGATGCCAGAAAAACTGATAACCTCATTAACTGTAATTCAACTAGCATCCAGGTTTTCCCAAGTGTCAGTCTAGACTGGGTAAAGAAGCTGCCTGTTCTTATTGGTTTTTTTTGCCAGCAACCAATGCAACAGATGATTTCATTTCGTGTATCTGTGGATAGTGCTTGAGCCATATTGAGTCCACAAACACAAATTAACTCTGTGAGAAGTAATCTGACAGCTTGTAGATTAGTAATAATAACGTCCTCATAGAAAATTCCAGTCAACCGACCCAATGTAAGTAACTTGAACCAGACTAAACACACTACCTTGAAATAATTACGTTAATTCTCACTGGCTCTCTCAATTTCGCCAGCAAAGATTAGTTTCACTACAACAAGATGCAAAAAATATTGATAAGTTGGTTCATAATGAAAATATTGGACCTATAGATACTCACGATGGAGTCACTTTTCCAGTGTAGTGTGCGTTCAGAAAAATTGGCCGCAAAGTAGATGCTGTAGCAAATGTCTGTATTTATGGTAATATGAATTCTTCGGACTCCAGTTACCTAGCATCCACTCTAATAAATGTCATCTAAACTTTTGACGTCCGGTAATAAAAATATAGTCGAGATATGATTGGAAATGATTTTACGATTAGATTTACTGCTCGAATGGGAGATTTATCGAAGTAGATGACATTACTGCTAGATAATGTAATAGATTAATTGATTTGACGGAGGAATTCCTAAGTAGTAATTACTCTAATCAAACTGCGAGGTTTTTAGCAATTAGAGCAGAAATCAATATAAGCTGTTTTTAATTGTGACTTAAGTAGGATAGTAATAATCCCGATACATATTATTCAAATGCACATCCTGCCAAAGGCAACCATTCATACAGATAATCTGAGAGATTACCGGCCACCTCATAGACTGCATAAGACTACCGTTTTGTCTTTCGTCGAAAGAATCTCATGGACTCATTAATAAGATTTTTCAAGTAAAATATCGAAGCGTCACGACTTCATTTGAGAGTCCCTAAAACTTATTGTATTCCAAGGATGCAAATTGGAATCATAGGGGTTAGTTCTTACAAAAACCAGTCAATAATTCTAAGATCGTCAAACGTACTTTTAACCAACATAAGCTAATTGATCATACCAGCATATTGCACCTTCTTCAACTTTTTCCAGTTCCTCATAATATATTACCCTAACAACTATAGCTGTGTATTCTTTTGAGTTCACGAGCTTAGTTTATTTTCCCCAAGATCTTTCTCCATGTCTATTCCACGTAGAATCAGGAGGCCAACAAATTGGAACATTTGCATTTTGTGTGTGATAATTAAATAAGCAGCTAGACTGGTAGAAAACCCAAGGTTATCCGAAAATGAGTGACATTTACTGTCATAGCTTGATCTCGAGTTAAACGGATATGTTTGTATTAATACTCAGCTGAGGATTCCTTACTGTAACAAATTTATGTTACTGAATAAAGTGGCTATTATTTGAGTTGGATTGTGACTGGTAAGCGGAATCCAGAATGTGCGTTTCGTCCTAGTTGGGGCTCATCAGCTGGACGCATCTGCATACCAGTGTTGATGTCTACACTGGAATTTAAACCCAGTTTGTTTTGTGCCAAACACCACCGTATTCACCACTAAACTACTGAGTCCAGACAGTCACACTTGTGCAACGGGCATGTATATATAATTTGAAAGTGTTTAAGTCTTCCCGTTGACTTGACGACATAATACACAGAAATCCTACTAAATTTGATAAGTGTTATGGTAAATAATTTATTTTTCTTAAGGCAGGCAGTACATATAAACCTTAGTAAATCTAACCCACAACTAAGTGGCACCTATAATTTAAAGTATAAGATATTCATAAGCCTATATTTTGTTGATCAAGTTGCAAACTTCTGATGCTCATAAATTTATCAGTTTCCTTCATTCTAACTGGCATCTTAATAAATCGAAAGCAACTTCTTTTAAAGCCTGTGTTAGACTGTTACCTTAGTTGCAAATATCTCTTAGGTGGTCTGTAAAGAAATTCTAGCGGCATTCAACAGAAAACTAACCCCTGAGCAAGAGTAAAAGGATAAACATTACATATTGAATCAATGCCCTACATGATTTAGAAGAGTTGAAATTAATTATACTCTGAGGGTTCCACACAACGAAACTATGACAAACACGTCCCTAAAAAAATTAAGACTTGCAGGATCGTGACTCTATAGTAATAACATCGAGAACTTAAAGCTACACACTATGCTAACCGATTACCGCTAAACAATCGAGTGACTAACCATCAAGACTCAACCCTTTCTCAAATAGCTAATTTAATCAAATAAGTGTTGGAAAATTCAGTTCCCCAAAAATATAGGTATTTAGAAACTAAGCATAAGACTGTATATTGATTTATTTCGCATGTCTGATTTCACATTCAGAAATTTCAGTGAGATATCTCCACTTTAATCTAAACATTTGTTATGATGCGATAAAATTGGATGGTGGGTTGGCCGAGCGCCAATCACTAGTGCCTAGTCGGTAATTGTGAGTCTGCCCTACGCCCACTGAGTCCCAAGCCGAAATAAGAAGAATACGAGCTAATCGATAAACCAGACAGAATCTTATTATATTTCAAGCATTCCTTTATATAAACATAAAATCAGACTGCACAGCAAACCAGTTAGGAAATTAACATGAATACAGAACAAAGGAAATAGTGGTAGTGAATAGGAACAACTTGTACACAACTAATTAACTATAGTCAATAATAAGAGCCAATATAATAACAGTAAATATGCTAAACGGGAGGATAGGGTAAGAGAAACGTAACAATAATAAAAACAAAATGTTTTCATTACACACAGTTAGAATAAATGAAATAGTGTTCTTAAGACACAGTTCTGAAAGTTTGTTACACTTCTTTGTGGTTTGACATAACAACATTACTCCAGTCTAAACGTAATGACAATTAACTGTGTTAATTAATTCAATTTGCAACATAATTACTTATGCTAACTCCGCAAGGTTTATTCATTTGATGACCTCAACTCATAATCGCCGTAACTTGATCGATATACAAACAACTGATCTGTGATCCTTATTACTGACTGCTTGACGTCCGTCGTCTACCGATCAGCCACCCTACATATCATGAAAGCAGAAGATATCACAGCCAGACCTTGACGAATCTCTTACAGGGATATAACAATAGGTGTCTATAACCTACTTGATACCTCATCTTTATACCAGGCTATGTTTATTCACAAATCGACTGGCATCTAGATCCCTCAATCTATTACAAACGTCCTATTCACAGAAAGTACCATTAACACTCCTACGATGTACCTATTTGTTAAATGATGTTCTTGGACCTATTGATATCTGAATATTACGAAATTTTTTATAAGCCATACCTTTCTTCCATTTTCTCTTCAGTGTAGACAGATATTGCAAAATCAGCTTGATTATCGTCGAACATATCGCATAACAGCCATAAACGATCGCCAGTACACGGTGATGGAAATCCTTCGACCTAGTTAGTAGACAACATTTAATTAATATCCTTAATACAACTTCAGTTCTCTTTCTCTTTCGTGCATCTTTATCCAGTTAGTTTCTATTTACTACTGTACCATTCCCTATTTTCTCTTCATGTAACTAACTTGCTGGTTTTGCTATTAATAAAAACTACCAAAATTTCGTAGACTAATAATTTTTCTTGCTACATGATATAGCCTTTGTCTTTTCCTTAATACATTGTACCCATACTAATTGACTCCGTTCAGAATATTACGATACAACATGGATATTAAACTTTCAATTCACGGCTTTAGTGGTCAATGACTTATGTAATCAGATACTTGTTTAGATGAGGTGAATCCTAACATAATTTCCTTCTGACCGGTACAAATACGAGTCTAACTTCAAGAAAATAAGAGGGACGAAATTTTGTCTAGTAGACACGATGTAGAAGATAACTTGGGAATCTTCCTTGTTTATGGAGATAAGCATTTATTATGTCATAAGTAACGTACTACGTTTTTGACTGTAGCAATTAATTGATGTTTTCATGTTTTTTTATTCACTGATTTGACTCATGAACACAACTTATAGTTGACTATGCTTATCTGCTATGGAATCTAAGCATTAATGCTAAACTATCGTGTTGACATCTAATAAATAAATAAGTTTCAAATGATCCGTACATATGCAAACATTATTTGCTTTTGACACTCCAAAATAAACTACTTCCTTAGTTGTCACATACGTTTCATGATTACTTACTGCAATCTCTCATTTGTTCATCTCGCTAAACTTCACTCTTTTTTAAATATCTACTCTGTTATCTACCTATCTTCAAATGTAATCAGCGTGTTAAAATAATAAATAAAATCAAACTCATGAAACTGGTATACTTTAGTCTTTCCCACCATAAAGTTAGATTTTATTGAACACTTATAATCGTTAATTTTGCTGATTGTTGCATTTTACCAACTACCTGCCTTAAAACATTAGGAATAATGAAGGATACCTACATTTGAAAAAAGCATCTATTTGTCACGTGAAACAATGTTTCTATGTAAAATTTACGTTGCTATAACGTTATATGCCGTCCTTAATACACAGCACCAAAGACTTAGGCTTAGCTTATGCCTGAAATGTATGAATTACACAAACATTAAAAAAGTATATTTTGGCGAAGAAAAGGAAATAATGTGAACAATTCTGCAAACATGTGAATTTGTAAAAAAAAATAACAACAGCTTTCAGGTATCCATAACCGCGATAAGGAAATATACGACATGCTTAATACAAGACCATTCTTCGAAGCTACATGATTACGGATTATTAGTTTCAATTGTCATCTGTCGTGTAATTATACATCAGTGCTGTTGACAGCTAAAAAGATTAATAATCAAACAAGGAGTCGTTTTTCACCAGAACGGAAATACACTACAATAAACTCAGCTTGTGTCCGCCAAAATCCGTTCCCCTTTCAGTGAATAAAAACTAAAATTGACTGCCACGTGCACTGTGAACGACAGAAGTAGCAACAAATATACGTCGACTTCATAGCCTACACAGTGATTCTGCAGAATCCATATAATTAAAAGACATGCATGGAATAGTTATCACATTTCCGATAGCATCCAGAAATTACCAACCAGTTATTCTGGTTAGATGCTTAGATAATTCAATCTAAGGACCACTTCTAACGTCTTCTACGATTGAAAAGATTTTCGGTAAACATATTCGTCGTCTGAGTTCTCCTGGTTTAACTTCCTTCCAGGATATGCATTTGCTGACTTAGAATATGCAGATGATATAGTTCTCTTGAGTGAAGATGTTGATAAAATGCAGAATCTTTTGACTACCTTAAACATGAATGTAAGCCTGTTGGGGACGCGATTTTCCCCATCCAAATGCAAAATGTTGCTTCAGGAGTGGCTTGCTTCGGCACCGAAGTTAGTGATGGAGACCGAAACAGTTGAATATGTTAACCGCTTCACTTATCATCAGTCCTGATGGTCTGGCGTTTGATGAAAACTTAGCTCGTATACGGAAGGCGTGACAATTTGTGTAACTTGTAGCGTAGACGAGACATCCTTCTAGCAACTAAAAGACGCGTTTACTGCGCACCTAGTTCGATCCGCTTTTTTACTTCATGGATGTGAAACATAGCTATTGAGGATATCCATAGGCTTCTAGGATTCGATCATAGATTTCTTCGAAGCATTGCTCGTGTTTGTTAAGATCACCAAGTAAGCAATACGTGGGTTAGAAATAGAGTACTAAGTAAATGCGGTAAGTCTATTGACGAAGCAGTGGGTCTTCATCAGCTGAGGTGGTTTGGACATGTGTCACGTATACTCAACCACCACCTACCCCGACGAGCAATGCTGTCTGGTGTAGGCTTGAAGAAAGCTAGGGGCGGCCAAACAAAAACATGGTACCAGTCCATCAAGTCATTGACAATCGGGTTGAGCCATGTTAATAGGTGCAGATTATCTGGCTGGAGTCTACATGACTATCGTGCTTAGAGACTTTGGGTGATATGGCTCGAAATCGTTCGCAATAGCGCAGGAGCATTCACTCCTAGTCTTCCTTCAAATTCCACCCTAATTATCTGAATTTATCATAATTTTCCTTTTACTGAATCATATTTCTTAAATCTTGTTTCCGATCTCTATTCCTTTTCATTAATACTAACTCTGTTACTACCTCCTCTACTCTGGGATTTGGTCCGATAATTTAATCTCTATCTGATAATTGGGGCATGGCAACTTGAAATGGTGTACGCACGTATCATTTTATATGTTGTAACTGACTGACTGATATATATGAAGCAAATATTCTCAAGCGTTCATTAATTTTCACTGAAAGAATATTTTTAGATTTAAATCGACAATTCCTTTCATATTTAGTAACCATATTTGTCACCTTAGAATTTCATAATGCTTTCTTTTAGATTGCAACTGACTGACTGAGAAATCTGAACGTTAAACGTGTCAATTTACTATTGAAGGGCTGTAATTGGATAACGAGAAGTTTACACTTGGCCGACAGATGGAGGCTTCGCACATTTACTTAACTCTAGTTCTGTATATGCGAGTGTATTTATAGCACTTCTTCTGAGTCGCCACGATCTAGAACTTGTTGTACATGGGATGGTAATCCCCTGAATTAAATTTAGTAAAACAAGTTACTAACTTGTCTCTTTCTTAATAAGTTGAGTATATGTCTCTTGAGTTGTGACAACGCTATCTTCTAGTTGTACATCGTCAAGTGTTTAGTCAATTGCTTGTTTGTCAGATAAAGATGCAACCTCAGTTATTGTTTGCTCTAAACTATCGCGAGGTCTGTCTGAGTCTAGTTTCATTATTAATTTAGCTGTTCCACAACTTTTGTTTGATAATAAGAAACTACCATGACTAAATTTGACTGTCATTAACAAGATTGTTTGCTATGGAGAAACTCTGATCTTAAAAAGCAGTCCAAACAAAGTATATACGTTACCGAGTTTAAAAGAATAGGCAACAGTCTCATGAGGTAAGATAATAATAAAGATAAAAATAGGGGAAATAAATAGAAGTTAGGATATGTGATAAGAAATAGCCCTAATAAATCTTACATATTAAGATTAAATACATCTCCAGAAAGAAAAACAGGGTTCATAAAATACTCTGTAGGATCTAATACGGTACATTACAATTTACTGGGACTCTGGAACTTTATTAAGTAAATTTTCACTTGATTAAAAACAAGGTGATCATATTAATATACACTTCTAGTAATGTAACTATGTAATTGGGAATACGTACTAAATACATATTATATAAAAATAATCCTAGCATTGACATTCTGGAATGTTTTCTGAAACAAGAACACGAAGAAAACTAATAGAGACGGATATTTAATGTGGTGTTAAATGAGTGTAGTTTGGATCTTTATACTAAGAAGAGAACCTTGATGGTATGTCCCGGTTAGCAGATAATCCAAGTACAATACCTTCTTTCTAAAAACCACAAATCATCGACCAGAAACATGCACTTATATGTTCTGTGATCTGTATAAAGACGAATAGTATTTCACTATTAATCAAAACTGATCTGAAACGGGATGATTTATTGCGATTTTTCAATGGTATGATTGTAGTTTGTAGATTAGCTCAAAGCGATGAATTGTTGTATATGAATGAAAAATATTAAGAAAAAAGTCCAAATTAAATCTAACGGTCAATAAATATCATGAATGGTTTATTATTTATGACAAGAACACTAACGCTGACCAACTTAATGTGCAAATATTATTAGGGGACTCATTTTCTTGCCAACATAATATAGCACTTTCTTATCAGATAATAAATAATAGAAAAAGGATAAAAATAGTTAAAAGTAACCAATAAGTATGTAGTTGTATATATTACCATGTCTTAAAAAAAAAGTTATGATTTTTTTGAACGGTTAACAAATTTTTAACAAGCTTAAGTCATAACTGTTTAATTGATTTCACATATTGTTTCACAGCTTTTTCTTGTTCTTCATCAATTGATTTCGGCCTAAGACGACGTAATTCTTTAATGGCATCATCGGCATCAAAATTGTTTTTGTATGCAAGATAGCATGCTAAAATTGTTCCAGCACGACCTCTACCCAGTTGACAATGAACACCAACTTTCTGAAAGGTAATCAATCATTTCTAAGCGAGCAACGGTTAAGGAAAATAATAATTAATGACAATCACAGCCAGTATAATGAAGTCAAAAACACATGTTTACCAAAAACTAATCAGTGATAGCCATTGAATAGTTGCCTCCTAGAATGTGTAGCTACTAATAGCATTAATCTAAATGAAAACGTTTCAGTGGAAAACATTACTTTTGACGTAAACATTTATGGGAGCTGTCACTCTGTCAGTTAAAACATATAAAATGATACGTGCGTACACCATTTCAAGTTGCCATGCCCCAATTATCAGATAGAGATTAAATTATCGGACCAAATCCCAGAGTAGAGGAGGTAGTAACAGAGTTAGTATTAATGAAAAGGAATAGAGATCGGAAACAAGATTTAAGAAATATGATTCAGTAAAAGGAAAATTATGATAAATTCAGATAATTAGGGTGGAATTTGAAGGAAGACTAGGAGTGAATGCTCCTGCGCTATTGCGAACGATTTCGAGCCATATCACCCAAAGTCTCTAAGCACGATAGTCATGTAGACTCCAGCCAGATAATCTGCACCTATTAACATGGCTCAACCCGATTGTCAATGACTTGATGGACTGGTACCATGTTTTTGTTTGGCCGCCCCTAGCTTTCTTCAAGCCTACACCAGACAGCATTGCTCGTCGGGGTAGGTGGTGGTTGAGTATACGTGACACATGTCCAAACCACCTCAGCTGATGAAGACCCACTGCTTCGTCAATAGACTTACCGCATTTACTTAGTACTCTATTTCTAACCCACGTATTGCTTACTTGGTGATCTTAACAAACACGAGCAATGCTTCGAAGAAATCTATGATCGAATCCTAGAAGCCTATGGATATCCTCAATAGCTATGTTTCACATCCATGAAGTAAAAAAGCGGATCGAACTGGTGCGCAGTAAACGCGTCTTTTAGTTGCTAGAAGGATGTCTCGTCTACGCTACAAGTTACACAAATTGTCACGCCTTCCGTATACGAGCTAAGTTTTCATCAAACGCCAGACCATCAGGACTGATGATAAGTGAAGCGGTTAACATATTCAACTGTTTCGGTCTCCATCACTAACTTCGGTGCCGAAGCAAGCCACTCCTGAAGCAACATTTTGCATTTGGATGGGGAAAATCGCGTCCCCAACAGGCTTACATTCATGTTTAAGGTAGTCAAAAGATTCTGCATTTTATCAACATCTTCACTCAAGAGAACTATATCATCTGCATATTCTAAGTCAGCAAATGCATATCCTGGAAGGAAGTTAAACCAGGAGAACTCAGACGACGAATATGTTAATTCTAAAAGTATATCAGGGATAAAGTAAGTTAAAAAATAGAGAAAACGGACAACCTTGACGAATAATACTTGAGGTAATAAGTTTCACTGGCAATGCGCCGTAAGCTCCAATTCGACATGTGATGTTCGAGTAGAGAGCTTGTATAACGTTAATGTACCTCCCGGGTACGCCATTCAATGATAGACATCACCACATATCCCTACGATCGATAGAGTCAAACACCGCTTTAACGTCAAGGAATACAGGTATTACTGGGCGTCTAAAAGTGTGTCTATGTTCTAGAACCTGTCGAAGTGTGAATTTTTTGCCAATACAACCACGTCCAGGTTTGAAACCACCTTTGTTCTCTCGAGTTTGCTCTTCATGAGCTCTAGTTAGGTGTCGAACTATTGAAGTCAATATTTTAAACACTTTATTCGTTAATCCGATTCCTCGGTAATTGTCACAAGATGACTTCTATCCTTTTTATAGATTGAGATGATTAGTGTTCGATACCAGTCAGATGGGATTACGTCTAGTTCCCAAATTCTAACTAAGGTCTTAGTTAATCTGGCTGCTAAAACTGGACCACCCTCCTTAATATCTCAAGATTTAATGCATCAGGTCCTGCTACTCTTCCTCGCTTTAGATCCCCTATAGCCTTTTCAACCTCATTAAGACTTGGGGGAACCAACATCGATCCGCTATTCAGATTGCTTGTGGATGATGAGAAACTTAGGTGAGGCCAAGAGCCAGTTAAACTGTTTCCTAAAGTGTTCTGCTCATCAGTGTAATCTTTCGGATTGTTTGTGAATAATAGTTCCATCTTTTTCCGAGAAAGTTTCACCTACAGCCGAAATTTCTGATACATGTTTGCTAGATAGGTCTGAACAGTTGTCTACTGTTACCTATTGCCGCTGCCTTTTCCATCTCTTTAGCTTTCGCCACCCGTCACTGCTTACAATTATTTCACAAGCTTTTAACCAGCTTGTGTTTAAGTTGCCTTTGTTATTCATCGTGTTCAGAACCAAACGGGATGTGTTGTTGCGCATCTGTCAGTTTAGTAAATGCAGCTAAAATCCATTGAGTTTTCTTTATCTTTTGGTTTAGTTTACTAGTTTACTGCTGTTTCCACAGCATTTTGGATATAACTGCAAACTGACTGGGGATGGGTACAGCTTAAGTAATCGACTAATTGGTTTTCTAGTTGTTCCTCAAATGTATTCTTGACTTTTTCATCATTAAGTTGAACTTTGAGAAGAAACCTTGCCGTGAATCTTTTGTGTCCATTGAGACACAGACTAATACGCGCTTGTACTAGAGCATGATCTGAGTCTAAACATGCACTCCGGAATGAGCAATAGTCTTCTATCGAGCCTCTCCAACGGTGGCTGTTGGCAATGTGGTTCATTTGAGTCCAGCGTTGAGTTGATTGTTGAGGTCACCATGTCATCTGATATCTTTCCTTATATTTAAAGTCGGTGCTTGCGACGAACAGACGGTTATCTGAACATAGTTGTAGTAAACGGTCACCATTATCTGTTCGTTGAGCCGCGACACCGTACATCCACCTAGGTGCTTTCAATTTCGTTTAGCATACCTACTTGGTCATTAAAATCACTAACAACACCAGTGTGCTCAGTTTTTCGAAGGAGATCAGAAAGCTTTCCGTAAAATTCATCTTTTACTCCCTCCGAGCTGCAGTCAGTGGGATCGTAGGCAGAGATAACAAAGAGGTGACGGCGTGTGTCCCTGTCTTACTGAGTTCTTACCGTCCCGTTTAGAAGTACAACGCATAAGCGACTGTCTATTGGAATCCAGTCAAGGAGAGCCTGTTCAGCTTTTGAACTTAGTGTTATACCTACACCAGTAAAGCCTCGCGTGGCAGGGGTGGGAACTTCGGAAACACGAAGGGTGGATCGGATCGGCTTTATATTTTGACAAGGTCAAGTGAATGATTGAGCTTGGGTCCTGTATACGCGTTTCAGAGACGCAGTAGACATCGATGGAGCGGGATTATAGAGTCACAGCTAAAGAGACTTGTTGTCCTAATTGGCGTAAGTTTCGAACATTAAAAGCTGCGATATAGAATTTGGCGCGGTCTCAGGAGACCAGGAATAACACTTCGTGAACTCAAACCATTAGCATCAGCGGCATGAGTTGATAAAGTTATGCGAGAAGAGTTAGTCGTAGGGGTAAGAAAGTTATCAAGATTTGATGGTGGCATTCGACCTCAAACAAGATGATCTCATATGCTGTTAGAAATATGAGGGCAGTTGTCACTTCCTGGCTGGCCACACCATTGGAGGAATATTACTTCTTGAGGTGCCTGAAAAAGAAACTGAGTTAGTATTGGTCATAGTGTCCTGGGAGCACGACCGCAGAGCCCAAAAGAACTGCTGCTTGAGGTCGATCACGCACGACCTTCTTATGGGAAGTTTTCGAAGTGTTAGCTCCGTTCTTTAAAAGGCCCTACTGCCGCAGACGGAAATCCGTGGAGTAAGGTGAGGTGTGACATCTTTAAGGGTGACCTTTTCTAACCCCTCCCTTCTTTTGTGAGAAGGCAGCATCGCTGCAGATGCCGGGTACCCGAAGAGTACATCTTACTACTGTCAATCCCCGCTTCAGTCAGCAGTACAACTTCGCCCTCAGATCTTAGGTTGCTGTCTTTAGTCTTATCGCTCTCCAACAGACCTGCTCGGTATGATAGGACCTAGAGGAACATGTGTTTCCAGCCAATATAGCTCGGTTGAGTCATTACAATGAGTAAGCCCAACCACCACGTTAAGGTAGCAGCTACGGTCGGGCTAAACGATTTTAGTAGATGTAGACTACTTGGTTGGGGTCCGCGTGATAGTTGCCACCACTGGTTGGATACTATGGGTGATTTGGCTTAGAACATGTCACAGTGGAACAATTGTATTCACTAGACCTTAAGTTTTATTACTTTTTAGTACGTATGCTTGCTTCATTGTATTTATAATAAATTAAACAAATAACAGCCTACAATAAAATAGCAAAGTACTACATCACTCAACAAAATAGTCAAAAATTAGTCACGTCCTCTTTTTTAAGTACTGAACAGAGTGGAAGTTTGTATTAAATTTTCTTCGAAGTCATCTAGAGAAGTATTGCATTGCGTAACATAGTTGTCAAATGTAGTACAACGTTTCCAAGTATCAGATGTAGTAAAATAGGTCATTGAAATGTAATAGAAGTAATATTACTGATAATTTTCGACATGAATCGCATTCGAATCAGTTCTTTTAAGTACGTAAATGATTCTGAGAGCTGCTTCTTGTGCTGGTGAATAACATGAACTGACCATATGCCCAAGAACTGAACTATTGACTGGTTTGAAGCCCCTTGTATCTTCAGGTTATGGATTTATGTGACTGAGGCTTTGGCAATCCAGCGATTTTAGTCTGATTTTCGCGTTTAAAAGAAATATGTTCAATTCCTGATGGCTTTAATATTCCCACCAATTTTCACTGTCTTCTTTTTATTTTCGTTTATTTGTTATATAAGCTCTTATCATCACTTAATCGTCATCGTCTTAATATTCTTGAAGTCGAAAACGAATAGTAATATTACTTCTATTACATTTCAGTGACTTATTTTACTACATCTGATACTTGGAAACGTTGTACTACATTTGACAACTATGTTACGCAATGCAATACTTCTCTAGATGACTGTTTGAAGAAAATTTAATACAAACTTACACTCTGTTCAGTACTTAAAAAAGAGGACGCGACTAATTTTTGACTACTTTGTTGAGTGATGTAGTGCATCGCTATTTTATTGTAGACTATTATTTAAAGTATTAAAGATTCTCATTGTGTGAATTAGAAACAACACATATAAGTAAACAATACTGTGTTCAGTTAGATCATCGTCAAGCTTTACTATAATACATAGAAACATGTATACACGAATATGGAAATTATTAAACCAATGAAAGCAATTTATTAATCAATGATTAAAATGAGACAGTTGGGTTACATAACTAAACATAATAAGTGTAAATTGGTAGCATTAATGATAAGGAGATTAATAACAACAACATCAATATATATTCCAGCATAAGATAAATACGAGTAATTATCGGTTGGAGTGAAATTAAACTTGGTAAAACAATAGTAATAATAATAATAGTCGTTCAAAACTAGGTGTGCCAATAATATGGTCAATTAAATGGATAAGAGGTATTAAAGGGGTGGAGTAAGAACATAGAAACAGCAAAAGGCGTGAAAATTGTGTACGTTGTTTACTAAGTCTTATAAGGCCATAGAAGAGATAGGGGTATTACATATTTCTTTGGGACATATTGACTCAGGTTGTTAACTCAAGTCTCTATGGTTGTAGCGATGAGTAGGAGATGAACTCGACTTCCATCCGGAAACTTTGATTGTATGCGGTATGCCACTCTGAACGTTTTAGTTATATCTATTGCATGTCCAATGACTATCAAGTGCAATAAAATAGGACTGTGCATGGATTTCATCGTCCCCTTTACAAGCCAAGATGATAGACGCTCGTTAATTCGTTGGTTTAGACGTTTGGTAGTACGCACAATATAGCTTCCTCCAAAGGAGCAGTTGAATCCATAAATACACATGGAAGTGACAAAACCAGGTAATCTATCCTTCAGTTGAGTAACTACAACAGGTCGGATAGTGAATGATAAACATAAATTTGCTACACTAAACGTTCTGTTAACAGCTCTAGCTAGTCTCTCATTTAGTGCATCACTTGCTTATGTCCCCGATGAACTGAAATTTAAGGAAGGAAAGTTTCTTCTTGACGGTCAATGCTGTAGGTTTGATGCTAACTTTTGACGTTTTTTCTTTAGAAAATTATGAGGACAGCCAGTTTTTGCCAGTATACTGAATATGGTATCTAGTTCAGTACTGATAGCGTCTTCCGAGCAAATCTTCCTAGCCCTGGCTGCCGAACATCTAACTACATTTCTCTTGTAACTCATGAGTACGAAACTGAAGAAATGTGTGTATTGACATGTAGTGCTCTTTATACACACAATTCTACTTAAAATCAATTGTCACTACTTTGATCTAATAACACCAGTGTAATTTGTTATTGGATTCCCTTGAAGTTTGGCAATCATCAGGCACCAGTTACTGATACATCCCAGCAGCATCCAAAGGCACCTTGAACTACAACAGAGAGAAAATCCACCGTTCTCTAGCCGTTACAATAAAATGACTATTCTGTTAATATCTATTGGTAGAAATAACTTTACTGCTGAAATTAACAATGCTTTAGTAAGATAAACATGTATATATCAGTATGGGGTTAATATCACAAAGCTTCCAAAAATTATAGCTAATATAATAATTTCTCTTGTCAGCTATATACTTATTTTAACACCTATACGGATCCAACTTTCAGTTTGTAACGACCGCCGATATAGTCCCAAGAACTTGATAAGAAAATTATGTATATGATACACTTAAAATGACTAAAACTTGTACTAACTAATTGTATATACATATTCGCCTAAAAATTACAAACATTAATGAATGTGATTTATGTATGCGTATGTACGTATGATCAACATAGAACCTGGCACATTTGTGCATCGGTCCAAGTTGCCATACCTCTAAAGCACACCCAGATTAATACCGCATTAGTGGGAGTTACTTTAATAATAATAATAATAATAATAATAATAATAATAATAATAATAAGGAATATGAACATATAGAATATGGTTCACGGAGAAAAGAGATGGAGCATGGAAAGAAAGTTATGAAATAAATTTAAGCTCACAATTTAACGAAGGGCAATAAGTGGATACATATGCGCCACTGTGACCGATTCTGGTCTATGTTACTCAGTGTTTCTAGCCACTGGTTACAGTATTCGCGAGGACCCCATCTAGGTAGTTTGCATCTACTCAAACCAGAAGTCAGTGACTTCATGGACTAATGCCATGTTTTAGTTTGTCCGCCTCTAACTCTCTTTCATCCTGTTCTTATATCAGCCAACATCGCGCGTCGTGGCAGAAGTTGGTTGGGTATACGCAACACATGTCACAACCACTTTAATCGATTAAAATTCACAACCTCATCGAACGATTTACCACCTTTCCCTAGTACCCAGCGTCCAACCTCGTTATTACTTACTTGGTGATCCCAGCTAACGCAAGCGATGTTTCGAAGATATCGATGGTCAAAAACCAATAACTTTCGAGTGCCGTTTACCCGTAACGACCACACCTCACACCCACACAGTAAGACAGGGCGAACTGTTGCTCAGTACTCTTCCCGTCGCTGAGTGACGAATGTCCCGTCTAAGCCATAGGTGACGTAACTTGGCAAAAACCAAACGAGCTTTTTGAACTCGTACTGAGAACTCGTCAGAGACTAACCCATTAGGGCTAATCAGACTTGCAGCATCAACAACTTTATTTCCTATCTTTAGCTCAGGTGATGGCGAAGACCAGTCCTGAAGTAACAGTTTACAGTTAGAGGGGGAGAAACGCATTCCGAACATAGTTGGATTGGTGCTTATTGCTGTTAAAAGATTCTGCATCTTAGCAGAGTCTTCGCCAAACAGAACTACGTCATCAGCATATTCTAAATCAATAAGTGGATCTCCTGGTAGGAGATCAACTCCTGACAAGTCAGACGATGGGAGTGTAGTTTCCAACAGTAAATCGACTATGAATTTAAACAAAACTGGCGACAGTGGGCAGCCTTGATGAACGCTACTTGAGGTTACAAGTTCAGATGATAGTTCTTCATAAGCTCTGATATGACTAATAGTGTTCGAGTAAAGAGCCTAAATGAGATTTATGTACTTTTGGGGTATATCTTTGGATGAAAGACATTGCCATAGAACATCTCGTTCTACAGAGTCAATTAGCGCTTTCAAGTTAAGGAAAACTACCATCGTCGGGCACCGAAAAGTATGTCTACGTTCTAAAACCTGACAAATGGTGAATACCTGGTTTATACAACCACGACCAGATCTGAAACCAACCTTGTTTTCCCACATTTGTAGGTCATGAGTTATAGTTAAACGTCTGATAATTATAGAAGCTAGTATTTTTGACACTATATTGGTCAAACTAATTCCTCTATGGTTATCGTAGGACGATTGCGACTATTTTTTATATACTGGGATGATTAGTGATTGACACCAGTCAGACGGAAATATATCAAGTTCCCAAAATTTAGTCAAAATATCAGTCAGCATAATCGTCAAAGTGGGACTACTATCCTTAAGGACCTCTGGAGATAATCCATCCTGACTCGTCGCCCTACCTCGCCTTAGATTGGTTATAGCGTCAGATGACCTAAGTCGACTTTCCATCCAGGCTGCCTGAAAATAGTGAGAAGTGTAGAGGATATTCGTAGGATCCTAGTATTCGATCATAGATGTCTCCGAAACATTCCTCGTGTTTGCTGGGACAACTGAGTAAGCAATGCATGGGTTAGGAATAGAGTACTAGGTAAATACAGTAAGTCTATTGATGAAGTAGTGAATCTTCACCGGCTGAGGTGGTTAGGACATGTGTTACGTATGCCTGACCACCGTCTACCTCGACAAGCAATGTTGTCTGGTGTGGGAGTAGGCTGGAAGAAAGCTAGGGGTGGCCAAACGAAAACATGGTACCAATCCATGAAGTCATTGACAATTGGGCTGAGCCATGTTAATAGATGTAGACTACCTGGTTGGGGCCCACACGATAATCGTAATAAATGGTTAGAGACTTTAGGTGATATGGCTCAAAATCGATTGCAATGGCGCAGGTGCATCCACTCCTTGTCTTCCTCCAAATTCTAATTTTTGAGCTTATTATAACTTTATTTTTACTGAATCACTTTTTATCTCAAATCTCATCTCTGATCTCTATGCCTTTCCATTAGTACTTACTCTGTTACTACCTTCCCTACTCTGGGATTTAATCCGATAATTTAATCTCTATCTGCTAATTGAGGCATGGCAACTTGAACTGATGTACGCATGTACAAAGTTCTACGTTGTAACTGACTGACTGACTGAGTGGGAAGTGTTAGAGCAGCTGAAGGTAAACTGAACTGCTCCCTGAGGTCTTCAGCCCATCGTTCTAAACATTTAGACCGAAAGCAGATAAGCGGTCCATCATTTTCGGAGATTGACTCACTAAAGCTTAATTTTTTAACCCCGGTTTCTCTTATTAACTTGGAAAGTTGTCTAGTGTTACCAAACGCAGCCGGTTTTTCCATTTCTGTTGCTTTTGTTACTCGCCACTGCCCACGATCGTTTCGCAGAATTTTGGCCAGTTTATATTTGTTTGCTCTACGCTCCTCATTATGTTCGGTGCCTGACCGGATAAGTTTTCGGAAGTCCATCAACTCAACGAAAGCCATCGAGATCCATTGACTTTTGTGATTTATGTATAACCAAGATGCATGATGCATATTAAGTAAATCGATGACTTTCGTATCATGAAAGATAGCATTCATCGCAACGCTATTTACCTTATAAGTTAGTCAGATAATATCTGATAATAAATGAGCTAGGTATTAAGTAATTAGCAAATAAAAATGCATGTTGGTTTTTTTCGGATAAGTAAACACCAAAAATTTCTAAATAAATGTCGCTACAAATTGGTAAATATTAAATAGGTTCACGTCGCTAAAGTATTTACATTGAGGCTTTTGAAAACACGAAAAGAAGGATAAAGCTAGATATTAGACTGCAAACTGAATTATGGCATAAATTTATTAACTTTCCCTTTAGATGGGAATCGAAACTTACTTCATTTTTCGCTTCAGCTTGTTTAATAATTTCGATTGCTTTCTGGATAACAGGCAAACTTGCAGCAGTTAAATCTTCTACCGGTAGATGATAATGTTTAACCGCTAAGAATGAAAATTTAATACTTCGGGTTTATGAAAAATATGTATATTCAAATAGAGAATATTGAATTATTTCTAGAACAAGCGTAAGCATATGAATGAAGGTGTACTTCAATAGTTGTATTTGACTAAACTACAAAATCTATTAAATAATTATGAAGGACAATCATGCTACTATTCCTGTATTGTAATTAAACATACTACACCTCAACAAGCTTGCAGATTTACCTTTTATAAATGCATTAACACTCATGGACATTCTTCATCCGAGACGGTATTGAGAAACGTAACGAATAATGTGCTACCAAAACTGGCATATAAGACCAGTGCTTTGTAATTCATTTAGTCCATTCATACACCTGTGACCCACTCCTGGTGCACCTAGAACCTCAACAGAAGCTCATGGTTTTATTAGTGTAGGTGTGGCAGTAATTTTAACAACAGAATGGAAACTTCAAGTCAAGATCCCAGTTGACAACCTCTTGTAAGCCAATGATTCGACTGAGACCAAAGGTAAGAACGTCTACATACATTTTTACCGACAACTTAAATGAAGAAACTTTTTCCCTAACAAAAATTCACTGACTCCCTCCCCCCTAACGTTTGGACTTTATAGACTGATGTTGAAAAGATGCATGTAAATCATTTTCAACCTCAGCCTCTGGGTTATGTTAAAATGAGCATACTATATATTTGGAGCTCATGATACAAATGAGACTGTAGATCTTAGGTGACATGGCCAAAAACCAGTCGAAACGATGTGTTCATTCTTGACCTTTCGCAGCATCTTAAGTTCCAGTATTAAATTATTCCCTTATTACATCTTTTCTTTTGAAACCACATTTTCCGTTTAGTAGAAAGTTTACAGATTAGAAATATTACAATTGCAATATAAAGGTTATATAACTTTGGATAACTTACACTTGAAGTCCGAAATATACGTGGGGACTTCATGACACATGGTAATAATATGGGTTATCTGTGCGTCGTTTACTATGTATTCTAACTCACACTTTTCCCTCGGAAAGGCAAACCCAGCTACAGACTTGGAAACCCAAGAAAAATTGGCCGGTGGGTGAGTCATAAAATGGCGACGAAATGACACGGAATAATGTGCAATGTTCAGTCTTTGATAGATTTGCAAGAAGCCCGACAATATGTAATGTGACGGCGAGGGTATGTATCGTATAAACCTATAACAGATCACAAGAAAAATGTTGTGCGTTTAGCTAATTAAAAACATCAGGTGTACTTACGGTAAATGGTGACACAACAGTAAAAATAATGATTAATTAGAATTAGCTTACATTTTACTAAGGGACCGGAACTTTGTCATATTAGCTTTTTTTAGTATTCCCAACATAGTGTGTAATGCTATCATTTCATACCTTGTCTATTAAGTCTTATAAAGTTGACGTAGAACATCATGGCACATTGGATTTACTCCCGTTTTTTCTTTTCAAATCCTATAAGAAACAAGTACGATGTCTGCACTGTGGCTTTTCAGTTGTGGTGGAAAAACGGAATTACTGAGGTTTTGGAATTTAGACTTACAGGATCATTTAAGTCAGTTGAATCAGACGAAGTAAAATTAAGGGTAGTAAAAGATATTACCACCTATAGAGGATTAGTCACCAAATTCTAGACAGTCACTAACAACGTAGAACTTGGAAAATATGTGCGAAGGTTTAAGTTGCCATACCAATCTTACGCCGCTAACTTGATCATATGAAATGGAAATCCTATAGTCACTGGAAAGCGAGATATTCAATTTTAGACTACTAGAATTGAGATTTTTTCGATTAACTGGTTTCTTCTACATCAAAATACCAACAGTAAGCCAGAAGACAATACAGCCAGTTTATTCATATAGTCGGTCCAAGTGCATTTCCATTCCAAATGTTAATTACGAAGTTGTAGTTCTATCACTCTAAACGTCTGGGCAAGCTTACTATGCCAGATATGCAGAGTAACATTAATGTTAACAATTTCCGTTTTCTAGAATAGCAAAAAATTATTTCGCATTATAGAGATTGAAAGGGTGAAGTTGCTGTCAATATCCAGCACCTAGATATATTCGGGGACGGCGTGAATGCACGGAAATGTCCAAAGCATCAGCAGACAAAAGACATGCAAAACGATAAATCCTTAAAGTTAACAAACTTTACGAAACTATAAAAATGTAGTCAGTTTACTTAACAGTTTTGTGTAACTTTTGCCTGAAGTAGCAAACTATAAAAATTAACTTAACAAAATTTGCGAATACGCGCAGAACTACGGTAATAATCTTTTCCCTGAAAACAACTAGAAACAGTAGTGTTTCTTATTTGACAGTCTTAAGAAAATGTAAAGCTATGTAAATCAAATTTTGGATACATCCCCAGAGAGAAAAGTAGTAGATACGCAAATGGGTTATACATCATTCCATTAATCGAGAATTACCATTGTTAGTAGCAGACTTACTTCCCCGATTATTGGGTTGATGTATTTTGCAATACGGTAACCATGTTTTTCGTTACAACCAATATCAATAAGTAAACGAGATTCGGTGTAATATTAAGAAACTAATGAAAGTAGTAGCTAACATTAACAATGAGAGTTGTTGTCATATAATGAGCAAGTCTGGATGCATTAATTGGGAACACAAAAACAGTATTAAAGTTAGAGCTAACATACTGAACCCCAAAACTAACACCCTAGAAGTCAGTCAAAATAACAACAAACAGTAATCATTCTGAAATTTAGTACTTTAGAGATACCAATATAATAATCAGAAGTCAAGAGTATTGGAGCGAACATTCGTTTTCGACAAATACTTCTCCAGGCACTACATTTATAATACCATATATATTATTTCTTACAATTAGAAAATGTCATAGGGTGAGCAATATGATTGAATATATCAGGATATGGGTAAAATCATGACGATAGCAGTGACGACAGTACAACTAACGATAAGTCTAAGTTATTGCAATGAAAAGACGAACAGGAAATAAAACAAAATGGTAATAACTTGGTGATAAAAAATATGAATACCTTAAAAAGAGAAAGAATCAAGAAGCGAAAAAGTAAAACGGCTGGAGCAGGTGTTATTTAAAGCCGTTCATAACAGAAGCTTATATTCTATATTTTCACTTCAATAACTTCATTTTGCCTTTTTCCTTTCAGTAACTGAACGTTCTACACGACACCATAGTAAGTTTATCGCACATTTATTAAACTGCAAAGTGTACATTAATAACTAGTTGCAATACAATCCATGTAATTTCCTTACATGACATTCTGCATATTTTATTTCAGATTACGACGAGCTGCGGAGCATCTAACAAGCAAAGTACCTTGAACTAGATTTCAAAAAGTCTATGAAAATTCGGTCCTACATACATTTGTACATATTCTTTTCATAGACAGACAGACAGATACAACGTAGGACCAGGCACATAAGTGCATCGGTCCAAGTTGCCACACCTCAACAGCATAGCAAGATGATCACCGAATTCATAGAATCAGTTACTTTAATGGTAGTAATATATAAAAGGAAAATTGCATATAAGGATATAATATGTAGAAAAAAAATTAGTTTGTAGAAAGAAAGGTAGAGTAATTTTAGTCTCAAGGTGTACGTGAGGACAAAGAATGTATACACCTACGCCATTGTGGTCGATTCTGAGCCATGTCACCAAGAGTCTCCAACCACTGGGTACAGGAAGTCACGCGGACCCCAACCAGGTAGTCGACATTTACCAATGTGGCTCAGACCAGAAGTTAGTGACTTCAACGACTGATGCCACGTTTTGGTTTGGCCGCCCCTAACTCTTTTCCAACCCACCCCAATACTAGTCATCATTGAGCGACGTGGTAACCGGTGTTCGGGCATACGTAACACATACCCCAACCATCTCAGTCGATGAAGTTTTATAACCTCATCAACAGATTTACCATTATTCCCTAATACCCTTCGTCTAACCTCATTATTAGTTACCCGGAGATCCCAGCAGATACGAGATATATTTCTAAGACATCTGTGATCAAATGTTAGTAACCTACGAGTGTCTTCTACCCTTAATGGCCATGTTTCACAGCCGTAAAGTAGAACAGGACGAACTGCTGTGCAATATACTCGTCCTTTAGTTGATAGACGGATATCACGCCTACGCCATAGATGACGTAAGTTGGCAAAAGCCAAACGAGCCTTTCGAATTCGTGCAGAAATTTCGTCAGACACCAACCCATTAGGGCTGATCAGACTTCCAAGATAATTGAAGTTATCAACGCATTCAACTTCTTCACTCCCTATCCTTAGTTCAGGGGTTGACGCAGACCAGTCCAGAATTTATATTCTTTTCATATATATATTCAAATATATATATATATTTCACTGCATACTGTGATTCAGTCGATTATGATTGGTATCCACTTTGGATGCCACACTTATTATGTAAAATTTACTGTGTATATGGTTATTATAGCTTGATAGTGAGTCAGTATAATTGATCACTGGGAATTAGACTAAATGGAGTAGGTGGGTGCGAAATTTCGAGTGTAATTAGTTATGGAGCATTTTTGCGGAAACACCTAACTATTTGGGGAAAATTTATGTGGAAAAGTGACTATGCAGCAGAATTCTTTAAACCTCTGTGGTGCGGAAAATCAGAATGCTCAAATAACTAGTTAATATCAATTTCAATCAAAATGATTTGTTTGCCTCATTATAGCGCCAACATCATTAGATACAAAATACACGGACAAGTCGACGATGGATACAGTCTAACAAAGTCAAGATGTTTACCTCACGATTAGCTGATATCTGTTTAAATGAGTTCCTGTAAACATGCCCAATGTCCAACATCCTGTTGTCGAGCCAGTTTAAACCATTAGATTTTTCTATGTTTGTGTATCGATGTAGAGGTAAAGTTCTGAATCTTCAATAGAATTCAGTTAGGGAGCTTTAGCTACTCGACTACGCAGTATCTTCCAGCTGTGGTAGTTAGTTTGAAGGCTGATGCTACCTGAAAATGACTACATGTATTTTTTGGATGGGTGGGTTGATAAACTACCATTTATCACTTTGCTTAACAGTCAGTTATATGATAAAGTCGTACAATTAGTGGGAAGGGGAATTAAAAGTGGAAATAAAAAAGACAGGTAAGAAAATTAGAGATGAGGAGACGAGGTATTTATGATAATAAGATGGGTAGGTGAGTTAGATAAACTAACATTGGTAGCATTTATTGCAGCCATAGGCAGTAGACATAAACCTAAGCAGCTGAAAAAACGTCGTCAGCTTCTACTTCAAGTGGTGGACGGCATTCTGTGTATATACATATTCGTCCAATCGCTTCTTAAAGGTGCCTAAATGAACCTTCTGACAATAGATACAAGTTCACCTGTACTGAAAGACGTTACAATCGACTTAATTGCTACGGTAGTAACTAAGCGCATGATATTCCATCAGAACGCAATTGTCTACAATATACCGGATAAGGCACCACTAAGAACCGTTAGGTATTCTATACTAGAAGCAGCAAGCCTTTCAGATTGTTCTTGTCAGTGCCTCCGCCCTAACGAAAAACATCAGAAATAGTCATGCTCTATTCTCTTCGTATCTGACTTGTCAATCGGCAGCAGATCAGTTAAAACGAGGTGAGTAGCTGATAACTGCATCAATCAATTATAAGAATGCCTGTGTAGTCGAGGATGAGACTGCAATACAAAGGCATAAGAGTCTAGAAACTTGACACTTAGATGAAGCTGAGCAGGACACTACTAATGTAAAGTGCCTGACTACACCACATAGTACTGATACAGAATCCTATGATGATACTAAAATTCAGCAAACAGGCGTTATGCTACAAGGTCAAAACTCTGACAACTTCCCCCTTAAGTGATGTAGATTTAGACCAGACGGACTCTAATATTAAGCCCTCTTGTTCTTCGTCAGGTGAAAAAACACAAACTCTCAAAAAACAGGTACAGGTCATGATTAGTCCTAATTAAATCACTGATGAAATACTCAGTGAGATACCAGAGTCGGTCTGGATGTCAGTCGATACCCCGAACCACAATTTACTTTTTGGATGCATATACAGAACCCCTGACACTTCGGCTTTTGTAGATAAGATCATTATTCATGCTTTTGTGCATATCTTTGTTCTAAATTATAGTACGAAAGTCATCGCAGGTGACTTAAGTTTTCCTAGAATAGCCCATAATGTTGGCGGAGAATTATTCCAATGATGAAGAAAATCTAACAACATTAGATATGCACTGGTGGACAAAGTGTATACACATTCCCACGAGACAATAACAATATTGACCTACTTTTCTGCCACGATGTCACTTCTCTGTCATTTGAAGTTAGCAAAGAGCTCAAAATCAGTGACCACAAAATGATATTATGTGCTTTTCTTTTTAATTTCATTCATTTCAATAGTCATATATTACAAAAAACTAGACAATATCAAGATTATAAAATTGTGAACTGGAATCTTTTACACACCGTTCTAAGTTGATCTGACTGGGATATTTTTTTCTAGTCTAATTGTCTTACAGATGCACTTGATTTTTTGTCAAATGAATGACTCTTGTTTAGATTCGATTGCACCTACGAAAATAAGCAATATAATTAGGTCAAATGATTTGTATATACCACTTCATTGCCGTAAGAAACTAGAACGCCTACAGAAGTGCTATTTTAAATCAAGTAACTTCTCTACATTCGTAAAAATTACCATGACTTTAAACCAACTAAAAGAAGTTTACAAGTTAAAGGCGATTAATCAGGAGTTATCAACAATGCACAGTAGCTCCAAGGTACAATAATTGGTACGGCTGTTCAATAAATGCCTCAAACCTTCCCGGAATGATGATAATCTCTGCATTTCACATAATGGCTTAATTGTCGACGACCATAATATTATTGCCAACCTGTTTAGCGATTTCTTTGCTAGAAGGGATAAATCCTTTCTAAGATGTTTACCCCATATCATTCTGATCATGCCTGCAAATAGACATGATCTCATGTACAAAATTATACTTCAGAATAAGAGCTTTCTAAGTCTTTCAAACAAACTACCATGATGACTAGTCACAGAAGGATTAATCTTGCATTCAAGACCCTCATGCAACAACTCCTCGTGAATTGTGCCTTCAGAATCCTTTAAGTATTTTTGTACTTTTGCTTGACTATCCACCAAATCGGTATTTCTATCAATAAATACCGTATTTGCTCTCCCTTCTGAGATTAATAAACCTCGTAGGAACTGGGATTAACGCACATGTCATTAGTAAACGAACCATTTGCCGGCGAACTCCTCTTATTTTGAGATAGATAAACAGACATCTGTACCGTTTACATGTCCCCCTACTACTTTTAATAACGAATGGCCGGTACTTGTCCATGCCAACTCACTCAAATGAATGGTTACTTCTCACCAGCTTTCAAGCTCTGGGGGGTGCAACACCTATTAACCCAACTGCGAATTTATTATTCTGCATCCTTTACATTTTTCGTTCACGCTTCTCACTGTTGCTTCTCGCTTTAAAATCCTGTATTTTCCTCTTAGCTTCTCTGGTGCTTATGCGGCCTCTAAATGACCTTCAACGATATAATGTTGAATCATCAACCACATAACCGGATATTTGTTTGGCAATATTATCAAGTGTCTAGCTTCAGATGATATGCTATTAGGATCCTTGCGTCCTCCCACTCTGACTGCCTTCTAGTCTAACATCGGGGCCCAAGTTCTTAATGCACGCCTTAAGCTCTATGAAATCTCGGCCCTTTTCTGATGATACATTTCCCCATGCCTCCCATAGTATAGCTTTGATGATAATATTCTTGGCTTGTTGTATATCGCAAATTTTTAGTCGCCAGATGTCAAAACTGCTGTCATGAAGGCCATAAATTATCGTAAAGTAGTTAGCGAATCCCGACAACTATATTATAGCCCCCAGTAGCTTATACCGACTAGAATAATAACAAAATATTGGTCACAATTCATAGTTCCCTGTCGTAACCTGCACTGGAAGTACGCTAGATCTTATCTCTAATGTGGCTTCACGGACTACAAGGCTCTTATTCCGACTTGGCTTACTTACCTTCGCACTCCCTTAAGAATTTCTGGCCCTCAACCCATTTGTGATGTTCTACTTCTAACAAAACATGATTACCTTGCTGACTCATTTCCTGGATAATACAGAGTTGTCATAGAGTTAATCTAAAACATTACCTCATTCAGATAATCCAGATGTATTTTTGTTATCAAAAACAATTGAACTGCTAAGGTATCCGCATTTAATTATAAACGTGCTTGGTGATAGATTTGAGAGGAGTAACTCTTGAATTCCCCACCAACACTCGTACAATTATCTGATTACCTAGTTGAGAGCTTCTGTAGACCACGGCGTCATATCCACTTTCAGCCACAACACTTAAGACACACAAATCCAAAACTGGTGCTCATCTGCACGCTGCAAAGAGAGAGGTATAGACAGTCAGGTTATGTAGTTAATATCCCGTGTCTACTCTACCCACTGATTGACTACGGCTAGATCCACAGGATCATCCCAACCTACTTTGTTCTTATAAGACTTTTGAAACATCAGCTTAGCGCAAAGAGTAAACGGTGCTACAAAGCCTATGGAATCGAACGCTATCACATACCACTACAGGTCGTTGGTTTGTTAGCTTTCTCCACTGTAAAACTCACTGTATCCCCAACTACGTCCCACCTCAACCCTATAGTGCGTTGTGCAGGTGGCGAATCCATGTGTAACAGAGACGAGTGCGCTGCAGGGGTTCTAAATGGTCGCTAATGTTATTTCTACTTTCTTACATTGCAGGCAAGTCGAATGCGAACGTGGAAGAATGTTTCGAGAAGCTTAAGGATCTCAGATTAAAGGAAGAATGTTGACTCTCTCCCACGTTTGGAACTCCCGCCACATTATCCTATATATATATATATGTACTTTTGTTGTTTTAAAAATATATACTTACTCTCTTCTTCCGGTCATCCACGACTTCTTCCTGTTCGTGTGTTCCCACGTGTCTGCTGTGTGCTGAATATATTGCTTCCATAGGTACACATGAGTAAATTTTGTATTGCAAGTGACTGGTCTTGTTGTTCGAAATATAATACCTCACTAATATTGGAAACAAACTTTGTCATCCAGAAGCCAGCGTTCAACAGAGTTCCTTTAATTTCTACCACAAAGGATCCTGCATTTTGTCAAATGATACTAGACGTATAAGTACCTATCAACTGCTTCCCCAGTCATTAGTTTTTCTTTGTCGAATGTCGACAGGGCTAGACGTAACACGCAATTAGCACAAAATGGAGAAGACGTGGCACTAAGTGGACAGACGGTCATTCTAAATTCAGATACCCTTTCTCTAGAATAATCATCTCACTAAAGGAACCCCAGATAATCTTGATCTTCAGGAACCTTAAGTCGTAAAAATATTTCTTTAATATTTGCTGCTATCTGAAACTGAGGGAACCTAAGCGTCAGACCTTGTAAGGAAGACAGTTTGGAGCACCCAAAAGTACATCATTCAGTAAGATGCCCTTATGCTTTATTGAACAGTTAAACACAACTCGTACCTTTGCCAACCCTTTTGGATTAATGACGGGATTGTGAGGTACATACCGCTTGGCCAGTATCCCACGCATGGTAGCTTCGACAAATCACTTCTCCACATGACTTGATAAGACTTCCTAATATATTATCCACAGATCGGCATAAGTCTTAAGTCTCTTATTCGAACGCCGCCGCCTTCTAAGATCCAAGTCTTTGTAACAGTCTAAGACCCTTCCTCCTCTCTTCCAAGAGAGACCCATAAAGAAGTGAATATCAATGTATTTGCATGACTGTTCCACCAACTTGACTGCAGCAATATAATCGATTTGCCACAACACATCACCTCGAATATCGTCTCCAAATTCCTCCTCATACGTGTCCTTATCATTAACTCAACATCTTTTACTGACTTTACTGAAGTACAGGAAATTTGCATACATAATTTGACTGGGATATCCCACCGACCGATCTGACGGTGTTCTGCTACACTGAATTCGGAGTCATTCGGAAACCTCTGCCTTATGACTCTATTGGTTTTCGAAAGATCACACCCGATTAACGATTTGATCTTCCCGTCCTCAGGGCTGGGTATGTGCCTGTCGGACAAACGGTATTTAATACTAAGCAGATTGTTACGAGGCACTGATGCCTATTGCAGTTTTTTCTGTGGGCTGTATAAGCCGATAAAACCTCAATCATAATTTAATCAGTCAGAGATTCTGCGTTAAAGGACACTCTTTTGCATGACCAAGCCTCCGAAAAATTCAAGTAAGTTAAGTGATAATCCGTCCTTAGAAATGACATAACTGTGTGACAATTACCAAAATCACAACTCACCGATTTAGCTGCTGGCTCCTCAAGTCTTCGAGCAGACCTAGTCACAGTAAAGTTTGATCAAATTAAATACTCTATACGATAGTACAAGTCAGTTGATAATTTTAAAAAACCTTATCCAAAAACCAGTATCCAAGATGCCAATTTCATAAACTGTTTAATAATCTATTCGAATAGGCCCGACTGGTTGTGATAGCAAACCTCCAGAATACTAGTTATTCTTATTCTAAAAGTCAGATCAACTGCAACGATGAGTAATTGTAAGCTTATATGAATCAAAATAACCAAAATGCATTATAATACAATGTTTTCAACTTGGATAAAATATAAAATGTCTGAAACAATAAGTTAATAAACAGTATTTTGTACTTTTGAACGTATATTGGCTATCTCTTTCTGTAAAGATTCGCCACCAACCAACCCGGAAATTATGGGTGCCCATCAATGGATGATAATTCAAACAAACAGTATTCAATATTGTCATCATGCCAGCTCCATTGACAGTCCCTTAATATGAGGTTATTATGGGATGCAACCAAAGTGCCTTGGATTGTTCCAGCAGCTTGGAGAGAGTGTTGACTCGAGAAACCTTTGTTAACATACGTCGGTCGATCACTTCTTGCGCTTGATACAATATTTCGATTTCTGAAATTCTCGCATGTTCTGTGCTGTGAAATAACACGCCTTGTTGTTGTTTGTTGAATAAGTCTACTATCTTTGCGATGGACCTTATGAGCTGATAATATAGCTCTGGACAATCTAAACTGAAGACACAAGACGTGATGTATCTGTTCACTTAGCGTGGGAGTGACTTTACAACGGCCAAGAATGGAATGAACGGGTCTGTCAAGTCATGGTATTAAAACTTAGCTCCGTATTGCAGAACCAAACTTTAATGTCGTCCTAAGTTCAGTAGGTTCGTTATAGTGTGTTCAGCCGAAAGAAACGCTAGTGATGTTGAATTATGCAATTCAGATGTTATAACACACTAAACTGTATTCACTTCATTTATGTGTATATTAAACAGTGCTACTGACATGTAACCATTAAAATTTCAAATTCACATTCGTTATCTGTTACGCAAATAAACGTTTCATGTACTCTTTATTTCTTTCTTCTAACACACACAGATTGTTGTTTGTGCTTTCCAAAACATGAGAGGGAACACAAGAATGTAAGACTTGCATTACACCCTCGAGTGCCAATGTAGACTTCACATGTGAGTGATTCTAGATAATCTTACTGAGTTTTCGCACACGGTTGTTTTCTTACCTTTTTGACCTTGTAAATTGTTCACTTCTGGTCCTGGGATCGCTACCTTCAGTTGTTGACCGAGTACATATGAACAATATCAATTCAACCCAGCTTAAAATAGTCCGTCACTCAACATAAACATGCACATTCAAAACTACAAGCGATAAGAAGATGAAAGACAGAAGTGAACGCGGAAATTGATATAATTAATCGTAGATAAAGTAACTGGATTTTTATCGCCTTTATTGGCTATTTAGAAAAGGATTTGAATAGTCGACGATGATGAATTAACGAAGTGTTTGGTTACAGTTCCTAATGAAACAGACACTTGGATGCTTGGCACCTATCGGATTCCTTAAATAAAATAGACTAGTATAACGCAACAACTATCTTCGACCACTGCTTTGATACTCTAGAAGGTTCCGCGCGTTATATAAAGGACAAACGATTATCGGATACGAGATAATATATTTCAACGAGCCGAAATCGACCAAACTAAAAGCTGAAAGTGTAAGTAGGGAAAGGTCCGCTGTTTAGCTACACTGTAGCATCCATACCAAGGTAATAATATACAATAAGTGAAACATTATGTCCAAGGTTACCGGTGGCTTCCACAGGTTTGTTTACCATACCATACTGATGGTGATGAATGATCCACAACCTTCAGGTAACAGTGTTCATCAAATCAAAAATGATCAGATTCAATCACGAAAGCTTGCTTAAGTATTTGTTTTGAGGAATTATTTATTGCCACGGATACTACCTACTGAAGGTGTTTGGTCAAGCATAAACACCAGTGCGGTGTTTATAAAAAACGGTAACAGTATTGTAAATGTTTCTAAAGCTCAAAATACCTTTGTCTGTGATACGGGTATTTTGATTTGCGTTTGATCTGGTTGGTCGGTTACTATTTGAAATTCTGAAATATACTACAGCCGGATCACTAAATGACAGTGTGGAACGTTTCTCCTTATTTAAACTGCTAAGGTAAATTTCAAGAATCCATGCATCCATTAACTTTGATTAAAAAAAAAACTATATTTGCTGTACATGTTGCATCCTGCCTCCTTTTCTTAGAGGAGCTACACGTCAAAAGAGTTTTAAACAAATACAACGTAATATTTGGTCACATCTAGAATATTTTCAAGGATAATTAAGTTTTTTTTCATTTTTCTGGGTTATATAAAGTTGGTATGACGCATTCTTTAAGCAAACTGTTCTTTAAAGCCCTATGAGGCAAATAAACTGATGGGTTAGTCTTTCTCGTACATGCAGTCCAAACACAGAGTAAATTGAGTTCATTTTTTCATCTTGACCAAATCGTTGACACTTTAAAAGTCTCTAGTCTTCCATACGTTATGGTAATAAATTTCAACTTATTTCTAAAAATCGATTTCAAGAGGTGATTACTAAAATTACAGTGAGGTCATATTGACACATGTATTTTTATATCTCATAGCTGAAAAGTAAAATCCGGACTAATTTTAAACATTTCACAAAACATTATTAAATTTAAAACAGTATGTCTTTACTAGCAGTAACAAAATTTATGTCACGAGTAATGTTCTGTTGACCGATGTCATTCCTCCTTTTCAGTAAACTTATGATAATATTATTTTTGCATTAAAAAGTGTACGATTAGTAAACTTATTGATCGATTAGGCATTTGGTTAAATTGAATGTTTTCAAAACCACACCCATCATATTTAGTTATAATATCTTATATAATGACTAGTAGTTTAACAAATTATAGAGATTTTTCTGCTCTTTGTTTTATACTACCACGGTGTAGCGTGTGCTTTATGCCTGTAGACGGTGCACAAATATACACGGTAAAAATTAGATATTAAAATATACATAATAATAATAATAATAATAATAATAATATATATATTATTATTATTATTATTATTATTATTATATTGAATAAACTGAGCTTGTATCTATGCAGTTTACTTGCAATATTAGTAGTTTTTATTCAGGAGATTGTATTCTAAAAGCTTAGCCACATTTCATGATCACATTTTATAATACAGTAGCCAGAGAAATATTGAGACTATGTAAGTTATAATCAGAAAGGTGAATTTGACAGTAGCAGGTATCAAAATAATTCCACGGTTCAAACCACAACAGACAACAGTAATTAATTAAATTACGACACCAGGAACTTGATTCAGAATAAAGAATGGAACAGACAGATATTTAATCAATGATCACAAATGCAATAGAAAACGTACAACCCGAAAAGAAAAATCAAGGTTACCGAGGAATCATTGTTACGTTTTAGCGAATGATGCTGAAAATGTGTATCCGAAAACATGTTAATAAAAACCTAGTGCACGTAAAATGTAAACAACACTTTGCAAAAAATTAATGTTTCTAGACGACTCCAGGACGCAGTCACTCTCCTTACATCCAACAATGTAATATGACGAACTAGAACGTTTATATATTTCCCTTATTTACATATAAATTCTTTATTCATATCGTGATAATCTATTAGTAAGCTAAATGTAACCATCTCAAAAATTCGACTGAATAACCTTTCGTGGTTTGAATTATTCAAATTTAAAAACTGTGATGTCTCATATACAGAAGATTATTAAAGTTCAACACCTAAAAGAAATGTAGATCATATGACCATAGTCACTTACGTGTAATTAATAATAAGAGTATCGGTTTTCAGCTATCACCCACTTATATCTTATAGCCGTATCACTCATACAAATAAGAAAACATGTTAGCCTTTATGTTCAATAAGAACGAATTATACTCTCTAGCGTATTATTCGTAAGTAAAAATAAAATATCTGGGATCATTTTAGTACGAACTTGTATGTTTGTATTGTGGAGAATTCCTAACCTTATATAAACCACCTTTCTACCAGCAATGTCCTACTTTTCAAAGGTTATTCAAATGGTACTAGTTAGCAGTGTAAATCAGTAACATTTTTGGCTGTATTTTCTGACAATAAAGATACTCTACTGTTACTGGAAAACTAATATCTGTAGTATCACCAAGATGATACATTAAATAGAAATAATAAAATGAACTTCAAGATGAAAGTTACAGTTTTTTCTCATTCGACAGAGTATATTCTAAATAATTAGTAATTGTAAACTGTTAGTGGAATATAGACCAAATTAAAGCGTGTTCATTGCATGAAACAATCAGCTCTAGCGGATTATTGGAGAAAACTTCAAAAGCTTCTCATGTAAATACAATGAAGATATTAACGTTTCTCTAACTGTGAAAATCCTCCTTCTGTCTACCCTTGTTATTTGGAATACAATTTTGTTCCTGTTCAAACCTGTTCTGATTTGCGGTTTTGTCGAGTGTTCAGTGTCTAAGACTACTAAGCAATTGGAGTAATTGGGTCGTTATAAGCAAGAAGTTATAACATAAACAAAGCTAGAAGAACAACAATTTTCCTACAAAATGCTGTATTATACAACTAAATATATTTTTTGGATTTATAAAAACAAAAATGAGAAGATTCTTTTATATGATCTATAAATTCGTGGATGTAGGTTTCGTGTTGATTGGAATTCTATTCAACAGCAAGTTAGATTTATAATAATAAAATATTTGTATCCCTGTACTGTTACAATCAGTAAGCGACTCCATTATGAATTAGTGAAAGTCGCGTCATTAATGAATAAATAACTGTTACGTCATGACTGTCGACCAATTTCTAAAACAGCTTTATCTTAACCAATTCATTGACAGAGGACAATAAGATTGATTGGTCAGTGGCCGCAAGCCATCCGTAAAACCAGCAGTTCTAAATGGGGTAGAAAGAACACAAGATGATCAAGCTAATCAGCCAAAGTTATTATGTTTCATACATTCCTTAATATACTTGTAAAACATGACTGCATAGTAAACTATTTAGATAAGTAATATTGATACAAAACAACTTAAACGAAAATAACCATCTCAATTGAACAATAATAATAAACTAGTGGCATGTACACAATCAATTAGTTACAGTTCATAAATGAATAGTTACGTAATAACATTTAATGGGTTAGATGGGAGGTTAGAACAAGGGAAACATTAAATTAGTAGAACTACAATGTGTGATGCATATACAAGGAAAATAAATAAAATAATCTCTTATCAATTATTTTAAAAATTAGTCATTCTTCTTGAACCTCTTGATCTGACAATAACCAATGTAGTGTTAATTTATATGTAGTAATAACGTCAGACGCTGGTTACGATGCTTACTAGTAAGTTAGTTTTAGTTGAAGAAACTTATGTCGCTTCAGAGATTTTGACCAATATGTTTTGGTTTCACATTAAGAGATAATATCATCTAGGCTTTTGAATTTCGTATGATTTCTAGTATGACTAAGGTGTTACCAGAAATCATGCACTTCGCAGGAACTAGAACGATAAGTTAACTTACTTTATGAAAGATAATCTAGGTATCACCCATTGAATGTGACATTTGCATCAAGTGAATATAGTTTATCTTAAGGACTCATTACTAAGATATCAGAAGAAGAATATTCGCAGAATAAACTGTCTAGAGTATGTTAAAAACACCAAAGTGAATATAATATTAGAAAAGACGTGTGACAGTATACTGTAATCTGTTATTTGAGAGCTGAAGTCAACATTGTATTGTATTTTAAACTCACTGATGCTTGTCAGGTAAATTAATATATAACCGTGAATAAACTTATTCTCTGTCGTATGTTAGGATCTATTGTATCTGAGTCACACCACAATTATTTCAGGTTTGAAATAAGTTTTTTCACTTTCAATCGAATGATCCTTTATTGCAGCTTTGAGTAAGTTAGTTTAGACTCTCTAAAACACTATTACTTTTTCTTAGAGAATATACATACTGATCAATAAGTATTAATCACAATGTGAACATAATATAACAAGAGGTTTTATCAACTTCATACAATCACATAATAACAAAAACAATATGCCATAATGTTTATTTACTTAGTCGCTGAGACTTCAGTCAATAATATTATATCAACATCGAAAAAATAGACAATGTGATGCCACGTTTTCTATGAGATGAACATTACAATTAATACAGAGTGATCACACAATTTTTATCATAAACTTATTTAATGTACATAAAATAACGATTCTACTCTGACTCATGTATTATTCTTACAATGTCTTCACCTTTGACCTCATAATACAATTTGCTATATTTATGTAATAATTGTATAACCTAATGTTCTAATCAAAAACTGAAAATAATTTTACTAATTTTTCGTTTTTTACGATTATAAAACTGGTGAGATTCTGAAATGTAGAACTTATTTATTGACTCTTTTCAAATCATTTCCAATATTAAGACTGAAAATATCTAAATTATACTACTTATAAAAATTATATAGACGATAGAAGCAGATTTTCGAATAAGTTCTTTACTTCTACACTTAGTAAACAAAAATAACTATAAGAAAGGAAAAGGGATTAATTAAAACGTTAGCAAAGTTTTATTTAGATAGTCGCCAAGATTATGTATGAACAGAATCGGGAATTCTCATTACTTGTGAATAATGATCAATGATGAGCTAGTAATGGAAGAAGTAATTAGAAGAAAATACAATAATAGTAATAAATACTAGGAATACTACTAATAACCAATTAACTCATCACGGCCATTATCAATAGAAAATACAGTTAATATTCATGCAGACATGCTACAGACGATGTGAAGATCATGAGTTTGCCCAAATCGATTTCGAAGGCTAATATTTCTTTTCCCTCACAAAATATTATAGATACCGAAACACTTGAGAAGGTATTTCACATTCAAAAAGGTGCTTCTGAAGTCTTTCTTAAGTTAGTTTTTAAATGATGTTTGGTTATGCGCTGATGATAAGCCGAACTAGTATTTGACAAACTTCAACTAGCAAACTAAATATATGGCTGTGTTATGAATTAGTAAGTTAAGCTTGTATACATTATAGCTTTTACTAAATATCTAAAATAAATTCTTGTAACCTCAGTAAATAATAATGTTACTATTGGTTACACTTATAAGCAAGACAAAATATTAAATTTCTATGAATGAACATGTTTGTTCATTAGTATCTAATATTGTTTATTCAGTTCATGTGCTTACTGAGACTGCAAGCTTATGATTGACTGTCAGTCGAATGTAGCATACAAAATGTCATTTGGAATAATTGATTTATTACAGAATCATGATACACATATGTATGTGCTTATGTACTAGTTTTTATAGATTTTTTTATCAAACTGGTGACTGATAATATTTCACTCCACATGATATTAGAATGATGTTACTTGACATTTAAAGTCCTTGTCAAATAGTTACTTATATTAACAGTGTAATTAAGATAATTTTGGATGTATTGACAGTTAAAAAAAAGATATGTTAGCCAGTAACTGCAGACAGGTGATTAATCAATAATAAAGAATGTACGACTAAACATCTATTTGCATCATTTCAAGTCAGCACAAGGAAAATGGAAATTGAACAAAAAGAGGAAATAAATCGATATAATAATGTAGGAAGTACTCAGAACAGAACGATATAGATTATATATTTCAAAATCAATGAATGATGCAAAGCTGTAGCAAGTATGGAACAACAGTAAATCTCGAAATTTAAAGAAAAACGAAGGAGAGGGTTGGGATATATTTGTGACGATTTCTGGCTAATAGGATAAATTCCAATTTATGTTAGATTTTACATATTTCGTAGTTTTATACTATTGTATTACGATACCTTTGAAAATTCGGAAAGAGAAATCATGAATACTGTATAAATTACTGGTAGTTTAGCTCACCACAAAATGTAATTCTCATTTCAAGTGTAAGAGTGTTTTGAAATATTTAGATAAGGCATGAACAAATTAAGACTTTATTGAATACAATGGATTCATTTTATTCCAACGCTGTTTATGAAGGATGGAAAACCTTTTTTAATATAGTAAATTCATTTTGGATCATTTAATACAAAGATCAGTTTGATTAACAAAATGGTATTTGTGAACGTTAAGATTATACATTAACATATTCATGCATTTTATAATGAAAATGACTGAAATTCAAATAAATGACCATATGAAGTGCTTATGTCAGAATAATGTTGTATCAGACCCTTGAAGTACAAGTTTTAGAACTATCTATATCATTAAGAATGAATTTAGGACTACCGAGTTAGGTTTAGGTTGAAAGCTGTTTGTTTATAAACATGTTGATAAATTATGAACAAAGGGCGTATGATCAGTTTCTCCACAAACTGACAAATGGTCCTCCTTTATTGCTCACCACTATTCTTACTTAATATTTCTTGATATCGCCATTAATTTAATTGAATGCATAACATCCTATTAGACACGTGTTACAAATGTGGGAAGGCTGATTGTACTTTTGAGAGCTACATATTCAGTATGCTAACGGTTAATTTCACCCATGCTATAGTAGTCCAACTTCGACGTAAACCAGTCCGAACGGACTCTCAAGAATAACGTGTAGTAGACACATCACGTTTATATTATTTGAAAACAACTACAAACAGTCAAAGGGAAAAATCACACGTTCAAATGATAAATGAGTAAATTTTTGTCAAAATATTCCCCACTGAAATGTGATAGTCCACTGTCAGCCTTAGCTCTCAGTAAACCGATCCCGATGTCTCAAATTGACACCAAATGTGTAATTAAATTGTTTGAAATATACTACACAATTTTAATTTATCGAACCTATATAAAATGAATGCAACATATTAAATTTATTTTATTTAGTAGATTTTATTTGTCTTGTTTTGTTTATATAATTTCATCATAAAAGTTTGAAAACAGTAGAAACATGAAGACCTTAGAATCACATAAATGAATATTTCTGTCATAGAAAACTTGCAGTTCAGTACTGAAAATGTAACGAAACCAATACCAATATATTTGTATTCTTAAGCCCATCAAACAAAACTCAGAACCCTAAAGGACTACAATACTATATATGCATATGACATTAGCAGTACTAATTATTAGCTGAATTGTAGTGTGCATCATATCAGTAATCCTTAGAAAAAAGGACATTGTTAGGTTAAGTTAAACTGTCTTTATATAGATCTACTAAAGTGAAGCATGATTTGAATCTGTCTAAAGTGGCGTTAATGAAAAATTGGTTATGTGACTGCGTAACTATGTCTACCAGTAAAAAACTATTTGCGATAGCTTAAATTGGCAGATTTGAATATTAATCAAAGCTGAAAGAAAATGTAGTGAACTAGTATTTTTTTGTTTGCTAACTATTTACAAATTCATGTTAATCATATGCAAATATGTTCAGTTTTCAAGTAGATAACAGACACATTCTTAGACCTCATTTAGAATCAGATCGATTTAGTGTAAAACAGACAGAACTAGCCAGACATTGGTGAACTTTGAATAGGCTCAATAGTAGAATAAAACCATTCATAACTGATCTATTATCAAACAACGATTACCCATTACATATTTCGGTTTAGAAACCAAAATTCTCGATCCGAAGATGGGACATCTCTACTCAGCACCCTATTTAAAAACCATATCATCAGCCCCATGTAGATAAATCAATATGCAATCAATTAACCAAATTTTTCAACTATTTAAGTAATTAGTAGGTGGTGGGACTCGTCGGCTGGATGTACCTGCATCCCAATGTCCATGTTTACAGTGGGATTCGAACTCATGCACATATAGCAACAGTGACTGACCAGATTCAGTCTATAACGAATCAATGGGATTATACAAATTCATCCTACTACCGATTTACCCATTGCACAAGTGTGACTGTCTGGACTCAGTAGTCTAGTGGTGAACACGGTGGCGTTTGACGCGAAACGGGCTGAGTTCGAATCCCACAGTGAACATCAACATTTGGATGCAGGTACATCCAGCCGACGAGTCCCAAATAGGACGAAACGCGCGTCCTGGATTCCACTTGCCAGTCACAATCCAAATAAAATGATAATTATCAAGTGAATATTTTTATTTATTCTAGTTTAACTTACCAAGTAACTAAAATGCTTGTATGCCATAATAATCCTATTAAACCGAATTGTGGAGTTACATCATTAGTAACTTACAAAAATTATTATTAAGCAGTGATCAATCTTATATTCGTCTATTCCTTAGTTCTGTCTGATCCTATATGCACCATGATACGATACATATATTTGTTGTCCTAGTACCGTAAACTTTGATGCCGTTGGTTTGGTTTTAAATTCATATCTTTATGTTATGGATATCCTGACAGTGACACTTTGTCGAAATATTTGTATGTATTTAAACCCATATCATTCTGATCGTGCCTACAAACTGGCATTCTCTCATGTACAAAATGATACTTGAGAATAAAAGCCATATATAAAGTTTTAATGCAGCCATTCGTTCAGGCGACTTAGTATTGATAAATTATCCTTTTGATGTTGAGTGATCAGAATGAGTCAGCAGGATACGTTTAATCTACATTTCCGGCTAGTTTGAACTAGTAAATAAAAAATATTTACCAGCTTGGGGAAACTAGTTTTCGTCATGAGAACTGAATTCGTGTCACTCAGATTCGCATTCTGAGACGTTACTCTTCAAACATTTAAGCCGCAAATGGCCACCTGAAGGAATGAGATATTTAAACTGATTGATTAACCGACAAGGAGTAATCAGTTTGGTAGTTGTCTAGTCTATCGTGTTAGCAAAATTTTATTGATCAAGTCGTAATGTACGTTTCTTCTCAGATATATCCAACCACTTAACATTCATTGTAATTTCCATAAATCAATCTAAATTTATTATCACTTCAGCGTCACTTGATTGGTATGTTGTTCATTGTAAATAAAGCACACACATAACATCGTGTTTTGGCGACTCTGCATCAATAATCGTCTAACTTTGGAAATGCGAGTCGTTGTTTGAGAACCAGTCCGTTAGGATGTAATGTGAGTACATGAAGGTTCTACCAGACGTTTCGTATAATTCTGCTTACTATGTACCTAGTAAAATACTAACAGTGGGAAAATTACTTTTAGTATAACTAAGATGAAAAACCATCAAATGATATGAATTCAAATTTAACCAGAACGACAATATTAGCAGAATAAGTTAAATTTATTCTATTTTATTGCATTCTCTTACATTCAAATATCACAGTAAATTTAATAATAAGACTAAAATTTACTAAAATAAATAAATCTGACTCGTCCCAAAGAACCTACGTCAGAGTAAACCAAACATTTTACGTAGTTCATTAGCGAAATGTCTGTCAGACACAGGACACAGTGAATACTTTTTATGTCAAAAATAATTTAAAAACAAAGTAAATCAACAATCCTGAGATTACCCGACACCATCACACTTAAAAGATTGAAACCTGACCTATGTATCTAAAATAAATTAGAGATGAACCTTTAACTGATTTGGTAATTTATATGAACATTGATTAATATTTCTGTTACTATTCAGTCAATTTTTTTATAAATATAATTCACTATTTAATTTCCTTCCCTAATTATACATGTCTTATGTAATCAAGTCACATCCAAATTATAACATATCAGACAGTCGTTTCATTCTAGTAAATCTCAGTCTAAATATACAACCAAATTATTAACATTTTTATCAGTACTCTCTTACTCCATATCAGTTTAGATTAATACTCCTCTCTTTAAGCTAGTTAGTCAATCCAATTCAAATAGTTTCTAAAACTATAGTTAAATTAATCCATAAATACTATTTTGAAAACCCTTTGTTTCATCGTTATTTCAACTTCGTATATCTCTTGACTAACTATGCATGTGGATTAAACTTACAATGATATTTGCATGTAATGCTAATTACAACTAATTGACTGCACATAGTAATAGAGAATGTAACAAAATGGAATGAATTCAATTTATTCTGCTAGTGTTGTCGTTTCAGTTATGAAGGGAGAAAACTGCATGAATTACGAATTTATTTTCTGAAAATTAATGAGGCTTTTGTAAACAAATTCTCTAAGTCGGAAATTTAAGTATAAACCTTGTGAATTTTCTTGTTATTTAAAATCTTTATTACATCTTAATACTAAAAATCAAACTGTGATGTTCTTATTCCTACTCCTATTTATAATGATAAGGCTTGTATTAATAACGACAGAAAGTGTACTGAACTAATTGGCTATAGAAATCTACACAGCCCCATGAAAAGAGGAAGAATGTACTACATCATGTCCAAATAGAATTGTTGTCATTAGTAAACTTCAAAAGTAAAAGTGAAATAAACCAACAGCAAGTAAGGAATATAAAAGTACACCGAAGCAATGTAGTAAAGAGAACAAGTTGACATTAATAATAGCACATAGTAGTAATATTCATAATAACACTGAAAATTAAGGTACATCTAAGTCACATCTTTGCCTAACGTTACATGAACTCATTTAAACCATTTTAAAAAGTGTGTAACTTGTAACCTTTTCTTTATAACTTGACGTAATCGGGAAACCATAAATAATTAGGGAGCATTAGGCAGACGTCATGCAAGTATTTATATATGGTGTTTCGTTCTATTTTTCACAACTGGTTATTACTGGTTTTAGGTATTTAAGACTGGTTATTTTAATAAATAAGCTAGTGATCAAATGTTTATTAACAGATTTAAGATGTCGGCTCTCTATTTTTTCAATAACTCCAATTTTTTTTTTCCTTTGAATTCAGGAAAACGTCATTCAATTTACCAAGTTTATCAATTGGTTTTTTGCCTAAACTTATGAAAACGTTGAGTTAACAACATTATATGATTGACTTCTAAAACGTACGTAACAAGGTGAAATTCTATGAAGATTAGTCCTACCGAACAGCATAGAGGGCACTTTACAGCCAATATCTCAAATATGTAAACAATAACTTTAAAACACAAGCTTACATTCTCATAAATTCAGTAAACTTTATTTGTCAATAATGTGTTAACAAAATTCACTTCATAAGTGATAATTTCGATAACAGTAGTCTAAATTTCAAGGAAAACACAATGACGAAAGAGGACGGAATTAACAATCGCAGTTAAGTAATACTGGCTAATGCGACAGTCTTAATTACACCATATTACTATCTAATACAAACGTAAGCTCCAAGACTAATAATTTTTTCGTTATTTATATCCCCAAGGCTTCTCAGGCAAGAATCAAAATTTCAAGTTGTGAAGAAGGTATCAATATTCGTCGAGTTTTAATCACAGGGACCCTCAGTGCGGTGCAGTCCGCCCATTCTCAAATTAGTAACAGGTAACATATTTGTAATTCTGTGAACATTTATTCATGGTAAAAATATCCATTGAAATTTGAAGTGTAGCTGTGTAAGTAAATATTCTGGTTTAGAAACCAGAAAGTAGTTGTTAAATAACTCACTTGATTATCAAAGCTATTCTTTCATGATTAATAACTGTTTACCAAGAAGTGTCAGCAAATATTAGTCTTAAAATATTGTTAAGGAGCTAGATTTCTTTTTTAATGTATTTTACCTGCAAAACTTATCAGTAAGTTTTAAGTAAGGACTCAGATCGCAATTCAGTAATCCCAACAGTTATCGAATAAGATTTTCTCCAATTCAAATCATTATTTATGAATGATTACTAAATCCAAAGAAAGGTTCCAGCCAACCAGCTATAGTATGCAGTAAGTTCTTAAATGACAGATGTACGATTCTAAAACTACTATGTGCTCCAGCTAATTACATATATCATAATATGCTACCATCACATTGCCATATAGAACACAAAATAAAGGCATTTGAATAGTCCATTCATAGCTGAATCTATTGTTAATTAAAGTATTATCTATTGGTCTAATACAGTAATCATTATCTTGAAAGAGTCTTTTGGTAATAAACCACTATTTCGTAATTATGAATTTGCTAAACTGATAATGGCAGACTTAAATACAGTCTAGACAATAAGATCTTAATTAATATTAGCTACGGACAATAATATACAGGACTGCAGCCAATAAAGACAAAATAACTTGATCTAAAAACTTCTTTTTCGCTATGTGTATATAATATAATATATGTATAATATAATATTATATATATATATATATATATATATATATATATATATATATATAATATGTAATATAATATAATATATAACTGGTTAATACCAATATGAACAGAAGTATTTTTTGACTTAATTTTATAGTAAACAGTAATGTTTTGTATGAAATGGACTGAGTTTAATATTATGAATAGTTTCATCATACTGAGCTCACCGGAATAAGACAAAATCAAATTAACCGAATTCATTTCTTTTTGATAAAATTACACTTCTGGATTACTATTATTCAATAACTCAGAAGATTTGTTCAATTATTCACACTGACATATCACTGAATAGCAACCGGATGATGTGTGTTTATTCCTAGGTAATGGTTGAATGCTATTGACAAAACGATTGTGCTGCAGCTCAGAATCTCAAATAGTAAGGTCGACTTCCATAAGGACTACTGGTATACCTTACAAGCTAGTACCAACCTTAGTTCAGGATTCTCAGTAGACTATGCCCATTCACCTGACATAATTATTTGCATGTTAACATTTATTAAAATGTCGTATACTGTAAACTATGATTTGTGGAAACAAGTGCTTATTCCTGTTGTAAAATTCAATTTACTTTCTGTTGATGATAACGTTAATATAATTTTAAGCGATCTTCTGAAGATATTTTAATTCAAGCAAAAGTGTATCTATTTAAACCTATTGACCTCAGGATAAAATAAACGTAAAACCTAAAATGTCTACTGTATTCGGTAGTTTGAATAAACCCCAGATTTTTTTAAATTCACATTTGTTTCTGGAATCATTAACGGAAAGTCAGTAATTTCTTTTTTAACGAATTCAACATAATCGCAATTACTTTAAAATACAGTATTTACATGCCTTTTTTTAATATTACAGCTGTTATTCGACTTATTGTAGCAATCTACCAAAACTTTCATTGCCTGTGAACAGAAGCTGATGTGTTATATTACGACTCATTATACCATTAGCACACTGTACATCTCTGAATCAATTTTATTTTCTTAAACAAAGTTAGTAATTTGTCTGTTTATTCAACTACTCAAAATTTTATTACGAACCAAAATTTCGTTTTACGAGAGTAACTTTCTAAATTAAGAAACTAATTTTTCTTGAAATATTGATCAAAATGACATTCTTATGACAATCAATCAATGACAAATAAATGAAACTTCGGGAGAATGTACGAGGTGATTATAATTTAGAGGCCAGTAGGTCATTTTACATATAAAGCTTTATAAACCTGTGAATACTGTTCACATGAAAACTTTTTCAATTCAAAATTATTATTTAATTGGTTTAGTCTGCTCAATTGCTGAAGCAGTCTGGACTAATTATACATCGTACATAGTAAGTGAAATAATTTGTAATGAAGTATTCATTTGTTTTTAGTTGTTTGGATTAGTCACAGATTGGTGGTGATCGGATACCATTGAAATCCGGGGAGTACTGGATAGCCGTTTCGTCCCAGTATTGGACTCCTCAGCGGTGTGCACCTCAGATTGCGCTCCAGTGGCTTCAGGTTGGCGAACGCCTAATCCTCTACTCCGCTGGATGATCGTCGCACTATATTACGGATTGTTGGAAGTGGGAATTCTACCATTGAATGCTGGTTGGCTTAGTAGTGCAGAAGGTTAGGTATTCGTCAACCTGAAGCCATTTGGGCGGAATCTAGGATGCGTACCGCTGAGAAGCCTCATACTAGGACGAAACGACTGTTCAGTGCTTCTCGGTTTTCAATGGAAGCCAGCTAGCATCACTCTGTGACGAATCCAATAAAATAAGCTTAATACTAACCTTCATACGCCATCTCGCTTCAGTTATTCATTTATTTATTGTGTGAATTCATGTGACTGATGATATTGATTAAAAGAATCAGGTCTGACAAAATTTACACATACATGCTTTCTAAGTGGATTTTTTTAATTTATTTACTATCATATATTGTATGGAATTAGACTAGTTAAGAATGGATGTAATGATAATACGTGTTTAAGTTCATTTAAATGTGACTCAATGAAAAATATTCTGACTAACTGTAACAACAAATGATGATTTTTGTTATTTAGTTAGTTATTTTCAATCCATATGCCGCTGTTGACGGATGGCTTGGTAGTTATATCATATAGCTTTCAACCACAGAGTAGGACGTTTAGGCTTAACTAAATTTGTGAGAGTGAATAGGTAAATTTGATGAATCTGTTAATGAGGCCGTTATTCTTCATAGATTGAGATGAGTGAAACGTATCACAGCCCACCTCAACTCATGAGGGCTTGTTGGTCTTTTATTTTTCCAGCTTAAAATAATGCTACATTTGTAATCTTGCATTAACTTTTAATTTTATCGTTTGAAACATTATGTGCATTAACTGGTTTCTGTATCTGTTTTGGCTTCAAAATATTTCGCTTTTGATATTTGTGATAGCTCAATCCATAATGTCCGCTGTCCAATCACCTTGCAAGTTTAAACCCCCTTGTATTACCCTTCCAAGCGGAATGAATACTCCAGCTTTCCATACACCTCAGTTTTTTCAAAACTCTGCAATTTTGAAGGCACCAGTTGCTAATGGTCCAGGTGAAACCCAATATCGCTGCGAAATTTTAATTTCAAATGACCTTATTGGGTGTGTAATTGGAAGAGGAGGTAATAAGATCAACGAAATTCGACAGGTCAGTGATGTCATGAATACGATCAACTAAAAATGACGTTATTACATAACTAACGATTTTAATTTTTAATAAGGCAAGTTATTCTCGTAGTTAGTAAATGACTTGTTTTCATGCTCCAAATAAGATTACTTTGAGGCCAGTTACTAATGTAACTACAATTAATAAGTAAGGAGACGATTCGAAATATGTCGCCATCTAAAAGTAATATATTTTTCAGCCTTTTGTAATTTTTTTATCGATCTCTGGTTGATGCAAACTCGGGGAAAAAATGTAATTCCGATGGATCAACTACTTTCCAAGACGATCCCTTAGTTCTAACTTTTCATATATGATATATTTTTCATAGATAAGATTTTCACAATACGGTAATATAATTTAATTGTTTTGAAGAACATAGATTCAAGTAGGACAACAAAGCCTTTATTTCCTTTAAAATTCATAATAATTATTTAACCACATAAATCTGACTGTCTTTAAGTAGTCACTATCTGGTTGTTTGTTTTATTTTTCGATAAATATAAATACTCCACCTCTGTGATAATTTGTCTTGTCACGTAACGCTTAGTATCCCATCCTCAAAGTGTCGTGGTCATTCTTATCAACAATAAATAGCATAGTGTCACTATCATACGACATGACTATTACGTTAGATAGTCACTGAGCAGTCACTAATGTCACGCTGCTTCAGACAGTTTATATGCCGATCGAATCATATCGATTTCGTTGTAAAATGGTCAGCAGTATTATAATATAGTGTGATATTTAAGTAAACGTTGGAAAACACTGTTTGACTTAAGTCTTGTAAAAACTAAAACACTAACTAGTGATCGCGTCGCTGCTTGATCGATGTAATCATATTATTACTAAGGGCGAACATTAAGTTATTCACTAATTAGTGGTAAGTTAATATAAATATCCCAATCAGCCTGTTGTCCTGCCAACAACTAATAACCACCTACCACTATTCAGTATAAAACCAAGGTTAATAACCCTAGTTTGATATCTAGGTGTATTAAGTAAACATGGTTACCTTTTATCTTTTCTCCAACTTGGTTAATCCGTTGAAACCAAATATCAGAAGTCAGCTCTTAAGTGTAAAAGTGAAGTACTGATATTTCTTCAGAAGAAAATGGCCACTTGATAAAATTAGGGGAATGAACACGTCATGCTTGTCATTTACATTTTAAAATCTGCAGTTTTCTCACACATTTTGACAAAAAGAATACTAATGTTGTGTCTTTAAGAAAAATAAAATTTCTACTCTAATAATAGGAAGTACGGCTTAAAGTTTTAAGAGCTGTAATTCCCGCTTTTTAATCCAAACTAGTCATTTGGATATCCTAGACAACATTATATGCTCTAGAGTCTCAGTTATTTCGCATGAATGCCAGGAGAAAAGACTTTCATTCCCGAATACTTTCTGTCGTAGTTGAGTTTAGTGGATTGGAAGATATTCTACAAGTAGGTAGTTTAGATTAAAGTGTTAATTCGACGAAAGCAACGAAATATGTATAGTGTGTGTTGTACTATTCACTAGTATGAAATAAATCACAGTTCACAAATATTAATTTATTTCAACATCTTTATTTACTATTATAAGTATTCAAATTGAAATTCCCTTATTGTTATATTTTCATTGAAGTTTTACTGCAAATTTTTGTAATGAATAGTACTTATAACAAGAATGAAATTTTTAATACTTAATTAGTGTCCAACACTATATGTAGAAATGGAACTGTGTCACATTAATATATTTTGGTCTGTACAGCCAACACAGATTAGTGAATAATGCATATAGTATATTTCAGTAATTTGATCAGTGCTTCTAAATGAGCAATCAACGAGAAAGTATGTTAGAGTGAATAGTGAAACCAGAAGTTAGGAATAAGTTTATCATTTTCTATCATAAATATAAATAATAGGCATAGAGGATATTTTATAGCCAATATTTCGAATATGTAAGCAATGACTTTAAAACACAAGCTTACATTCTCATAAATTCAGTAAACTTTATTTGTCAATAATGTGTTAACAAAATTCACTTCATAAGTGATAATTTCGATAACAGTAGTCTAAATTTCAAGGAAAACACAATGACGAAAGAGGACGGAATTAACAATCGCAGTTAAGTAATACTGGCTAATGCGACAGTCTTAATTACACCATATTACTATCTAATACAAACGTAAGCTCCAAGACTAATAATTTTTTCGTTATTTATATCCCCAAGGCTTCTCAGGCAAGAATCAAAATTTCAAGTTGTGAAGAAGGTATCAATATTCGTCGAGTTTTAATCACAGGGACCCTCAGTGCGGTGCAGTCCGCCCATTCTCAAATTAGTAACAGGTAACATATTTGTAATTCTGTGAACATTTATTCATGGTAAAAATATCCATTGAAATTTGAAGTGTAGCTGTGTAAGTAAATATTCTGGTTTAGAAACCAGAAAGTAGTTGTTAAATAACTCACTTGATTTTTTTGAAAGAATGATTTGTGAATCATTTAGATAGCGTGATGACATTATTTTACAAATAGCTAGAAAACCTTTAACAATAAGATACTGTCTCATGTTATTTTGAGCCTCTTCAGTGGTTTGTAATTACGATTGTACCTACACACTTCGAGTCACGAAACTTTAAGTCTTTTATCATTTACACGACCAGAACACGCTTATCCTTATTGGCTATCGATTTTTCATAAAAGTCAGTCGATAATACGAATAAACTCTATCTGTAACATAAGATCTCTTTTTGTTTTGTTTTAGTTCTTTGTAAAGTTCGCTAAACAATTTTCGATGTATGAATAGTTTTACTATATATGTGAACTGATTTTAATTGTATTATTCAAATGACAGTCTTGCTATACTGAATACAAGTGTGAAGTTGTGAATGACTGTCAGTGTGAATAAAATAACTTCATATTCCTTTGTGATTTTCGTTCACTGTTTAGTGGTGTAAGTTGCAAAAATAACCTAGTTTTCCATCAACCATTTACGAATTACTTGTGTAATAATTTATGTGATCATTACCAGTAAATTTTACATCCGTACACTAATTAGGCTTAAATAATAACCAACAATGCTAAGCTGATATATGTGATCAATGGAAGTATTCTAGAGACTCATGGATGAACGAGAAAAATCTATAATCTGCAACTGACCAACGTTTTTATCAAATGTTACACCGAATCATCTAATTGTGAGAGGTTTATGAAAAAACTATCTAAAGCACAACACAGCAAATACTTCAGTAAACAATTTCCATGTTTTTAAATAACAGTATTTATTTTTCTACTTCGCTACTTCAAGTATTCGCAAAATAAAATTCAATTCTTAATAAAGTTATCGAATAGAGTAAACAATTAGTTGTACACAAAGGTAGATTTTTTAGAAATGGGCAATTACTATTCTAAATAGCTTGATACACTTCAGTTAGTAATTAAAATGATCGTGTATTAGTAATGATTTAATATGATCACTGGTCTAAGAGACTTAAAATCTAGGTGTATCTATCTTGGACATTAGTTCCCAACTTGACAATTAGGTCCGTGGAGTTCTACCACTTACCAAAAACCAAATAACATAAATTCTAGTAATCAAAATCCGATAGCCATTGTTCTGTTCGTCTATTAATTCGCCAGTAGAACATGACAATTTTAAGGGGTGATTATCCACCGGTCTCAACAATCATCGAATTCAAAGCTAGTAATAAATCCTAGTAACTTTCTTTATATTATTTCTAAAATATGGATAGGTTTTGTTAGTAGACGAGAATTATTATGGTTATAAGATGTTGTAAATTGACATCATTCTCCTTCAAAAGACTTTACACCATACCAATTAGTCTGCATATATTTGACTTCGTGCAAAATATCAAAGCAGTGAACAGTTATACTGATTTATATTCATGATATGTCTTAGCTACAAAATGAGAAAACCTTAAATAGGAAGTAATATGAGAGAAAAACGAGATATATTAACGTCCGTTATGTAAGTCTGTATTCTCATAACCAGTTACTCCTGACAAGCTAAGCATCTTACGAGTAATCACTTCATGTGACTTACTTTGTTTTCAATGACTTCAAACGAGCAATAAAATTATTTCCTATTGTTTTAATCATTTACCTAACAGCATTGAATTACACAAGCATATTTTGGCATTGAACATTGCAATGAAGAATGTGTTTTCATCAAGGAATGAGTTCAAAGAAGAGTTAACGGATCAGTCTAATAATTTGTCTAACCATTCTTCAGATGATCTCGCTGGAAATCCTGAAATAATAATTAATAATGACTTCGAAGGTTACATTTCAAACCGATTGAACATACCGAAAATTATAAATGATGTGCCTGAAGGTATATCGTATCCCCAGAATGGGAAGTCTATATATTCAGGTAGGATGCAGTCAGTAGTAAGGAAAAATCGCGATACTGCTTATCATTCAGCCCCAGAAAAGAAGGGAACTGAATTTCAATACGAAAAGGAATTTTCACCCTTCTCTTGGAATCGACAAGGTAGTGGCTTGCAAATACCCAGAGAATCAAGAACTGGGAGTATCTCTCAGACGACACGAATAAGTACACCAATCCTATCCGCTGATTTGTTTCGACAGAAAGCACGTTTAGACATAACAGACACAAAGCAACCAAGTTCACGTAATGTTCTTAATCTTATTGAAAAGCTCCAACAAATTTCCTAATAACTAACATTATATAATTATCAAAGGAAACTAACAAGTACATTCGAGAATTCCAGCCATATTTTCTTTCAGAGCCATTTTTAATCGTCAATCTTTCTTGATCTTATCGAATCTCCAAATAGTATCATTTATTAACGACAAAATGTGCAAAATTGTGCAGTAAAAATTTGCAAATTCTACTATGTAACGAAATAGTTGTAGTCCTTAAAAATTAATTCCTCTCCCAATTTACGTAACTGTATTACTCTTTCTCTGAATATCTTGGTAGACTTATGATAACAATTAGTCCTCATTTTGAATAATTACAACCGAAAGCACCTTCTTTCGATTTCGTTAGCTCACTACCCCTGTTCACTCATCATGATATCTACTGACTTTAAACTTTGTATCGACACTGTAATCAAACTACCATATAGCATCAATTGATCTTTTGATAGGAAAATCTAATATACTACAGACAATCGTGTTATATTATATTGAATACGAATGTTAATCATCGATGCCACAAAAGAACAGTAGTTTGCATGGTATCTGATAGATAAAACCATTAACGAGTACTAGTAAGGCGAAGTTGAATAAAATATATAACTTACTGTTAGCTTCTGACTTTTTATTAGTGTGTATTGACCACGAATAAAACATTAAATGTGATTCCGAGAAATTTAACCAAGAGCACAACTAATAATGGAGCGAAAATACTCCTTTATGCTTTAGATGAAAGGTATTAGCAGGTAGTTTCTGAAACAAAACAGTCAGTGGTTACTTGTACCTAATTGAAAAGTTAGCTCCACATCCTGTTCTATGTTATGCATCTTAGTGCAAATATTAGGGTTAATATAATAATAATTAATTTCAAATCACTGAATAACGTCAGGTTCAAAACTTACAATGTAAAATAAGTATTTGCCGTAAACTTGACAAATTCTTTTCTTCAAATGGTTACGATACAAGCCATCATCAGATGCTTTTTTAAATAATTAACCGGTAAAATTATTGGCGAGGAACCAGCCTTTATTTGAGACCAGCTCAATGAAAGTCAAATTAATACATTCCCTAAAATAAAAATGCTTATGTTTTTCATCTTAATTACGTTCGCAGTATCCAGCATTACGGCACTTGTGAACTAATCTACTATAAGCGAGCTTATTAGTTACCAAAAGAACTAACTTCCAGTTCAAACGGTACTATGAATTTTTCGGCATTTGCAAACCAGCTAACTGTTAATTATGAAAGGAGGGTATCTTAAAACACTTCGTTCTATGAAGAAGAGAATATTTTAAACGGTGTAGCTATTAGTAGTCAACCCTGAACCATTCATGGTAATGGTTAAGTCTGAAATGCAATCAAGAAAGACACACTGATGTTGCCATTTCGTGTAAAGAAGAATATCATGTAACTTAATAAATCGGCTCCTCATCAAAGTCGCCCTAAAGTCTTAGTGAGACGGTTCGGTGATAAGAATATTAATGTCATTTCGTGAATGTTACTGTTTCTGAAAGGATATGCTTGACAAGACTGAAAAATGTGGCGTAGAATTCTCCTGGTTATTTAAAGAACCTGAAGCGATCAAATTTGTGGACTGTTTTTAGACCGGTGCTCAACAAAGATCGACGATAATTTTGCTTATCGAATTACAGTGTTACATATATTCGATACAAAAAGCGATTGTACTAGAAATAAGCAGAAGTAGCGGTAATTTGGTTAAAAATATAACCTTAATTGGGAACTTACTGGTTAACCTGTAATTCTACCCCACAATAAATTTCTCTTACATCTACAACGCTATTACGTGACCTAACATATCTAATGAGAATATACCCGTTTAGTTAGGTTTGAATTTCGTTATTTTAGCTTAAAAATATCCTAACGCATGTTTCGATTATTAAATCAGTTTGTTACCTTAGAGACAACGTAAATATTTTGCTTTCGTCAGCTTAAGTTGTCGTCCAGTTTCGAGTATTGCCCAATAAGGATTGCTACTAACTAGTCAAAAGACGCAAGGATATTAATTGGAACATTTTAATATGAATTATGGTGGCGTGATACTGCGAATAAACTACATGTCAACGATCTCTCAAATGTTTATGATTTTGTTGTTATTAGACCAATTATTACTGGTATGTAAGAAGGGAAGATGGAAACTTATCTCCATTTAGACTTGACAAAATACAGAATATGTGAGGAATGATTTTATTCACAAAATGAAAATTATCAAGCCTGAAACATTAACCTAAAAATGAAATAAAACTTATTAGCAAGAAACACTGGGTTGGAACGAGATGACAATAAGAAACGATAATTCCAAATTTATAAAGTGGGAATAAAGATTAATGCCAATTCGACATCTACATATAACGAAATATCAACGTTATGGTAAGCGGATAAACAGATACAAACCATCCCAATACAATAAACACATAAAACTACAAAAACAGGTAACATTCAGGGAGAAATGACAACTGAGATTACATCTCACAAATCCTAAGAAATTGTTTTTATAAAGTTTAAGATGAAGCTATATAAACACACTTTTCAGGAATGAATACCAGAAGTTTATTCCTTCCGCGAACGCCGTTTTCTAGTCGACTGCTTTGCAGCTGGAACATTCTGGAAAAAAATAATAAAACTTGTACTAGAATTTACATAAAAAATAGGATTTATAAGGACAACAAGTAACTGCCTAGAGTTAAGAACAGGCTACTCGAATAAGGCATAGTTTACTTTAATGAATATTACCAGGCAACTGGAGAATATTTTAAGGTAGTGAATTAAAGTGTACCTCATTTCCTTCAAATTCATTAGGAGCTTCTTCTTCAGAATTATCTCTGCTGCTTCCTGATTTATTTGCCAATGACTCATCACCAGAACCTTTAGAAACTTGAACGATATCGTCTTCACCAGATTCTTCCAATTCTTCATTTTCAGCATTTTTTTCATTAAAATGTGAATGAGAGTCATCAGGAGTGAATGTGTCAGTTTTCTTGTGCATACTAATATCGCGGTGTTTGGATGGTGATCGGCAGAAGTAGATACAACAAAGAAGAATGGGTAATGTACAAACAAGGCCAACTACAACGATAAGCCAAGGTTTCTCATTGTAAGTTTCCCGTATAGCATCTACAACGCTTTGCTATAAGTAGAAAGTAAAAGGTAATAAATAAATAGAAACAAAAAAATCCACGTAGTCATATGAAATCTCAACAAATCTACCTAAATTTCATTAACCGATAAGCAAGTTTACGAATATGGTTAGAAAGCAAGACGGTTGATGAATATTAAGCAGATAAACAAATGGGAATAACCAAACCCGTATGGAAACAACCGGCGTAACAAAAACAGGAGACAACAGGAAGCTTCACATTGCTGAATTTCAGGTAATACATGTAAATCAGAGCCCAGCACAAAAGAACCTACATTTAATAACGGGGTTAAACAAACTATTCAAACAATGCTACAAAACGATCAGGGAGATAACTAAGAAACTAGTTAGAAGATAATCTCATAATAGGAAAAAGAAGAGACTAAAATATTTGAAACCAATAGAACTTACTGCTTTTGGATCGGCCAATCTTTCAGCTTCCTTTTTAACTGCCCATGTTTGTTGAGCGAATTCGTCGGCCGCACGCTTTGAGTCAACAATCAGAAAGTTGTCAAAAGAGATTTCGTTAGCCATAGACCATAATTCTAAACCCAATGCGCTCTGAGATTAAAATTAAAACAATCCAATTAGTCACACTTGAAATAATCTAAAAAAGCTGAATTAGAGTATTCGGTACATTCTCAGATTTATGCTAGAGACAGCAGGTACATGAAATTCAGTGACTATAATGATGAATTGAACAATGCCTTACTCCTGGATCGCCTCTGACTCTGGAAATACTCTCACAAAACCACGAGCCTAGCCTTCCACAAAAAAGTCCTACTGATTGCTTGATTGCGGTGGATGCTGTATTTATTAAAGCGGAAGGACAAAAGGGAACATCCAGCACTAAAACCAAGTTGTTAGACATGTACAGTTAACTAAGTGGAGTTTAGAAATCCTTATTTCAAACGAATAGTGTACATGGGCTCCAATATTCAGAGGGAATAAAAGGCGTATGAACTTATCATGGTTACTGGCTATCAAAGGACTACATCTGACAATGATTCTCTGCTTTGTGGATTGATCTTAGAGCTAGTGTCGGGGAGTGGCACTTACGTAAACCACCAACTTTGTTCTGAGTTCTAAAACAGTATTCCAGTCCACACAATATTATGATGAATAGTATGACTGCTTGATAATATTGCCCCTTTAACTCAAGCAATAGTTACTGGTACTTTAAAAAAACACTTTAATTCTACTTTACATTCAATTCTAATTTGTTTCTGATTCTTTATTTAATTACAATAACCATTCATTTCACTCAGTAGCTCATCCTAATACGCAGTTTACAGCGTGGCTTCAGGAAACACCGCAGCATAGCAAGATAAGAACAGAAGTAGAACAAGTAGTAATTGCATCAGTGGTAGCAAGAAAAAACGAATAGAAATAGAGTAAGACTCAGAAAGTTATACAATAATTTAAGCTCCTAATTTACGGGAATACAAAGAGTGGACGCACCCGAGCCAGTGTGACATATTCTGAGCCATATCATCCAGAGTCTGTAGTAATTGGTTACAGCATTCGTACTGACCCCCAAACAAGCAGTCTACATCCAATAACACAGACAGATTAATAGTTAATGACATCACAGACCAATGACACGTTTAGGTTTGGTCACCTATAACTTTATTCCATCTTCCTCAAACGTCAACCAGTATTGCACCATGTACCGACAAACCTGGATAACGCTTCAAAGACATCCATTATACTATATGGATAACCGAATGTCACCTACTCTTAATGGATACGTTTAGCATTCATGCAGTACGATACAGTGTACTGGTGAGCATTATATTCGTTGTTTCACTGGTAAACGGATATCACACGCTATATGATATCAGTTGGTAAAAGAGAAACGGCCAATTTGGATTCCTACCGAGATTTTGTCAGACGCTAACTCATCAGAGCTGACCAGGGTTCCAAGATAAGTAAAGTGGTCGACGCAATCAACTACTTCATTTCTTAAAGTTAGATCAGGGGTTGACGTAGACCAGACCTGAAGCAACAGTTTGCACTTATGAGGGAAAAACTCATCCAAGACCTCCATGCATTGTTGTTCTGAGCTGATAAAAGACCGTAATTTATCAGCGTTTTTACCGAATAGGACTGTGTCGCTTGTTTATTGGGTTGACAAGTAGATTTCTTGGTTAAAAAACAATTCCTAGAAATTTAAACGACAAAAGCGTTATATCTAGCAGTAAGTCTATGATGAAACTAAACAAAAATGGAGAAACTGGACAGTCTTAACGGATACTGTTCGAGGTAGCGAATTCAGATGACAGCTAACTGATTCGATCAGAAGTGCCTGAGCAAAAAACCTTCACGAGGTTTATATGCTTCTGAGGTACACCTTCCAATGACAGACACCGCGATGAAACCACACAATCTACGGGGTTACATGTTGTTTTCGAAAAATCATCGTTATCCGAAGCCGAAAAGTGTACTCTCAGATCTGGCGAGTGATGAATATTCGGTCAACAGAGACACAACCAGCCCGGTTTTCCCAAATTTGCAGTATAAGTCTTCGATAGATGTCTAACAGCTATTGAAGCTCGTATTTTAGATACCATTAGTCAAATGGATTTCTCTACAGTTACCATAAAGATGCTGGTCCACGACAAGACATACATGATCATTTTAAAATAAAATCATTTAAACAAAATGGATTAAAACTCGTTTTAATACACCTTATATATATGAATGACATAAGATGTATCAAAATAGTCATAAAGCACTTCAATTAGATTTATCACTTACTACTTCGCTTAAACTCTTAAATGGATTCTTTTCTTCGAAATAATTAGGGTTTGGAATTTTCTTTGGAGCCCAAATGCCCTTAAAATTTGGATTAGGAATCATTGGAGCAGACCATTTACCCTTGTACTTTGGATTTGGTACAAGTGGTCTGTGCCATTCACCACATCCAGGTGCATTAGCACATTTAGGATTATTTATTTTAGGTGCGACCCACTCACCATCCATTTCACGATCCCTAAAATATTAAGTGAACAAATTCAAACAATTGAAACAGTTAATTTATCGTAATCTACACAAATAATATCCAATAAATTGAGTATACTTAATGATTAGATCAAATGAGTAACTGTGGTATGAAGAGGGGGAATAGTTACAAGCTTAATACAAGACAGTAACAAGGGCCTGAACTGGACACAATCTAACAGTTATAAACTCCTTCCATTCACCACATAACGGCAGAACAAGCAAAAATGAATGCTTTACCAAGAGTATGAGTAGATATGCACAGAGAACAGGTATTTTTCACCTAGTTGGAATTATTTAAATCCATCTTACTTCTGATTGTTTGAAGGACTGGTATAGACACAATAGATTTTAAATGTACGCCTTTAAAGTAGAAATTTGAAACGACTTTAGGTCACTAAAACATTACACTATAATCGAGGTTAGTCGCATTTACTGCATTAACATGTTAATAGCGCGCTACCAACACAGAAATTAGATAGACGTGGATGTGAAACAATACGAATAAATAAATCATGAAAGGCACTCGAGAAATCAAACAGGCAGAAATAATTACGTTATTACTTTAGTGTAATCCTGATGTACGTGTTACGTTCCGATTTTGAAATGAAGTTAATCAGCTATTAACAACGTAAAAAGTAGTACGAAAGTGCATCGGTTCAAGTTACCACTCCATTCTAGCACCAAGTAAATTAACTAGGAATGGATACAAACCTCATCGGACAACTCTACTACGTTCAGCAGTCTAGGTGCCCTTGAAAACGTTTGGCTTATTTTTTAATGAGTAATATGTTTAATTAAATCACTAAAACCTGAAGTTAAGAAACAAAAATGCTCAAAATGAACTTCAGCATGTAAAAACAAGCACTAGTATAGGTTAATCATTTTAACTAAAACAAGTGGAGAATGTTATAGATTCACTTACTATAACATGAGCGTGGAAATAATCTTGCGACAGTGGTTAATGGTGACGAAGTCATGTCTTACTTCAGATTCTTATTACAAACCAGTTCATTAATTACATTGTGTGTCACAGTTATCTATAATATTCATTTCGAAGGCAACTTTTAGATTAAGAAACTGGAAATCATTCGTTTTCCTATTACTAAATAATAACAATCAGCATTAAAAACGAGGAAAAAACTCTGCCTTCATAAACTGGAAATGTAGGCAGAGTATTCAGAATGCAAGTTTGATGAACTGTTTAAAAAACTTACCAGTCTTTTGGAGGTTCTGCAGAAGGATCTGGAATCATCTCAGGTTCATCATCAAGCCAACCAGATGGCTTAACAGCATTTTCATCCTCAATGGTAGCCGGAGCATCCTCATCCCAATCATCTGGCTTCTTGGCATTGATATCAACAATCTTTTCTCTTTCATCCCAATCACTTGGCTTTTTATCATGAGGATCGTCAATTTCTTTGGGAGGATTAACTGGAGGACTAAAACAAGAAACTTTTAATGGCATGGATTTTTGTAAACAAAATATTTTGAAGTAATCTGTCGATTTATGGATAGGCATCTTCATAATGAATATTCTCAAAACGAGTCAGTCAATCAATCACAAACAGCCTAAAATATATGCGCGTTAGCTCTAGTCACTATTACAAATTAGCGCGATGAGATAAAATCAGCATGATTAATACTAGACTGTATTTTAGCAAGGGATGAAAACGTATGTATAAATGAAGACGACTTCATCTAAAAGGAAAGATGACTGTGCCCCCCCCCACCCGTAACTATGATCGATTCTGAGATGTCCTTAACATCTACAGTTGCCGCCCGCGGTTATCAAACTGATTCTAACCAGACAATCTATATCAACTAACATTTATTTATTTTTATTAATTAAACAAAACTCTCGACAAAACGGTGCCAAAATATAGGCGCCACACATAAAACTGAAAGGCACGTAGGTGGATCCTATGGTGTCGAGGCTCAACGAATAGATAATGGCGACCGTTTACTACAAATATGTTCAGATAACCGTCTATTTGTCGCAAGCACCGACATAAGGAAAGACATCAGTTGACATGGCGTCCTTTACAATCAACTCAATGCTGGACTTAAATGGACCATATTGCCACCAGCCACCGTTGGGGAGGCTCGATAGAAGACTGCCGCTCATTTCGGAGCACATGTTTAGACTCAGATGATGCCTTAGTGCGAGCGTGTATTAGTCTGCGTTTCACTGGACGTAAAAGATCTACGGCAAGGATTCCCCTCAGAGTTCAATTTAATGACGAAAAAGTCAAGAATACGTTTGAGGAACAACCAGAAAACCAATTAGTCAACTACGTAAGCTGTACTCATCCCGAGTCAGCCTGGAATGATATCCAAAATGCTGTCGAAACAGCAGTAATATTTACTAGTAAACCAGACCGAACGATTAAAAATATAATTGGATTTATCATCGACATGCTTTTAGAGTTAACATTTTTATCGTCTGACTCCTCAGGGGTTGACCTTCGAGGAGATAAACTTGATGACTTGAGATATTCAGATGATACAGTTCTAGTGGATGGAAGTGATGATAAGATTCAGAATCGCTGGCCACCTAAGCATTAATGTAAGCATGTTCGGGATGCGATTCTCCCCATCCAAACGCAAAATGTTGCTTCAGGATAGGGTTGCTGCGGCATCAAAACCAGTGACAGGGAGCGAAGTAATTGAATGTGTTGACCGCTTCACTTATCTCGAGAGTCTTATCTGTTCTGAAGGTCTGGAGTCTGATGAAATCTCAGCTCGTATACGGAAAGCGTGACAATTTGTGTAACTTGTAGCGTAGGCGAGACATCCGTCTAGTAACTAAAGAACACGTCAACTGCTCAGTAGTTCAATCCATTTCACTTTATGGATGTGAAACAGCCATTGAGGATAGAGGATATTCATAAGCTTTTAGTATTCGATGATAGATTTCTTCGAAATATTGCTCGTGTTTGTTAAGACCACCAAGTGGGCAATACTTGGGTTAGGAATAAAGTACTAGGTAAATACAGTAAATTTATTGACAAAGTAGTAAATCTTCATCAGCTGAGGTAGATAGGACATGTGTTACGTATTCCCAACCACCACCTACCTCGATGAGCAATGCTGTCTGGTGTAGGAGTAGGCTGGAAGGAAGCTAAAGGCAGCCAAACCAAAACATGGCAGCAGTCCATGAAGTCATTGACAGTTGAGCTGAACCATGTTAGTATGTGAAAACTGCCTGGTTGGGATCTGCGTGACGATCGTAACCAGTGGTTGGAGACTTTGGGTGATATGGCTCAAAATCGTTCTCAGTGGCGTAGGTTCATTTATTCCTTGTTCTCCTCCAAATTCTAAGTTTCTGATCTCATCATTATTTTCTAATAACTGAATCATATTTTCCTTACCTGTGATCTCTAACTCTGTCCATTAATACTGGCTGTTACTTCCTCCACTACTCTAGGATTTGGTCCTACTCTTTTATCTCCATCTGCTAATAAGGGCATGGCAACTGTATGTATGCGTGCACCGGATTCTACGTTGTAACTGACTGACTGACCCAGAGTTAGGAAACAATGCATGATATGGGGAGTCGCAGAAACGTTATTCATAGAACATGACGAAGCCTTTGAAGTCGCTATTTCAAGAAGGTAATGCCAACTAAGCTGCTATCCGTGCGTTGGAAAACAGGATCCAGAACCCCACCATTACTAACACAGTGTTCCCACCGGATGTCACCAATTCTTTGGATACAACGATAATCGGACAGACACCAAACACCCAGCTCAGAGAGATTAGGTTTCGCAAGCACACAATGCTTATGAATGATAATTGACGAACTTATTGAGATTTGGATGGCTTGTGTGGTATTACAGTATTACCCGCACACTCAAGGTAAAAACGTTCTCCTCTAGACAACAACTCCATACCACCAGCACGTACTTAATACAGAACTGTTTCCAGAATGTCACAGATGAAGATAAAGTTAGGCTACACTGCTGATCCTACTGGTGGATTCGAATAGGGAAGAAAGGTTGCTGCATACCCTTACTCTGCCTAAGGTAATGATGTACATTGCAATTATGTTAATACGCCTTTCGTTCTTATAGGATTACGGAGTTGAAGTAAAGTCGTTGGGTTAATGACATTTTTAATTCGGTCACCGTTTTTTTCTAGCCAATATCTACGAGTCAACTTTTTCATTTTTTTGAAAATGAATGAAGCGTTTAGAACTTAGTGATTACTTTACTGACAATGATGACAAATAGAACTTGTAGGAAAGATGTTACGTTAAAACATAAAATAAGTTTTACAACGGTATTTCAATCTTGAACACAGCAGGCTTGCAAGATAAGAGACAACCACTAGCCACTTTAACTGTTACCTATCAGTTGCAGAGCAAGGGAAGTGACAGACCTTGCTTGCTTTCTTTTTTACAACACTACAACCCGGAATTATCAGCACGATATAACATGTGACGTATCCGTCAGAATTCTAATACTCACAACACAGGACTGAAAAAGCAATGGTAATGGAATTCAGAAACATGCTTTGGTGGTAACAAGTAAAAATGGCGGACGGAAAGTACGGATTAATCTAAGACCTATAAAATAAGCAGATGAATTATGTTCTAACGCTTATTTATTTCATATTCTATCGAAACACTAGAATATAGAAACTTCAGTCGAAACGTTAGATTACATGCACAAATGAATATAAGCCTACACCTGAAGCTACTTAAGCGTCTATTAGTTACCCTTCGGCGATACCATCCAATCAGATTGTCAGATTACACTGACGTTTCAGTGACATCTAATTGACGAAATTACTGTGCCATTATTAGCATAAGTATCCCGAAAGTTATGAAAAATGGATGCTGACATCGGCAACTGGGGTATGAAGGACAAAATTAAGACAGTGGGTTAGGAAGATAGGAAACTGCAAGGTATGAAAATGTAAGTAAATAAATGGAGAGGAAATAATGATGAAGTATATTCAGGTATCGACATTATAGACCTACTCAAAATCGTCCAGCAGATTACCACTTTGCACCTTGATTTGATCGATGTATCGCTCAAATGAGTTGTCCGAACGTAAAACTGCTCCAAATGTATAGTGAATAGTTAAACTCACCTAATGTATAAAGATGCGTTTTTTTATCAGAAAAGTACGATTCCAGCTCTGGCACAACCTTCTTTGCATGTTTTTCTTCGTACACACCAGTATTGGGATTTTTGTACCGGAATATAAAATGGAACTGAAAGCAATGATGATAAACTTCAAAGTACCTTGTTCTCTAATCCACACTTGTCGGGACCGAACATAATTGTGTACGGGGTCTTATCATTAAATTGTTTCTTTATAAAATGTTAGGGACACATCATTGAATTTACCAAGTCCAAATTTGGTGAGGCGCTTAACAACTTTATATAGGCACCACCACAATCTATCCCATCTTGAAACTTTACATCATACTGGATAACAAGCTCATCAGTGTCAAACTTTATTGGTCTAGACAGCCTTGTTGAGACAGCATGATGTTTAGCTTTCGATTTGAGGACCAGTGCATAATCGTCTCCGATCGCACTAGTATATGGTACTTCAACCGACCAAACACCGTCATATTTTGCTATAGAATCGTCTATTCCATCTTTACGTGCCTCAGAGACTATGAGCCTAGAGAAATGATCAGAAAACAATTCAGGTACTTTTGAGTGATATCTGAGGGTGCGTTAAAGAACAGGGCAAGGTACGCTCTGTTGGGGACATCCGGAGTTACAAATGAGGGCTAAAAGATACTTCGAATTGAAAACCAAATACCTTTTTCTTTCCCACTTCAGGTTCTAACTCAGGATTATTAGCTGTGCATATCCACAAACCAAACGACAAGCAAACTACGAGACACCTCCAAACAAACATGACGATACAATGTCCACCTACAGGTCGGCGCCACCTGCTTTTAATCGTGATTAGTTCTCATTGGTTAATTAGAAGAACTTGAGAGATTAGAACAAGCAGCGAAGTCAAATTTATTAAGAAGTTCATATATTTAAAACCGTGAATAAACCATTAAAACTCTGAGTCCACTTCATAAATACCGATAAACTGGCAACACTATGTGACACCCGATCACTGTTGGCGCGCTTTTCGAAAGACTGAGTAATATTTTTTCTCACCTGATAAAACCTGTAGTTTTACTTGCTTAAAATTTATCATTTTGCTCTGTCTGATAATGTTTTACTCAAAGTATTTCTGGATATAGGTGTTTCCACCACATTTTGCCAGTACTCACTCTGTGTATCGACTTAACTTAATCAACATATATTCAGTTGAAAAGTTATTACAGTAATAACACTTGCATCAAACCCCTTACTTCACTCACTTTTTAATACCCCTTATTTTTCTGTGTTAGTTTACTCCTCGAACCCTTACGGTTTTCATGCAAACTCGTATTAAATTACTTTCATTGGCAACATTTTACATTTCCTTTGAGTCATATTTCGGAGTTTGTTGCCACCATATTTTTCGGTTTCTCTGTCTAGTATTTAGCGTACTGGCACTGCACAACGATCGTAACTGGTGACACTGGCATAATATGTCCATGGGTAGTTTGAATAAATTATCGTGCAATCGGTATAGAGTTTATCAAATGAACTCATTGCATCTGTCGTCCTACGTTTCCATCGAGGTGATGATTCAGATTCCTTTCGATGGTGGCCATCATTTCTATCCTTACTGAGTGGCCACGAAGAGGTCTCGAATCAATCTGAAACATACAAGAACCGATATAGAAAATAAGCAGGTGGATTCGGAAACTCGACCATACAATATGAACTGCGCGTAACATCGCACCCAGGTCTTCGGAGCTCAATCGGCTAAAACAACTTCGTAAATATAATCCTTATAAGCAAATTTGTACCCTTAAAGTTTAACTTCGCATACTCATAAGGGATAACAAAATCGGAATATTAAAGGCATTTGAAATCACTGATAGAACATGAATAACAATGTTGCTACTGGCAAATTGTGTATGGTCCCAGTAAAGTTAAGCCTTTTCAATGTGACTGTTCGCTCATATTAATGCCTGTGTTACCCAAAAAGACTCAAACCGGCCAAACAGCCACCATTCCTCCAAACGCTTGATACAGAAATAAGTGCTGCGAGATATGTCTCAAGCCCCACAAGGACAAACGTTTGTCGATAAGGCTTTGGAGATATTTTCCTCTTTAAAACAAATTTGTACTCAGGTAAATGTCTTAAACACAGTTCCTGTAAAGTGCTATAAGTCCTAAGTTGTAGATTGTCGAAGGCAGATTACTATTATATTCTGAAATTTAGCGCAGTATTGACTGTAATTTACGGGTATGGTCATAATGACAAAAAGGGTGACTCTTACATAAAAAGACACAAATTTAATTGCAATAGATGTATATATGGCAATAATATCTTAAATACGCAGGACGAGGGTGAAGGGAGATTATATGGGAGTGTCACAGTCTGTCTCTCGAAGGAAGAAGTTCAGAGATACGTTAGTATTAAAGTATTCATTAATGATAGTAATCGATCAGAGTTTGGAACGACAAAAGCGTGAAACGAGGACATTTGGATTACCATATGTTATTTTAAAAAACTATACGTGGCGTCCAGTGCCAACACGACTTTTCGTAATTAGTGTTTCATAAGAAAATGACGGAATTTAGAAAGACTACATATAGGCACTGTATTTGAACAACGAATACGTTTTCCTCTTTTGAGCGTAGATGACTGATACTAATTTTACTATGACAGCAACTAAGTACTAAAAAGAAAGAAGAAAGGAAACAGGTAGTGGGGCGACAAGACAATTGTTCAATAGAGTATAACAGTTAAGGTGAATACTAGCATTTATCTGTCTAAATAGAATAAGTTTATTTACTTTATTTCTATAAATGTTGTTTAACATCAAAGGTAATTGAGATAATCTGAAGAATTGAGAGTTTGGAAAAGCAAAGCTTTTGGAGAAGCAAATTCGATTAATGAAACTGGTAAGTACTTATGGGAAAAATATATTGGTTATTAACGAAGTCTATATCTCAGTATTTGATTCAGTAAATGCTTACAAATGTGTAAATTTCTATTTATTAGGTATCAACATCACAGTTTGTAGCATAGGAGTCTAGTATACTCCGCTACATAATATCTTGTTGAAAACCCAAGGTTAACTAGACGTCATTTACACGAGCCAATGTAACGTAAACTGAGGTGCATCAAACATTATTAGTAGTTAATTACCCAAATTAAACTCAAGTAGGCAGCTGTAAATATGTAATAAGTTCTGCCCTACTGGCAAGGGGATTTTGAAGTTATCTCCCATACAATCATGTCTACTTTCTAGAATCTCCACCCTCCCTCCTGTTATGATATTAGGCACGTATATTAAGTGGTTCGAAGGAAATTATTGTACCATGCTTGATACTCTGAATTACAAGCTATGTTATTATTAGCCTTACCTTAGCAAGTAATGTGTAACAGGCCACACATAAAGAGTCGAATACCGAAGTTTTAGTTCAATGTTACAGATAGAAATTTTAAGAAAAATAAGTAATAATGCATCAATAAGCATGAAGTTATACAGAGTAACGCGAGATCATCTCTATTAAAGTAGTAAAATTTTAGTGCGAAAAGTATCAGAAAACTAAAAGTTGGAAAAATGAAAGGCATAAGGTTAGGCTGAAGTTAGTATTCTAGTAAACTAAAGTCGAACTTTTCCTATTTTTATCGTTCAACAGAACGCATGCAAATGAATATCTCAGAACGGTACTAAAGCAAAGATCTAACACAAAATTTACAGAGAATTACTCTAGATTTATTATGATGATAAACATGATGGATAAAACCAACCAGTCTATGGGATTTAGAAATTTGCTGTTAGGCTTGCTCATTAAAGGATGAACCCTTGGTTATCTTACTCCTAAATCACACGCATTACTATGTTGATCAAATTCGTACTCACTAAAGTGTCAATTGATCTGTTGGTTAGATGCATCGAATTATAAGTACCATGATCGCTTAGCTTGTTGAGTTCTCTCTGTATTTCCTCAGCCGTTCCACAATCAAAAGACTAGTTCCGGGTCACATGTCTCTCGAAGGATCTTCACGACTACTGCGGATTACTCTGAATAACGTAAGAGATTTTAAATGGATATTGTTTGGAGCTTACTCATCTTAAACCAGGCAGAAACTTGCCAGCATTAGGATGACGCCAGAGAGAGCCATTACGAAAGTGGTGAGGAATGCATGCACGTGAAATGGCCGCTTCATCACTATCCATTGTATCCCAGAATAAACAGATTGGAATATGGTGAAAAAAATGTGCAGTGTCGATGTAATACGTAACCATACCAAACGTTACAACGTTCATGTTTGTTCTCCCGTAGAACACAAGTCCGTTTAAAGACGACGAGGAAAGTATGGTACTGTTGATGGCTCTCCAATTAACCTACGTCGCGGAACTCGTAGGAACACAGAATGTTACTGTGTTTAGATCTTTTTCAAGTATTATTATCTTAAATGCAACTTAACCACTAACCGAGAACATAATACTTGAGAAACCTGACCGTTATTGTTGAGTTAATGAAGTAACTTACATGTAACTTTGCATGAAACATGAAGTTGCACCACACCACTTATTATTAGGAATTAGGCTGAGTAAACGATCTTGCAAATGAGCTAGCTAAGCCAACGGTGGAAATTATTATGAATATCTCTGTAAACTCATAACACTTACCAATATAATTACTTCACAGAGACTTTTGTTGCCACAAACATACCAGCAAGAAAGTCAGTGGGACTGTACAAACCTGCCTGCTTAACACTTTCACTTCAACCTAGATTACTGCGAGTAACTCTAGAGTCCCGGGTAGTGGCAATGGCTCAATTACAATTCTGGTATAGTGAACATCACGCTCTTCCGAGAAAGAATAGATTCAACAAAAGTAGGTCCATATTTGATAATTCAGCCGGCTGGTGACTTAAAATGGTTCCTCCAGCCTCCTCTCGGCTAGTGATCAGCATCTAATCAACCAATGATTTTATTGTAGATCTGTGCTCCACAACTTCAGACGATCAATCAGACTTGACGAAACAAAGGAACACTGTCGACATGCATCTAGTTTATTCATTCATGAAAACCCCATATAATCCCTCTTCGTGGGGTCTAGCTCGTCATTCAGGAATCCCCCCTCTCGACGAATCGTATGACGCGTACCCACTGCAGGATGACGACCACTCTCCATTCCTATTTTATGCAGTAATGTGGATAAAAGGTACAATCTAAAATGGCCTTCTGGGGAGTATGAACTAATAGTGAAATCGACGATGTTGATATGCACTTTAATGACTTTCAGCTATTCAGTGGTGACAGATCTGACCAGTTGCAGCGTGGCGATTTACTTATTTATCTCTTTCACACAGTACTCATAAATCATCTTCCATACTTAACCATCGCGCTGCACTCTGGTGTAGTGTAAAATATAGTTGCACTTTTGATTTCTTTGGAGTTCACTACAAATTCCTCAAAACCCTAACTATCCTAAGATTTTTTCTGACATAGCTAAGCTATCCTGATCAGATCGAGTGGAGTTAGACTATTAGTCAACAACAGTCCATCACCTACAAACTCTTGAGACACTATAACAATCGTACAACAAAGATTAGATGGGATCGGACGAACTATTAGACTACATCGATGAAGCTTATGGAATGGAATAACAGATTGTTGTGCAATTTAATGTAAAGAAAAGTTAACCCTTAAAGTATTTGATTGATCAGAAGTCGTTTATGGCATACAGCTCCTACATCGAGGTTGTTTTGCTACTAACCAAGAAATGTAGATTCAGTTTTCCTCCTAGCTAAACATATTTCTGCTAGTCGGCAACTACCCTAACCTGTATTACGACAGTACACGCTCATTGGGGCATAGGTTTCTTGAAATCATATAGATCCTCAAACTTTTAAACCCGCCCGAATCTACTAGTTTGGAACAAATCAGTCCAAAAGTACTACAGAAATGCACACATGTACGTGGATCCCCCTCAGTTTTTCTTAAGCTATGGGCAGGCTATTGTTTAAGTAAGAAAATCTGTTGTAGCATTCTGTACATAATTAAGATACCAAAGTAAAAGTCATCAACTACTGACTAAGTTACTAGTTCCCTATGGTGACAAAAGCCGTAGAAAGAAGCAGTAATAACACTCACCACGAGGATGTTTTTTTGCAATTTCACACTATCGGCCTGTCGTCTCCGTTCATCCTAAGCTAGGTCATTTACAACTGATGCACTGATTGCATTGAACAAACTCACTAGAACACACAGTGCCCCTAGATTTCCCCCAAAACATACTACGGAGTTAATCGAATTTTCTGCTTGATATTAGAATCAGTGGGTCCTTGTAGATATTTGATGGGTTGTTTAAAAGTATATCCAATAGGAAAATCCATGGCAGTTAGGATTTGCTCGAATCTACCTAGTTAGCTTACAGGGACCAATAGTATACAATAAGGCTCCACCTTTAAGACGCCCCTTCTTATTTTCATATAGAGGCATACGAGAAGACTTTGTCCATCGGTCAGATTACCGCTGAAATAACATTTACAAATTTATATATACAGATTACCAATTACACCGTAGTAAAAGATACATTAGCTTTTATTTTCAAGTATCATTTTATACATGAGAGTATACCAGTTTGCAGGCATGATCAGAATGATATGGGTTTAAATACATACAAATATTACGATGAAGTGTTACTATCATGACATTCATAACATATAATGATATGAATTTAGAACCAAACAAACTGCAACAAAGTTTACAGCACTAGGACTCCAAATATATGTTTTGTATCATGGTGCGTATATGACTTAGAACCGCGCTCCTTGATCAGTGCGTTACAGTTCAGAAAAAATAATTGAGTCTGTAGAGTGGATCATTGAGCATGTCCAAAGTGCTTCGGATAATTTGATTTTATAAAAAGACTTAAGTATAATGCACTTTTCAGCAACAAGCAACTTCCTACAGCCTGAATATCTTGAATATGTTGAATATCTGTGGCAAATGATACAGATACATCCAACACGATCTTTATGATTCAAGTACTAATCCTTCAACCAAAGAATTCATCACAGACTTTGCTATTCGTGTGCGCAATGTGTCTTCATTTACCTTTCCTCGTAAATAAATATAAGTTGACTTTTCCCTCTAGAACTTTAGTCAACTTAATTTTAGATTTGTCAGCCATTTTAAGTATTCAAATGTGGCTACATTTCATAAAGAACTTCCGCAACACGTTTCCTATATTTTCAAAAAATACTGGCATCTCAGAATGTGTTTGACGAAGATTAACCAAAATGTTGTTGATCTAACGAATTAGTCTCTCAGCGAGGATATGACGTCATGTATCACCAATTTATTTACTTATCGCCCGTAACATTCTTCACTCTCCCCATCTCAAATAGATCTCTTTTGAGATTTGGTTCAAGATAGACGCCAGAGATTGTGTGATTACCAATACACCTTAACTCATCCACTCTAATCTTTCTTCCCCTCCGCATAATCGCTAGAATTAGAATGATAAATGGATATCGCAGTGTCTGAATGCAGGGGCAACAATGATGATGTCAAAATAATCATTCTGTTTAATAGGATAACGGCACACAACAGTAAACATGTCACTCGTTTGTACTTTGTACATATATTCCAATATCTTGTCACTGTTATTAGTATTGGGTGACTAAGGAGGTTATTTGATGATGTTTCGCTTATATAAGATTACTTATATTACGCGTTTGTAAAAGTTCACTTATCTTGCATTGGGACTTCAGTTGCTAAACGATCATTGCAAGTATGCTAATTAAGCTCATAATCCAAAATATCGTTCATATTATTAGAAGCACACCTTTCCAGAATAGAACACAAATATAGATCACGTATAAATTCATGACGACGTTTTCGTGATCATAATATGCAAACCATTTAATACTGAAGAAATGATAGTGTTGCCTACAACTAGATCCTACAAAAGGAAACCCAATTTCTTCTTAGTCCTTTTAGGTGCTGAGGGATAGTATACTACAGTCTACTTCACTGTCAACTTTTCAGCCTTGTCAGGATGAACACAATAGGTATTGTGTTTACTGATGGAGGTGATGCTGCTTATTTTAATTGATTAACACAACGAGAAAGGCTGGACAAAGCTTAATTTTTTTTCCATCATGACTTTTGAAACACTTTTTATGACCCTGGAGGTGATTGACTCATAATAGAATAAAAAGACAAGACCTGTCAGCGCTATTACAAGAATCCTTGTCATTCTAAGATAAAACATGGGTAATACATTTAAACACATTTCTAACTTGTTTAATTGCCTCTGGTTAAACACATCAACAGTGACTGGCAGAAATCTCCATGACTAAGTTATATTAAAGCACATTCACTGAAATCCATTCCCAAACATGAACTTTAGAGATATTTAACTGGATGAACTAAATCAATTTGGGTTATTCGAATCACTGTGTTATCCTCTCAGATTACTACGCTGTCTGCAAACAGGTTAGCTGAAGATTTAAAGAGCCTGTAGAACTTAGTTTTTACTTCTCCGTGCCCTGCCATTAGTCACGTAGAGTTGGGAACTGATTACTTTACTTAAACTCCACTTTTATGCACATTTAGATAACATTTGGAGTGCGTTTCTGCTAGGTCGAACCACAAAGAAACGTAACAAACTTTCAGAACTGTGGTTGCGAACATTATTTCATTTATTCGAACTTTCTGTAATGTAAACATTTTGTTTCTATTATTGTTACGCTCCGCTTGCCCTATCCTCCCGGTTAGCATAATTACTATTATTATATTGTCTATTGTTATGGACTACAGTTAACTAGTTGTGTACAAGTTGCTCCTATTCACTACCACTATTTCCTTCGTTCTGTAATCATGTTAATTTCCTAATTGGTTTGTTGTGTGGTCTGAATTTATGTATATATAAAAGGATGCTTGAAATATAATATGATTCTGTCTGGCTGACCTGTTGGCTCGCATTCTTCTTATTTCGGATTGGGACTAAGTGGGCAGAGGGCAGGCGCGCAATAATCAACTAGGCACTAGAAATTGGCACTCGGCCATCCATCCAACCACCCATTTTCTTGCGACATAACAGTTTCATTTAATCAGTCAAATGGAATATTTACTTATCATCCCGTAGAGCTCGTCAAACGTATTACCTAAATAAACCAAAGAAATAAAATATTTATAATTTACCGTAAGATATTACGTTTCCAGGTTAACTCACTGGCTTCCTCCTGTTTCCAGCCTCTGGAAGGCTGTGTAGATACTGAACTTCACGTTGAAAAATCCTTTTATTTCTCTTTATTGAAAAGCTTCCTTCTCCGCTACACTTGGCCCCATCTTGTTGTATTCTATTTGATAATAGTTATACCTGCATTATATTTTGCCCTTAATGTGACTATTATTAAATATTATGTGATTCAATTTCCGTGGGTGTCCTTCATTGTTATTATTTACCAGGGTTGTTTAACAAAACTTCAAGTTTTTGCCAAACGTCGACTAATAGCAGATTAAGGTTACGGGGGAGTTATCGGCAATTAAGGTCGAACCAAAGATTTTTATTCACCGTGCCGATTATATACTGTCGAGTTATGTCTAAAATTGTTACTTATCAGTTTACAATATAGTTTATCCCTTTGACCTCGATGTTCGCTGCCTGCTTGCTTTTTACTTAACATATGGTAGATTATTATCCTATGTAAAGGTTGGAAATTTTTCAACATGTATTTTATGAATTGCAACAATAAAACATCATTCAAATTAAAATATGATGCTTCCCAAGTTTATATTTGGGTTCCAGTCATAATCAGGCCACTTATATTAGACCCAAAACATAATTATCATATGGTAGTATATGATATGAAATGAATCCATTGTATTACCGCAATAAGTTAAGATTTTGTGTGTTTCAGTTACCTTGCTGTCCCAGGTAATAACTAAAGTCCAGTCTTAACAGTCGTTCCTCATACGATTTGAACTTGAGTCCACGAACGAACTTATTGACTTCTCTTTGAATTACTTCCAGAGTATTCCCTTTCTCCTGAAGTGGGACGAAAAATGAAGCCAAATAAAACTATCAAAAATTATTATGTGAAAGAACCTTCTATGAAACCAAACAAAAATGCAACTTAAAATAGTGAAATCAGCTGTGAAGGCATTCTTGTCACAGTTAGCGATCGATTTGAGGATGCTTAAGATTACGACAATAAATCTTTTTTATCAGTGACTCACTTAAGAAGATATTATTCAAAGTCTGTATGTGATGGTAGCATAGGTTAAATGCTTATCCGTGTTAGTTTGTGGATGGGACGAACATAGCTAATTCGGTCGAATGCTTTCGAAAAACTGAGATATACTACAATCATTATACCGATTAATTTAAGGATTTTGATTCAGTTGTCCACCGCATACACTAGGTGTGTGATAAGTGTCCTTTCCTAGGACCACGTTTTTAAGGTGAAAGAAAGAAATGGATTCTATATAGTTGCTCAGGCTGTCACAGAATCAGGATTCTATTATCTTGAATGGTATAGAAAGAAGAGTCATTGGCAGATAGTTTGTAGGGTTATTAAGACGGCCTTCTTTAAAGGTTAGACGACGTAAGCCATATCTCACTTGTTTGGAACCACGTCTTTAATCAGGCTGTATGCAAACAGTTAGCTGGAGGAAGGTTTCAAAAATTAAGCCCTTTCTTTCAGAATGCAGAAATGAATTTTATACGGTCGGTGGGAAGTGTGCTTATTCAGCTAGTTCGATTTTTGAAAAGCTATTTCAACTGTCAGATTAACTTTGGAAATCCTTGTAACTTTGAATTATGACTCTCGTGCGTGTGATTAAAAGATATCACTTTAAATGTTAGGCCGTACTGAGTAACAAAAGCTACGCAGCATCGGACTCACACTCAATCGGTTCATTTAGATCCAAAAACTGAGACACTCTGGCTCTGGTATAATGGAGATAAGCAGCGTGACAAACAAGCTTTTTGTACTAAAGGCAAACGTATTGATCAGCTTATTTTGATATTATGGCTTGCCTTCAAGTTGAGTTGTTGTGCAGATATCTCTAGTCTGCTTAAAGAGCTTGTAAGAAATGTCACTGTTCAGCCTTTTGAACTCCGCTTAATGGTAACTTTCAGCGACGGCAGTTAAAGTGTGTGCTCACATATAACTTTAGATCGCATTAAAATTTCGATTACCAAGCGGTAACAAACTGCTCTTAGAATAGTGTCTAGCGGAAATTTGCAGTGTATGCTGGCATCAGAGTTAGGGAAATTTTTTTAATCAGTCTCCTTGAAAACATTCCTTAACACGGCCACCGTCAAGAGACTGTAGTTCAGTTGTATGTTATAAACAGGGCCTTTTCGTTTCATTTTGCAGATGAAGTTGAAATGCAAGACAGTGTGGATACTTCCTTAAGACAGCTGGAATTGAAAAAATGTTCACCAAAAACTTCATCAGTAGAAACCTAATCCAATGGTGATGGTATCTATCAGTCCCCTAAACAATTTCCTAGGTTCGCATTAAAAAATAATCCTGAATCTGTGGTAAGCTCTAAGGATCGAGCTTCGATCGAATAATCCTTTAGACTATGTGCGTAATTAGCGAAGTTGGCTTTTGGGAGATTGAAGTCCGCAAGGATCCAAATATTAGAATGTCTAAATTTGATAGTGCGACTTATTTTTCAGTATTTAATGTCCAGACTGGGTATTAGCAGTAGATTTCCAATAAATAACTTTGATTAGGTGTCTTGTGGAACTAGACAGTTTTGCGAAACACCAAATGAATTATTTAAGTCTGGAGAGTTCAAAGGCGATATATGGGTGCACACTAAGCAGAAACTGATTATTAAAGTGGCTCTTTATCACTTAGGTACGTTCCGTTCTATTTTACAGAAGAAACCAGAATATTTGGCAATAGATCTTTATTTCAGTATCGTGGGCAGGAAACAGTGGGGTAGTGGGATGCTAGTCATTCAAACACACAATGCTTCTCAACATTCAATATACGACAATAGGAAATATAATCCCTATACAGAATATGGAAGTAAATGAATACTGAAACTTTATTGCTTTAGTGTATACATAAGTTCTTAAGTCAACTCTTAACTACTCAATCTAAGTTGCTACAGCTCCACCACCCAAACCGGTGTTGCTGTCTTTCCGAAACAGTGAAGTTTTTCGCACCCCAGTTTTATTTCTATGAGTTGGAAGGTTCTCCATGTCTCTGTTATCCCTATCAGGTGGACATTACTTGCATCACTTAATTCACGTAGTTAGTCCATTTTGTTCGGCAGAATCAATGCAGTCATGTGCAAACATCTGATCCTTTTTACTCAAGACGCATGAGCGTTGGTGAATCGCGATTTAAGGGAGCCCAACCAGGCCGGGTAGGAGATCTACCTGCACTATAATTTCTTGTCGGGTTGTTTCTGCTTCTTCTTCGTCTTCTGTTCCCCGCACAGTCCACTAGTATGACACGTGGTTTCAGTGAGTTTGTTTGGCGATCCAACTCTAGGGAGATAGAGAACTAGACTCTCGAGTGTTTTTGGCGTTGAATCCCTATGCAGCGTAGGATGAGTCCATTTTGTCTCTTTAATTGGCTATCTCATGGTACGACTGTTGTATGTCGGGGATGCTGTACATGGAGTGGCACTGGTAAAGCAATCCATGACGGCTGATACAAAGAAAGAGCTGATCCGTAGGGCTTTCTGAGTGGTATTTACTTGTAACAAATTTTATTCAGTTGTCTCGCAGCGTACCTTTGATTGTTTCACGGCATGATGGCTTGTCATTCGAGTGGCGGCTGGGTGTCCTCTGAATCCTTTTAGTGGACTGATGATATCACTCAGCACATAGTCATCACTAATATTTCATAGTCTACAAACCTACGGGCAACCTAAATTGCTAAGATTATTGCAGGTACCTACAACGAGACTAGTGCATGCTTTATAATACGACCGTTTTCGTTGACCAAATTATATGACCCAAGTAACGAGGAGTCTGCAGCCTGCTTTCCAAGATATGATTTTTCCGGACCATAATTGCATAGGCTAGAGATAGAAGGGATGGAAACTGAATACTATTCGGTTACTGAATAAAATGAATTAATAAGGCTATTACTAGAATTACGAAGCCTAACCAACTAAAGGTGTCAAACAGTAAAACTATTACCAGCTGCATAAACTAAGACCAAAACGGATGAATGTCCCAAAGTAAGGTAAAGCCGTAAGGGTGACCCTTCATAAGGCGAAAACCCTAACTTAAAACGTTGACAGTAGTTAAAAGTCGAAGTAGGACTTAAGCGTTAGTAAACCCGGCTGATTACCGTTGATGTTAAGTTCACAGATAAAAAATATATAATTTATTCTAGGTTACATATTCGATTTACCTTTCGCGTTATAAATGATTAATCATTTTAATACTAGATTAAAATAGTACTATGTCCAGAAATAATATAATTCAAAATTATTCATAAATCACGTATATCTGAATGACTAATACACGTCGACCAACAATCGAGTAAGTGTATATATTAGAAGTTTGTAACGATGAATTTGTGAGAATTATATTTGTACAAAACGTGATTTCAAAAGGTACAGAATCGAGACAAGCACTGTATCAGAACAAGTGGGGAGAGCAAGATTATACCAGTTTCTGTGTCGAATCATGCCAATAGAATCCAAGCAGTAAAAATGGGCCTAACGTCGATCAAACCTCATCATCACCAGGTGCCAAACTGCTTGTATTTGCCTCCAACTATTTCAAAGAATAAAAATACAAACCCGAACATGCATTTAATGCAGTTTCCGACGGCAACAGACTTGAGTGATTTTGTAAGGAGTTCCCTACTGTATCTGACGGTGCCCTAAGGTAGTTTACGACATACGCTTTACAGACAGCAGTTTTATGCTGGCATGACTCACTGCACCGAGCTAATCACAAGTTACTAATTGACTTCACTGTCATAACTCGTAAGTAGATTCCGGACTGCCGATACTATTTTGTAGCGTTTAAAAGTTTATTGTTGAGTTTGAATCATGCAATCTTATCTATTTTTAAACACAAGACAATTCATGTTCTTTTCTTTCTAAGTAGCCCATGGTTATTTGCTTCAACATTCTTTTCACGGTACATTAAGCCATAGAACTCACATATATTTGCCTGTATTCTTTATCTGGAATCTAGTGTAAAAAAAGGGTTTACAAGGAAAGTGTCTCAAACGTTTACCTTTTTGTCCAAATTGTTTTCCGTGAATATACGTAGGAGCGTTCCATGGATTATTTCGGCGAAACATAGTGAGACATATTTTTCTCGCTTTTAATTATAGGTGGAAACCACAACTTTGTTCTAAAAATTTGTATATTTATTGTATAATTCTAGACTATTGTCATTGCTATTGCTGTTATTATATGCATTGAAGTGTGCCCGAGTATATGACCAAGTTACACTTGTCGTACAACCTGAGCCACTTCTATCGATTGGACCCACTCTTACGAATGAGAAGAAATCAGAAGTCACTGAAGGATGAAAGAGAAATTATATTTGATTGCAAACAGAGCTTCAATGGGATAGTAACGTCTAGGCTGGCAAACTAGAGAGAGATGCTACCCACGGTGGTTCGAGTCGTGATCTGGTGTTGATGCGTGACCGCGCGCCTCCGACTAGTTGTGTCCGCTAAAACAAACATGGTCAGCATCGATGTCGAGAGTCTATGCAACTATTTATTTTGGGGATTATTTACCGCTACAACTAGTTAGGAGTTGACTTCAAACCATAAGCATGCACCAAAACAATGAAGTCCAAGTATTCAATTACTTCCTTATTCTGTATAGGCATTAAATTTCCTATTATTTTATAACAAGTGTTGGGAAGCTTTAAGTGTTTGAATGATTAGTATCACGCCCCACTGTCTCCTGTCCCACGATAATAAAATAAAAACATCTTCCCCAATAATCTTGTCTCTCTGTCAATAAAATATGACTTACAAAGGCCTTAAAGTATCACTTACTAAGTCACAAAGCATACAGCTATAATTAACAAAATTTAAAAATCTGTTTGGTACTTAAGCACAACCTCACGGCAGCACATCAAAAAAGATTTAAAATTAACATGAGGAACAGTATGCCTTATTCAATCTATGCTTGCTTAAGCAAAATATTTGTGGAAATCCATTAGCAAACGTCTTTGCGGAATCTAGTTAAAATATTTTAAAAAGTATGTGTGAATATCTAATAAACATAGTAGAACACATGACTAACATGATAGAAGAAAAAATTTGACAGTTAGATACATAAATATTAAAGCAATCACACGTATAATGACTTACATGGATGATGCTCTTAAAAATCAGAATAAAAATACAATTTAGGGATGCATGAGTTATGAAATAGCTTATATTTATTACACAGAAAGCCACCAGAAACATGCTATTTGAATTCTGTAAACTGTAATAAAGTGCAAATAGCTAGTGCTGACATTTTGTTTATTAAAACTGTATGAGATAGTGGAGTAAATAAAACTTATATGGAAACATCTTAGTATATCCCGACACGGCTGCAGATATATATCACGTTGTATCCGGTCATATGATAATAAAGGGTTGTTTAGAGTTTTAGCCAGATAACTTGATAAACAAAAGAACAGGCCCAAAAATTAAATTTGCATGAAATTAATTTAAAATTTATTTGCGTTTTATTGCTCTGAATTACAAGATTCATATTAAAATATTTTTCTTTTTGCATAAAACGTTAAAAACAAAGATGCAGATAACAAAAATCGAGTTTAGATACACATATTATACCTTAGAAGCTGCAAATAAAAAAATCTCAAGAAGATTCGACAGCACTTTGCATGCACGAACACGAGAAACGAATCATTTAACCGTATGCACTAAAACTTACAGGTGACCTTGACCTTCCCAAACTCGCTTTAGATATGCCTCCGAACAATTAACCAGATTGACCAATAAGTATCCAGACATCCTTGGCGCACTTTTCAACGTTCGCTAACTTTTCCTATTTTACTTTTTTTGATTCTGAGAAAGTTGATTTGTGTATGGATTTCGTGTAGATGATACAAAATCCTCACTCTTCACTGTTTTGGAAATTGTTTTTAAAAAATAACTTACTTCTTTAACCACTTTTCAGCAGAATCGTAGTTGTTTCTACATATATTCTGCTAATTTGCTACTTTTTGTCCTAAATTCTTAATGAATTTCCTCTTTTACGCGAATTGTATATTACTGTTCAGCAAAAGAATGTCTTTGTACTGAACCTTTGCTGCTCTGCCGGAAACACTGGTTTTTCACAATTCCAACTTAATTTAATGCGTCTGGATTGGGTGGTATACATTTTCGTTTATAAGGCTGTGGGAGTCCTTACAACCTATTATTTTCCAATGTAACAATTCAGTTGAACTATTTGTCACTTATCAATAAAATAAGTGATTGCTAAGTTGCTTGCTAATTATCATTAGTTTCAATATCGCGTGATTCTCTGTTAATAGCTATAGAGAAGTAGAACTAACTTTTCTCATAGACCATACATTTCAACTCAGTCACTTGTACACGGATGTGCTGGCTTTTTTATTTATTCCTCATGATGCCATTTCATAAACTGTTTCCTTGAAATATGTCGGCATATAATGTGTAGGGTATTATTAGTTCACTAATGCTGTTATGATGTGACGTCCTTCGTTTATACAAAATGCCTCAGTACTATGCTGATGTAATTTTTTTGGATACGAAAGCAATTATAGTCGATTATTAATCCATCTTCTATACCATTACTAGTGTACATGTGTTTCAATGGAAAAATTTCGAGTATACTTAGTATTTCACCTCAGGCATTAAGTGTAGATACAACCTTCTTTTGGTCCCTCCATACTAAAGAAATCTTATTCATATGCCCAAATTTTTCAGGTTGTATCTATATGAGCTATTTCTTCTGACCTGTCTTTAGAATTTCGATAACAAAAAATAATAAACGAAAGTTATAAATTTTCACAGTAATGTCACTCAGTGTGAATAATTTGGTTCTAGTCTGTCACCTCCACGAGGCATTTTTGTACTCTTAAGATATACCAACCAAAAAGTTGCAATATATGAACCGAAAATAATTGTATGTTTACTAGTTTCTATGATTCTATTTGTTGTTTCTAACGTCTCCTATAGAGTGAATGTCCGATTCAGAAGATTCAGATATAGGTTTACTTGTGCAAGCATTACCGGTTTCAGATTTTGATTTAAATGACCCACCCAGTTACGAAAAAGCCCTAACATCGCCTGATGAATATCTAAAGTTTGTGCGGTAAGTATAATTTGACAAATAATAATGCTAATTGCAGGTATCAAGCTTTATTGTTCCCGAGTGTATTATGTCGCTATCCACCCACGGGTATGGTTGATCAAGTGACTACCTCACAAGTTGATTGTTCTAAATCAAATGACCAAGTCGGTCAGAAGAACGACGAAATCATTCCTACGAAAATTCCAAGACGTTTACAAGAGAATCAAGTTATACACTTCCACAGAGTTGTTGACGTAATGATCTGTTTCATCAGTACTTATTGCCTCATAGGAATACAAATGTTTGAAGACATTGGTGTTAAGAAATTCCGATGACATAGTAAGCAGCTATACTTAATATCCTGACAATTTATACCGTGTAAATGTTTGCTAACTATTTGGTGATTCTGCATCAGTCAATAAACAGATTATTGTTTTGAACCCCATCAGTTAATATAGGCCCCTTGGTCGGCATCTGAACAATACTCACGATAAATGTTTTCAGAAGACAGTGATATTGAGTATTGTTAGAGGTTTAAAGGTGGTTATCACTTCTTGGTCGCCCACACTGTGGAGAGGTTCCTCCACCCAAGGTGCCTGGAAAATGGTGGACTGAAGGTAGGTTCGAGAGCGTGACCGCTATAAAAATGGGGTGACTGTTTGGGGCCGGTCTTATACGACCTTTTGCAAGTGTTTTCTAGTGAGTTATCTTCGTACTTGTTAAGGCCTTACCTCCGGAGACGGAAATCTGTGGAATAAGGTGGTGTGAATTTTAATATCCAACCCCACCATTCCTCTGTGGAAAGGTAGCATCACTGTGATGCTGATTGTCTGCGAAAAACACCTCATAACCATCACACCTCTGTACAATTGGCAGTACCCCTCCACCCTTGGAACTAAGTTCACTGCCGCTAGTCTAACTGCTCTTCGATTGATCTACCAGACACGTTGGGAAGAGGAACCCCTCCACGGTGTGGGCCACCGAAAAGTTATAACTGCCCTTAAACCTCTAGCAATACTCAAGACCACCGTCGTACTATTATACCGGCGTGGTGTGGCAGTTTGAGCTGATGGATATTTCTAGGTTATAAGTTGTCAATGGCTGAGTATTGAAATTAATGATATTAGCATAAAGTTTTATAAAATTACAAAAGATTTAAACATGATGAATATTTTTCATCTAAAACAGAAATTAAAAGATTTAATCATGTTTTACTAATAATTATTTTAAATCGCATATTTTATATTGATCTTTACTATCCTGATTATTGTATTACTAAAAAGCTTTTAGTTCACCCATAAAATTCAAAAGATTACAAATGAAATCATTAGTATAAACTGACTAATTAAATTAACATTACATACCAACGGATCTTATATTGTATTCTTCTTGTTTTTACAATTTCGTTTTCATAGACTAAAACTGACATTCCTATAACCAAAATAACACTTCTTGAACAAGCTCCTTCTCTAACTTGGATCGCTCAACGCAGTAGGGTGGGATTCTATCTTAGTTTTCTTATTTATCTCATCTCGTTTTTACTATTTAGTCAGAAATTATTACGTTGATCGGTTTGGCTGCATCTGTATGCACAAAAAAGCATTGGAACTCTAAATTGGTAAGTGGATTCAATTTCGCAAGTATATGAAGAATAATAATGCTGTCCTTCACTCCTGCCTTTAAGTTTCTGAACTTATCATAATTTTCTTATAACTGAGTCATATTTTCCTTATCTGTGATCTCTGTCCATTACTACTAGCTCTGTTACTTCCTCCACTACTCTGGGATTTGGTCCGACACTTTTATCTCCATCTGCTAATTAGGGCAGGGCAACTTGAACTGATGTATGCGTGCACCAAATTCTACGTTGTAATTGACTGACCGACTTTACTACCTCTACGCCCCTGTGCAGTGATAGTACAATTTAACCCTCGGATCTTAAGTTTGCTTCTTTCCGACTTACCGCTCTTCAAGTGACCCAACTGGACAAGTGCTTCGATCAGCATAGCTCTATCGGGTCATCACGATAGATGAGCTTGGTCACATCAAGATAGCAGCCACAGTCAACACTAGTGAATAGGATATAATACTGAAATCTATCTGAAGAAAATTATAGCACTGTACGTATATGTTAGAGTTTAGATCTATATGTGAAAACTTTTATTTCACATCCGTTTATGTTTTATATTTACGATGTCGTAATTTAAATTAGTCACTTGTTTCTTGTCAATCTTTTACTTACACTAGAAAGTTTTATTTTAAAAAAATATACCTATGGTTATTTGTGTTTAATCAAATTCCAAATACTAGGTGTTTATGTTTGTATGGTTGTATTAAGCAAACACTAAACAACAAGGTAAAATCTTACTTTTCTAACCTGTAGCTATTTTCATTTTATAAGATAGAAAATCACTGTTTTTTCTTTGACAGAGCGTATGGATATTTTCCCTGCTAGTGGCTCTGGAGCCTCCATTTCATCCAGATTTGTGCTATGATCTACGCACTATTGCTAAACGCTGCCAAAAATTAAGAAGGGTAAAAATAGATTTTATTGTTAACCCTTTTTCTCTACAGAATTTCGAACGGTTATCACTTCTCACCACCACTAGCAACGGTGTGAAACATTGCAGTGTTGTTGCTGAGGATATTGAATTTTTCAGTTTGTGTATCAATCTTATATCTAATGTATTTGGGCAGTCTGATTTGGCTGACGAACTAACCGATTAAATGATCTGTTTTCTACTTTTATATGTAGGTGATTTTACTACAATGATATATATATATATATATATATATATATATATATATATTCATATATATATGATCAACATAGAAGCTCGCATATGTGTTCATCCGTCCAAGTTTCCATACCTCTTTGGCACCGCTAGATTAACACCATATTAGTATAAGTTACTTCAGTGATAATAATAATAATAACAAGGAATGTAAACACATAGGATATAATCCAGGAAGCGTGAAAATAAAGTTATGAAATAATTTAAAGCTCACAATTTAAGGAAGGGCAATAAGTGGATACATATGCGCTACTGTGACCGATTCTGGTCTATGTCACTCAGTGTTTCTAGCCACTGGTTACAGTATTCGCGAGGACCCCATCTAGGTAGTTTGCATCTACTCAAACCAGAAGTCAGTGACTTCATGGACTAATGCCATGTTTTAGTTTGTCCGCCTCTAACTCTTCCATTCTGTTCTTATATCAGCCAACATCGCGCGTCAAGGTAGACGTTGGTTAGGTGTACGCAACACATGTCACAACCACTTTAATCGATTAAAATTCACAACCTCATCGAACGATTTACCACCTTTCCCTAGTACCCAGCGTCCAACCTCGTTATTTACTTACTTGGTGATCCCAGCTAACGCAAGCGATGTTTCGAAGATATCGATGGTCAAAAACCAATAACTTTCGAGTGCCGTTTACCCGTAATGACCACATCTCACACCCACACAATAAGACAGGGCGAACTGTTGCTCAGTACTCTTCCCGTCGCTGAGTGACGAATGTCCCGTCTAAGCCATAGGTGACGTAACTTGGCAAAAACCAAACGAGCTTTTTGAACTCGTACTGAGAACTCGTCAGAGACTAACCCATTAGGGCTAATCAGACTTGCAGCATCAACAACTTTATTTCCTATCTTTAGCTCAGGTGATGGCGAAGACCAGTCCTGAAGTAACAGTTTACATTTAGAGGGGGAGAAACGCATTCCGAACATAGTTGGATTGGTGCTTATTGCTGTTAAAAGATTCTGCATCTTAGCAGAGTCTTCGCCAAACAGGACTACGTCATCAGCATATTCTAAATCAATAAGTGGATCTCCTGGTAGGAGATCAATTCCTGACAAGTCAGACGATGGGAGTGTAGTTTCCAACAGTAAATCGACTATGAAATTAAGCAAAACTGGAGACAGTAGGCAGCCTTGATGAACGCCACTTGAGGTTACAAGTTCAGATGACAGTTCTTCATAGGTTCTGATATGACTAATAGTGTTTGAGTAAAGAGCCTAAATGAGATTTATGTACTTTTGGGGTACATCTTCGGATGAAAGACATTGCCATAGAACATCTCGTTCTACAGAGTCAGTTGGCGCTTTCAAGTTAAGGAAAACCATCATTGTCAGGCACCGAAAAGTATGCCTATGTTCTAAAACCTGACAAATGGTGAATACCTGGTTTATACAACCGCGACCAGATCTGAAACCAACCTCGTTTTCCCATATTTGTAGGTCACGAGTTTTAGTTAAACGTCTGATAATTATAGAAGCTAGTATTTTTGACACTATATTGGTCAGACTAATTCCTCCATGGTTATCGCAGGACGATTTTAACTCTTTCTTATATACTGGGATGATTAGTGATTGACACCAGTCAGATGGAAATATATCAAGTTCCCAAACTTTAGTCAAAATATCAGTCAGTCTAATCGTCAAAGTGGGACCACTATCCTTAAAGACTTCTGGAGATAATCCATCCTGACCCGTCGCTTCCTCGCCTCAGATTGGTTATAGTATCAGGTGACCTAAGTCGACTTTCCACTTAGGCTGCCTGGAAATAGTGGGAAGTTGTAGAGCAGCTGCAGGACAACTGATCTGCTCCTTCAGGTGTTCAGCCCATCTTTCTAAACGAGCGGATAAGCGCTCCATCTTTTTCGGAGATTGACTCATTAACGCTTGATTTTTTAACCCCAGTTTCTTTTATTAACCTAACACTGCTGCCTTTTCCATTTCTTTTGCTTTTGTTACCCACTACTGCTCACGATCGTTTCTCAAACATTTTGTCAGTTTGTACCTATTTTCTCTTCGCTCCTCATTATGTTTTTAGCCTGACGGGCTAAGTTTTCGGGAGTCAATCAGTTCAACAGAAGCCATCGATATCCACTGATTTTTCTTGGCATGTTGATTTAAGTCCTTGTTAGATGCCACAGCTGTTTGGATATTTTACCAAAATATATCTAGTTGGGTCGCATCTTTATAGTTGCCTAAGTGGTTCTGCAGTTGTTCCTGAAATTTAATCTTGGTTGTCTCGTTGCTTAACTGAATCCTAATGGGTTTTCTTGTAGCAGTTTTTCTTCGCCTAGTAAGATGTAAGCAAATGCGTGCTCGTACTAGAGCATGGTCAGAATCTAAACATGTACTCCAGTAAGATCGTCTATCGAGCCCCTCCAACTGTGACTAGTGACGATATGGTATATTTGAATCCACCGTTGAGTAGGGCCAGAAGGTCGCCATGTTAGACTATGTCGCTTCTTATGCTTAAAGTTCGTGTTTGATGATTGTCTGAGCAAAGTTGTAGCAGACGGTCGCCGTTATCTGTTCTACGAGCTGGAACACCTAAGCATCCACCTAAATGTCTTTCAGGCTGATTCAAGCTATCTATTTGGGCGTTAAAATCACCGACCATGATTCCCAAACCTGAGTGTTTGGCCTTATGAAGAAGTTCAGAAAGTTTCCTGTAAAATTCAGCTTTCACTTCATCGGGGCTGCATCCAGTGAGAGTGTAGGCAGAAACAACTAAAAGACAACGGTGTGTCCCTATCTTTCCGAGTTTTTACTGGACCATTTTGTCGGACGGCACATAGCCAACTGTCGACAAGAGTCCATCTGAGTAATCTCTATTCTGCTCTCATACTTAACGCAATACTTACACCGGCTAGCCCACGAAAAGTTGCTGTTAAGTCTCCAGATAAACGAAGGGTGTATTGCGAAGGTTGTTCACTTTGACTAGGTGAGGTCAAGTAAATGATCATGCTAGAATCTTGTATGCGTGTTTCTGAGACACAACATACATCAATGGCACGGGATTCTAATGTCTTGGCTAGGGAGGCTTGCTTCTTTATTTGACACAGGGTTCGTACATTAAATGCACTAATATGAAGTTTGGAGCATGGTCTTGGTATACTCGCACATTATTTCGTGGGCCGGAATCGTTGGCACAGATGACAGAGGAGGATGTTGAAGATAGGGATTTAGGCTTGAACAAAGGGGCAGGATAAATATTAGGAATAGAAGAAGGATTTTGATTAAAATGACGGTGATCTTGTGTGTTGTTAAAGGTATGAGGGCGGTATTCTCTTACCAGTTGTCCACAATGTGGAAGGGTTCTTGATGTACATGGAAAGCGAATTGGGCTAGGATTGGTCTGAAAGACCTGGAAGCGTAACCACAGTGCCCAAGGAATAACTGTTTAAGGCCGGTCACACACGGCTTTTTTGAGAGAGGTTTTTGTTGTAGCTCCGTTCTTGTCAGGGCCTTACTGCCGGAGACGGAAATCCATGGAGTAAGGTAAGGTGTGCATTGTTAGGATCAACCTTCGTGGGAAGCCAGCATCAGTCTTATTCTGGTTACCTGAGGAAAATACCTTACTGCCGTCACACCTCTGTACAACCAGCAGTACGACTTTGTCCTCGGACCTAATATTTGCTACTTGTGTTCTCACTGCTCTTTAACCGACCTACCTGACATAGTAGGACCTTGAGGAACGGTTGTTCCAGCCAGTATAGCCTGATCAAATCATCACGACAGGCAAGCCCTACGATCACGTCAAGGTAGCAGAACGGTCGGGAATATATATATGCATTGTAACTGAACCTTTTGTCGAATTTGCACCTACATATGCAGTATTAAAAGCTGTATTGCCTCATGTTGCGCTTATATTTTAATCATATTTTCTCACAATAGCGTTGTAAGTTTTGAATCCCTTTGTTGATACATATAAGTTAGTGAATTAGCAAACAAAAGTAGCCAAAAGTGTAGTTTTCGTATAACAAAGTGTATTCTTTGCAACTGTTAAACAAGTCACTGTTGATTAGAATAAGCTTCTATCTTCCCGTTGATTTGTAATGGACTGAAACTGGTCAGCCTCCACTTGCCAGTCACAATTCAACTTAAATCACTGTTGATATGAAAGGCGCTGGATTCTACAATACCAAATAATGATGGTATACAGTCTAATGCATAGTGTAAACTCAGAGGATTTTGTTAATTATTTTTTTCCTATCAACTATTTTTTAGTCTTTTCAAAAGAGCAAGAACAAATATTTGTGCAGAATAAAATGAATTCATTTTATTTCTTTGGTTTCTCATCAGCTGCATACAACCTTGAATAATATTTTACAAAATTAATATTTAGAACAAAGTTTGGCGTTCTCATGAGAATGGTTGTACTTAACTGAAATCAAAATTGTGTAGACATGTTAGATATGAAAAGATAACTAATATGTTGAAGAAAATTTTGTAGATAGATATTCGATACAAAAGTAAGTGCCAGAAAACAAAATAGTGATCAGAGTTAAGGTGATTACACAATAAGAAAATTAGGAGACTGTTGGAAACAGTTGAGAATGATGTGAATTAAGCTCAGTTATTACACTTACAATGTAATATAATGACAATCTGGAAACGATGATGTAGCGAAAAAGTTTATTCTGATCTGAAGAGAAAAGATATTGACTTAATAAGTCAAATATGGAGAAGGAATAATGACGATGGTGTAATGGCATAAAAGTTAAGCTACCAAGGTAAAAAAGAAAAGCTTATAACTGTTTCTTTTTGGATACACAAATTTGGTTCCAATCGTTTGATAACATTTGCTTCAGCATAGTTTTGAAGATTTGGAGTTTTTTGTCGGTTGTACGCTTAAGGATTCAGTGATATCAATCTGGTATCCTGTGTCAATCGATTGTTTAGCGATTGCTCTGTTAAATGTCACTAAATATTCCGAATCGTGGATTTTTAGGAACATGTTCATTAAAACGTAGGTAGGCCTTTCTTCCTGTCATTGTAACTGCTTCTGTAGGTACACGTAAATTTATACAAACAGCGGTAACATCAAAAGGATACCTGCCGATTTTCAATTGTTCCAGTAAACGTGTTGTTATGTACAATATAACTAATTTTGCAGCATAATAAGTCCTCCTTAATGCTGAGTTGAGTCTTTTTCTGATCGTTTCTATAATATCGTCACCTTTAAAATGAAGTTGAATCAAAACAAGTTTCTTTTGGATTTGATTTATTAGCTTTACGTTCACTGTATTCGTCAGTTAATTTTCCTGGATAGCCATTCTTTTTTAGATACTGTTTTATGTTAGTGAGTTTCGAATCTATTGTATCTGAAGTATATATCTTTTTGGCTCTGAGAAACAATGTTTTCACTAATGCTATTTTGCAATTGGTTGGACAGAAGCTATTAAAATGTAAGAACAATCTATTCCTTGTCGTTGTGTGTTGTTACACTGTTAGTGTCCTAGTGAATAGTAAATCGACACATTTAAAATGCTAAATTCTTATTTGCTATTAAAAAACTTCGTGAACCCGTTTTTTCAATGTTATGAAGTGAAAAAAGGTTTTATATCACAGAAAATTCAAAGGACCCATAATTCTAAACTTCATTATTGCTTTCTGAATTGAAAAAAGTATGATTTTATCAGTTTGTTTTACTACCTATTATATATTCATCTTAAATCGTCAATTTCCTAATTTTACTCTGAATGACTTACAAGTAGTTTGTTATTATCAGTCTCATTTTTTATGGGATTCTCCAGTTGCATCAAAGTCTTAGTAATTTTGAAAAGAATGGTACCATTATTTTTTAAGTTCACTATTTACAAATGGAATGGCTCTAGTAGATTGGTTACAACCACCGTGTGATAGTAGATCACGGTTATTACATCCACCCAGTCTCTGAATTTCTTTCTAATGTGTCCATGAAAAAGAAACAAAAATTATTCATCAGTATGTAAAGGTTTCCAATGACTATTCTACGAATAGGCTTTTTTTTTTAAGGACATGAGTTGGCTGTAAATACAAAGGACCTATAGAAAATCTTGAGAAATTTGTTGTATATTATGTGATTTTTCAAATGAGTCTATATTCACTCGTGAAATACCTGTTTTGATTGTCGAGTCAAACAATGTATCCAGAATATTCCGGTGAATAGAGATTGAAATTTTTGGCGTTTCGCTCAATTTAGTTGAAATTATCAAGTCTGATTTTGTTAATGATACCTACGAATTGTTTCGATTGCTTATCCAAGCTCAAGAGATTGATAGAGAGATTTTTTAAGTTTTGCAATATTACGGAATTTTATAGATCTTCTTCCGGACAAAAACACAACACTATTTTGCTATTTTTTTTTTCGGGCTTTCAACACTACTTACTTTATTGCTTCTTTCACTTCTTCTCTTGACTTACATAATCACTTTAACACAGCCAAGAATATTTCTTCCACGCAGGGGTTTGTTGTTTGTAAATGTAGTGTAATCATGACAAGCTGTTTTGCTTTATGTACTTCAAATTTTTATATAATTCGTGTTGTTTCATTTGTTGTTATTCATGCAATTATAGTTATTTACCAAAGAAAATATATCACAAACAATTTGTAAAGAGTAATCTTACATTCTACTTTTATTCTCACCATTGAATGATAACATTTATGGAACAATTTCAAAAGACCTGACTATTAATTTACTCATAAAGTTAGCATCTAAATCCCAATAAAATATTTTCAGTAGAGAAAACCAAAGGACAACTAGAATTAGGAACTCAAAGCTGTTATTTATATTAATAAGATCTAACTAAAGTAGCATAATTGATTCACTGAATAATAAATGACTAGCCTTGAAGTGACCATAGATCCCACATTCATAAATTATATCAGAAACAGGTTGAGATTTTATGTAGGTTATGAACAGCATGCATACTCATCATCTGCATGGCGTTTTGCGGTTACATAAGCTTACTATAAATACAATAAATAGCTAGTTTCGCTAAGGCAGTTCATGTTATAAAAGGTTAAACTGTATATGTGCCATCTTATGGGTAAATTGTACGTGTGGTACCTAACAATACGTCCATACATAATACGGATTGCACATTTTTCATTTCGCAGTATGAATGTTGAATGTATAAAGCATCAAGGAGGAATTTTAACTTTCGCGCTTGCCATTCCATTTGTTTTTGGGTTATATTCAGTTCAAATATAATGCTATCACAACCGTCGTTATTAACTTTTTGCCGTGCATGTATTCTACCATTTGAGTGTATGCGTGAGTCGTGATTAACGGGAATTCGTATACTTATAGAATATAGGAATTTGACAGAACTGAACTTAGTCATAATCCGTTACAGGAAAGCAACAACATAATTAAGAGATTATAAAGGTATACTGTTGAAAGAATTATATGATACCCTTAGTTTTAACCTGTATGTCATTCAAGTCATTATGAACAAAACTGTAAATACCCATTATCTGTGTGAAGATTTTTATATTAAAGCTTCTCACTTCATTTACGATAGTCAATGTGTTATGAAGCGTCGGCATCTTGTAAGTAGATCAGATATCACACACCATAAGAAGTCTAATTTAGATCAGTCAATAAAGTAATGGTATTGAAGTCCTGTTTGTTTTAAGTTTTATGGAACCTAAGAATGTTTAAATATTTTATAGCTAATAGAAAAATATGAGAATGCTGATTTTATAAGTCCAGCTCCTTCAATTTTGACAACCAAGCTTTCAGATTTTAACATTACATATTTTTATTTAAAAGATACTAATGAGTTAGTACCGAATAAGTTACATCGTATGGAGTTATAATCTCGTTTAATTTAGAGCAGTAATAACAATACTTGTCTAGTGCACATAACAGAATACGGGTGTATTCACAAAAAAACTGTATGATAATACTTGCATAAAATTGAAAATAGTTTTCTAGAATAAAGTCAAATCCTGAGACAATGAATATCTACAGTCTTCCTGCTGGGATGGCTCCCAGAAAACTCAACGAAGCCTCTAGATCCCTTGAAGGAGCCGAAGACATTCCATCCAATCACTGATCGATGGAACCTTCCAGAATCTTGACGTGGCACGTTCTGATTGGGTAATAGTTGAGACTTCTTAATTTGGACTGGGTGGATTATAACACTGATTTTTGTTGTTCAGAAAACTATAAATACACGAATATTTTGCACCTAACTTACTCTCCATCTTACTGGAATAAAGTGTCTGTCTACCCGTCTTCTGATTTGCGACCAGGAGGGTTTAAGCGTTCGGGGTACTAAGGTAGTCCGCAAATAGTCAAGCACCAAGTACGAGACATGACACTTCCCTATCTCATAAATTTTAGTAGGCTAACAAATTTAAGTGTTTCTATTTAAAACTGATTCATTTTTATTACAGGATATTAATATAGCCTTAGCAAGGATTCGATATACTCTTACTTAAATGAAGTTCTATTGACGGACTTGAAACTAACATCTTCAGAATATCTATCACCAAAACTAATTCACCACTATTATCAATAATATTTTTATTCGGGTTTTTATCCATTAATCGAAATTCCCATTTACGACAATTTACATTATTTGTTATCATTGTTGTTTATATGATTTATAAGTCCTATATCGAGTTCCTGACAGTGATGTTGATATTATTATTATCCTCACCACAGTATAGCACTTTAACTCAAGTACTGTGTATTTATCTTATAAAATCATTAGACAACCGATTAGTTATTGTGCTAAGTTCGAGTTATTACATTCTTTAATAATTATCATTTAATATTGTTTAGAATTGTTGTATGCCTACCCACAGGAAAAGTATTACACTACACTGCAAACAACATTGCGTTAGAAACATAGGAAGCTTCTGTTACAACTCACTAACTCAGAAATGTCACATTAGTAACGAGATCAAAACCTTTTGAGTTACACCTGGCATGAATTCTATCGGTATTTTGTGTAGTGAAGATCATAGATAGGGTTATTCACAAGGTGTCCGACGTTCACTGTGTTGTGTCCAAAGTTTTCAATCATTCTACTGTCTATTTTGTGAATAAATCCTGCTTATTGGGATGTATGTCTCATTATGTGTTTCGCCTCAGGGGTTTGAAGTTATCCATAATTGTTTTCTACGAACATGTTCAGCTTAGCGTAACCGGTATCTCGAATAAAAACACAGAATGTAGTAACAGTTTTCTCTTTAAATGAAATCTTTAGTGAAAATATCACTAGTTTGAAGCACTCATCCATTAAATGAATAGAGAACGATCAAAAAATACTGCATATAGAACAATTAGTAAACATTGGAAACAACATAAATAACCTGAGCTAGTTCTTAGTTTACAAGTGGGATGTCATATTGGATATTATTGTTGAGTATTCCGTCAGAAATTGGTGGAAGCTATTTCGAGGTCATAGTTGAACAGTCTACAATATAGAAAGTAGAGCAAAACAACCATGAGTAAAAGTTAATTATTACCATGTGGAATCACTCACGTACGGAACCCATATTGATGCTTAAGTATGATACGCAAGCTGTAGCGGTGTTTGGATTTTCCAGCAAATTAACATCACTATGGTTAAACAAAGTATGAGCTTTCTGCATTATTTGAATAATATAATGCTAGATAGTTATATGAAATCAATAAGTAACAGTTTTCCTGACGATTTCGATAACGTAACGTGAAGACTAATTTGATCTGAAAAATGTATTGCACTTACACTAGTATTTCGAACAATCTGGTCACACTTACTTATCAACGCGTTTACATATAAACATAGAAAAGTCAAGTTAAACGAAAGATCGGATAGCTATTATATGATAATTGAAGAATAAAGATGGGAAGGCTAATTAATTGTCACAACATCAAAAAAAACTGGCAAATTTATGATTATAACGATTTTTTCTATTTAGATACGTTCATATAAGTTTGAACTGCGTTTCATGAAATATGGGAATTACTCAAGATGGAAACAAGTCTGAATGAAAGTATAAGAATTTATACTTTATTGTTTTGTTCAAAGATAGCATACGGTAATCAGTTAGTGTTTCCCACCTTACTTAGCTGATAAATAGTCACTATAGACAGTGTTAAAATAGTGACAAAAACAAATTTTTCGAAAAACATAACTCAGACATTAATTAAGTTTGTAGAGGCAGTGATTACCCTCTGACAATCACTTTTGTACTGTATATTTCTTTGTTAGTATGTGTGCTAAATGTCAGGTTGTATTGTACTATTGAACTTTGGAGTATCGTGCAAGCTATCACTTTAGATTTTTTGCCTTCAAATACATATCTGTTGCATCTTTGTTCTGGACTTTTTGATCATACCCGTACTCTATGATTGACGTGTGTCCATGAGTCAGTGTTATTGATGTAGGTGAAATTACTTATAGTATGTATATAGTTGTTGAACCCAACGAGGTTACGAATCCAGAAATATTACCAGGACCCAATGAATTAACCCAGACTTCTCTGATTCCAATCTATTGGGATACTCTAATACACTTTATTTAGGTATCTATGAGTGGAGTGTCGCATATCTTGATAACGATTATCAGCTTCACATGATAAATCTCAGGAAATTATTGACAAATAAAAACGAATGAGCGATATTTTCTTTACAATTTTGCAATTTCTTAGTAGTGCATACTGGAAACTGCATACAAGGTCTACCATATCCGTGATTTATGATAGCCGGGTAGGATGATTAGGAATTTAGTAAAGGACGTTTCTAACTATCATCTTATTAGACCGGTAATTCATTTTATGAATAAACTTACAGGAAAATAAGAAGGTACTTTCGTCTAAAAGGTTTTCTAAATGTTGTTGTTGTTTAATTCCTTAAATTAATCTGTTAATCATGTTCATAATTAACCCGACCAATGACATCTATGTGGCTTAACCTGATTATACAGACTTCTTTTGATTAGCCAATCACGCAACTAGATTATTTTCATAAACATGACTAATAATCGTGATCATTATATATATATATATATATATATATATATATATATATATATATATATATATATATATATATATAACCGTTTACTTGCTTAAGCGCTACATGATATCAGTTATGATAGAAATTTCGCAGACGATCGAGCTATTTTATCTCAGTTGCTCACTGTCATTATGTTTGTTCTTCTGGTTTGTCGTCCTTTCTTTACTTCAGTTCTAAATTTAGCTAACTGAAGTATCTGAAGTTATTGCTTCAGATAATATAATTTTTCATACTTTTAATCTGTTTTTAGCTGGTGGGTAGTTTCGTGATTAAACGAAATATCTGTCTTTGTAAATTTTGATGTTTTTACTCAGTTTACGATATTAGTCTTTTTTGATATAATGTATGGTAAACTTATTTAGTTAGATGATTTATTTACCGGGTTTTTTAGGTTTAAATTGTTATAACTTGCTTTGTAGAATAAACTGATATGCCGAGCACCTAAAAAAGAGTAGCTAACTTTCTGAATTGTTTTTCAAAAGACTTTCGTTTATTTTGAGTGTATGTAAATCGATTATTTTATTTCTATTATTGTCATGTTCCCATCACCCTAATCGCCAATTAGACTCATGAACAGTTGTCATATCACCTGTTATTCAGGGAACTATGATCAATTTATCAAGCACCTGTACCCTTAGTCCTTATTGATTATTGCTCCCGTTTCGTATAGATGTTATTCTCCATATTAATGTGTTGTGTGGTCTAATTTTGTCTACATATAAAGGAGTGTTTGAAATACAATATGGATTGTGTCTGGTTGGTTCATCAATCTTTGGTTCCCAATTTTCCGGCTTGGGATTAAGTGAACGTCGAGCAGACGAGCAGTGACCATCTAGAAACTCTTATAGGCTCTCATTATTGTGTCTTTCTGCGAGCAGAGTCGATCCATCCACTTGGTCATACGAATCGATAATATCAACCCCTTTCTAACGGCATAACATAAACTTTAGTTTGAAATCATAACTTTTGTACATTCCCTAATCGCATTTCTACAAAACAACATAATACATATGTAAACAGCTCAATAGCAAACTTTCATCTACTTAATGTTAGCTAATTTTTGGAAATCCCATTCCTGCATATTTTGATGAAAATGACTGAAGCAATGAATAGGTTTTTTTAATACAATTGTTAAATAACTACACTGCCTGTCATTAAATTTGCAATGGGCCAGTCAACTGCATGAAGTTGTCGGACAGTATCAAGGTTGAACAGTGAGCCAATCAAAATATCCACCCCTGAATAATTGCATTATTCATGTAGGCATCCCTAATATACATAAAATATTAATTTACTGAACATTTTCATAAAATGAGTGAATCTGAAGTAGTTTAAAGGGTGGTTCTTTTACCAACTGATGCAAGCGAACATTCTGAACAAGCTTTTCGATAATATCTGGATAATCTGGAAAGTTCAAATGATGTTTTAAAATTTATTATTATCGTTTAACCGGTCTATTCTACACCTGAATTTGAATTAGCAATGGATACTCCACCACTAACTGATATTACTAAAATTATGCAAGACAATATTAATGAAGGAGGATTAAGAAAGAAGTATATAGCAGAGGCAAAAGAATTTGATGTAAACTGTGAAGGAATTCCTTATGTAGATACGCAACCTGATGCCGCTCTACTAAAATCAATAGAAGATCATAATGCAAATTTGATCATAATGAGGAACAAAGGTCTTGGTGTACTTCGACGCAATTTTCTTGGAAGTGTTTCTGATTACGTACTACATCATGCTCATATACCGGTTGTGATTGTCCCACCGAAAACAAAACATTAATAACATGCACTTGTCAAATTGCAGTATAATTCATATATCATGTAAGATATATTCTGTCACAATTACATAACACTTTCATCAGTTACCAACTAATAAAAGTGTAGTATGTTTCTATTAAATTATTTTCTTTCAGGGTTTTTTGTTAAAAAACTAACCCTGGAATACTTTGAAATGGTGTTTTTTGCATTGATACAGAAATTGTAGTGACGACTATACATTGTTTTAAGAAATATATCTGAAAATGTCTAGTATGCTATTTATTTGACTAGAATAAATAGAGAGAAATTCAGCCATTTTAAAAATCATAGTCATTTATTATTCAGTTGATGTGGGTAATGAACAGTCTGAGATTATTCGCGACATTAACAATGTTTAATAATTGTGTTGTATGTGACATATTTTCGATAATCTGTTTGGTAATTTGGTGGATGTTTACTGCATTTTAGGGTGTAATTTTAATTAAGAACTTCACTTAGCCTAAACTCGCTATATTTGTGTTTTTTACGCACATCATGTGGGGCTGCGCTAAACCAAAATGGACAGTTGAAAATAACTTCAAACTTTAGAAGTGAAATATTAAATCATAATTACACTTTAATATGACGCAATTAGTGTATAAACAAGGAAGAAAGTGACCACACTATTGGGACATTGAAAATATTAAGAATAGCCTCAGTAACGTCTGAAAAACATCCCTTAATTTGACAAATTTATTTTGTAATTTGAAATTTTCTGAAAACACATAATTTTCTTTTCATAATTAGATGTATGCAAATATTGAAAGCTCAAAATGATTTATGCAATTAAGCAGATTTCAGTACTTTATACGTAAACAACCAAATCATATTATGCATAGGTTGGATAAGAACAAAACTGGATAGTCATATTTCAATCTGATTGGCAGCTGAGTGTTATATAAAATCAGTATTTTTCTTTCACTTACAGCATAATTCATTTCTAATCAGGCCTATCATTCTGTTCAATATTTTGTATATTGGCCTTCCATTGTTTTAAACAAAAACAAAACAGTTAGTAACCATTTAAATAAAACTTATTAGTTAAATTATTTGATTTGTAATAACTTTGATTTTACATAAGTTATTGAACAATTATTTCTGATCCATTGATTGATAACTGAGATAATTAGTGATTCTATTACAACTTTGCCATCTGATAATTTCCGACACCACGTCCGTTTATATGATGGCAAATGTGTTTTTGGAAATCATCAATCAGGTGACAATAAATTGTAAACATTCATTCACTCATCATTTTGTTTTAGCAGAACTAAACTACTCTTCTGTTATATGATTTAACTATTAGGTAACAAATACTGTCCATTGCCTCTGATATATCTTAAATTTTAGTGAAATAGTTATTCCAGCTTCCTTGGTATTCAAAGGTCCTTCAATTGTTGTCACGTCTGTTATATCCTCAGAACGCTAACTAATTATGATGGTGCTTTTCGTAACTGTTGTGTGATTTTATTCCGATTACCTATGAACTAACTAGCTGTGTTGACCTTGGGTTACCTTTCTGAACCAGTGATATTTAATCTTTTGACGCTGACACACTAACTCTGTTCGGCCGAGATAGTCTTTGTCCAAATCCTTAAACTGAAAAAGAGAAGAAATAGTAATACATGATTACCAAGGTTAACTTTGATAATTTCAAATAAATTGAGCATTGGATAGGTTGTTTATAAACTGAGTAATATATATTTGTAAATTTTACAAATATACATTACTCATTTTAGAAGAGATAGTAATGTCCTAGGCAGATAATATGATTAACTGTCACTTATAGTAAGTAATGCAACATAATTTGCGAGACTAGGAAATAAGTATTACAAAAAATGAGTAAAATGTTTATAGTTAATTCATAATAATTCGAGAATCTCGTGATGTTTAATAACATTTTATAAATCGACTAGTAGCACACAGTCAAGTGAAAAAGAAAAGAAAGTCACGAATTAAGTGTTTAATAAATACCGTTTAAAAATATAAATTCTGATGTTCAAAGTTAGTTGTTTCACCTTAATGATAGAGGTACAGATTGTATTCAAAATATCCACAAATCTTCCGTATCAATGGAAAATAAAGATTAACCTTATCTTCTCTGGATGGTTGCATTTTCATTAAAGTAATTTTCAAAGTATTTCGTGGTAAACAATTGCTAAATTAGGATGTATCGATCAATACGGTCAATTTCGTATTGATTTTGTCTAACAAACAATATGGAAAAATATGTTTTTAGAAGAACATAATAATTCTTGAGATTGCATGTTACTTTGAATTCCATGCCTCAAATACTGAATGACTGCAATGAAAAGATAGATGAAGATTTAGAAAATACAAACTACTTGACCCATCAACTAATTTATGGCTTTTTAAATAATAAAAGGTTGAACAAAATAAAATCAAACTTATGGTCACAAAGTATTTAGAAAAACCTTGTAACTCCTTAGTATTGTGCTTGTGAAGTAGTTAGTCAACTTTGATTTCACTAATATTAAAGGTTATGAATATGCGCTGTTAAGAAGTTCTGAGCTTAGACGAAGCACTTATCCAATACATTGTGGTTTATTGTAGTTCTTAAAATGATACTAGTTTCTGATGAAAACTATCGATGGAAAATTATTTATTTGGCTGTAGCATGAATGAAATACTCGACATCTTTGTTATTTTTTAACCCAAATTTTTGGAGTTAACAAATTAATATTAATAATCGTTTCCTTTAATGGGGTTAGGGAGAATACATTTGAATTGTTGGTCTTCGTATGGTAAAACCCTCTAATACTGTTTATTTGCTGTTAAGTGAAACTAATTGTTTTATCCTTACATTAATTTAAAATTCCTTTAAGGGGTCCTTAAATTCAAAAGGCAAGAATGAAAATAATTCAAATGTGTACAGTAGATGAACTAAAGGATGTTATCATCTGTATTATTTTTATTAATACAATACATAAATATTCACGTGATTATAATACTACTTATTCTCTTTGGAATAGTAAGCTATATTGTAAGTGACCATCATCTCATTTGTCTCATTCAGAAGGCAACTACACCATTTTTCAAACAATTTGACTGCTAAACTGATTTCAAGTATTCTTCAGTTTTCCACTCATTCCCTCATCTCTTCCACGATGAAATAAGCATTACTGTTGAACAACACACGTTTATCCACTTCCACAGAAATGATAGGCATTTTATTATCACAAAACACGATTTATCATCACAAATCTCTCTGACATTGAAGGTATCAACACTAAACTCACTAATGATATCTTAGTAGAATGAGTTGAGATCAAATTTAGATTCAGTTGCGGACATCAATTTGCTAATAAGGGTTAATATAAAGAGAATCAGGAAGGCAGGAAGGAAGCGATATTTCCAATGTTCAGTAGGCGTATGACTATAAGCGTTAAAAATGGATTTAGATTATAAATTATTCTCTCCTTTTTAGACTGCATCATAAAATGACAGATTTGAAACACAAGTATTTATTTTATCCAAAGCAGAAGCACAAACATCTGTAGATTTTAGTTGATTTTTTGAACATCCTCCTGAATTAAACTGAATGCTTATAGTTTGCTACAAAATTCAGAAAAATTATCCGTAAAAAATTGATAACCCAGTATGAAACTTGAAAAAAAGGTAGAATACAAGATGTATAAACATACTTTAGACAGTTTTATAGATAGTCGGGATGAATGTTTCAACTTGCTCTAGAAAATAATGTTCACTAAGAAAAATATGGACAGTGAAGTCAAAATTTTGATTAAAATTGACTAAATATATCTTTAAACAGATGCGATTTTACCAATGATGCAATAAAAACTTATGATAATACGCCATGTGTTATGCCGGAATACAAAGAAGCGTAACAAACTTTCAGAACTCTGGTTTCGAACACTATTTCATTTATTCGAACTTTCTGTAATGTAAACATTTTATTTCTATTATTGTTACGCTCCGCTTGCCCTATCCTCCCGGTTAGCATAATTACTGTTATTATATTGTCTCTTATTATGGACTATAGTTAATTAGTTGTGTACAAGTTGTTTCTATTCACTACCACTATTCCCCTCGTTCTATATTCATGTCAATTTTCTAATTGGTTTGTTGGGTGGTCTGACTTTATGTATATATAAAAGAATGCATGAAATATAATATGATTCTGTCTGGCTGACCTATTGGCTCGCATTCTTCTTATTTCGGATTGGGACTAAGTGGGCAGAGGGCAGGCGCGCAATAATCAACTAGGCACTAGCAATTGGCACTCGGCCATCTATCCAATCACCCAATTTCATGCGTCATAACACTATGTCTAGACAATCCGAATGTTTAGCAATTTAGACCGATTAGTTGCAGATACGAAGACACAAACAGAATAATATACAACTCCCTGAGAACGAACACTAAACACGGTCTGTAAGTGGTATTTATCTTGGCTCGGTTACTTAGTGAATAAAGAGTTATTATTTGAAGTGACAGGCGTTAACTCAGAGTTTCAATGTAGACATCAATTGTTACATACAAATGACAAGTCTAAAGCAAGAATAACGCGGATCATGAATTTTACTTCTGGACGAAGTGTTAATGTGTACTAAGAAGGAAATATATTCTCCGAACTTTGACATTAATGTTAATAATTACTTTTACCTACAAATTGTGAAAGTTAATTTGTATCAGGAGAGAACAATACGTTTACTGATTGTTGACATATTTGTTATGATGGTTTACAATCAAGGAAATAATGCTACATGACCGTACTAAACATAAATTACTTGAAAATTATTTGTTCAATCAAACAGAAATCTAATGCGTTTTCTTGAAATATGAATAATTACAGCAGATAAAATTGGTACTGGCCTGTCCATTAATGACTAACTATCAGTACTGGAGGGACAATTGTAAACTCTAGATATCGTTAAAGTTTTTCTGGTCTAGTATTCCTCTGACACTACTTCATTCAGCTCATCCCAAATCAGAAAGCGAATTGATTGGAAATAATATACATTTCACAAATATGGAACATCAAAAGATTTTTAGTAGAAATAGAAGGCATTGTAAAGGATTTACAATAGAAGCTCTTTGCACACTCTTGATCTACCTACTAGAATTGATCGCTTAAAAAACAATCTAATTACAGTATTCTTATTTAGACTTTGCATGTGATACTGTAATCAGGATTTAATCCTTTTCTTAGATACAAGTTACAACTTTTAAATCGTTTTGCCATTTTACATGTAGAAACTAGCTGGATAAATTAGGATTAACTTCACAATTCTCAAATCAGCCATCATCGTAGTGACTTATTTTCGATAAAAGTGAAGTGTAGGGTGCGTTTACCTCTTAGCTCATTCACTGGGTAAAGCTAAATTTGAATAGCAACACTACATCTTAACATGAAAAAATTTTAAGTTTTACTAGCTTCTAGTATTTTTTTTTTACATTTTTTTCAAGTTAATCGAATTTTCATCGTTTTCTGGATATACCTCTTAAAATTTGCTGTACGATTTTTCTATACAATTATTTTGAAATGGTTAATTTTTTGGTCAAAATCTAGTAAATATTATGTTGTTACTAACGGTATCGTTCGATAATTGTACTCCTGGATGACTAGTCTAAAATAAGTTATTTGTTAGTTAAATGCTTACATTAAGGTTAAGGTATACCATACTGCTTTGTATGAGATAGTTTGTTGTGGATATTTAGTTCTAAAGTCATAAACGAATTAGTTGATGTCCGGATAACCTATCACCTCTAAAGATATCTGAAAATAAACATTTTTAACTACAAACACTACACAATAAAATACTGGAAACTTCAAGACCCCACATTCTTATTTCGATGTCGAAAATAAAAATATTAGGTCTCGTAACAACCGCCGACATTTCAAAAGGTGTGTTGCAAGCATGAAGAATAGCGGGTGTTTTTCGTACTCGGCTATTCTTTAATGTAACAGGGTCATTCACTTAACCTATAATCGAAAATCTATTATTTAGGTTTTCATCATGTCACATGTCTACATAAATGTGTTAGAGAGTTGACCTTTTCGAGGTGAACCAAGAAAATGTACACTTATAATGGGTATTGAAACCAGACAGTTACCAAAGCTAATTACTTTCAATGGATTTCAACTTATATTCATTAAAACTCATAAAATACAATAAAGTGAACAAGTTAAGAATTTAACGGTTTATGAAATTTACAGACGTTCAACGACAAATCAGAAAAAATCAACAAACCTTTTTAAGTCTTTACTTTAAAAAAAGTTATGTCGGACTACTAAGAAAGAGTGGAAAACTTCCAGAACTGTGTTTTAGAGAACTAATTCATTTATTCTGGTCGTCAGTTGTGTAAACATTACATTTTTATTATTGTTACGTTCCTCTAACCCGTTTAGCATATTTACTGTTATTATATTGTCTCTTATTATGGATTACAAGTAATAAATTGTGTACAAGTTGTCCCATTCATTACCACTATTTCCTTAGTTCTGTATTAATGTTAGTTTCCTAATTGGTTTGCTGTGTGGTATGATTTTGTGTATATATAAAGGAATGATTGAAATATAATTCGATTCTGTTTTGCTGGTCTATCGACTTGTGTTCTTCTTATTCCGGCTTGGGACTCAGTGGGCATAGGGCAGACGCGTAATTTTCGACTAGGCACACCTAATTGAATTTCACTCAACCAACCAAAATTTCTCGCGTCATAACAAAAAGTAGAGTCAAATGAACCATCAATGAATTTTATGTCATCTGACGTCCGTGAATTGTAATCGCAATTAATGCAAATTAATAAAACTTTACAAATTCGGAAAGTCAACTATGACGTCTGTACTACTGTTCAAACTAAAGCACAATTTAAGCACACTACACACTTCATTTGTTAGTTTGTCAGTTCACTCCATAGTTGTATAAGCAAAGTGTCATGCATGCATTTAATTGTCACTTAATCAAACACAAAACTATTGTACATTAACCCAGAATCCTTGTTAAATGTGATAGCTCAAAAAAACACTGTAGGTGCATTTGAAACAATAAGTTATTTCAGACTTATTGAGTATTTACTTAGTAATTTTTTCTAGTTTCATACAAATGCGTTATAATCAAACTTTTCACTAAACAAAAGTCTTGTTTAGACTGATATTATTCAACTTTCAAAGTAACCGATTAAAACATAAAATGTAGCCACATTGACCTTTATTTCAGTAACAAACTAAACATGATGACTTAAATGATAAATTATTTGAATACCAATCAAATAAAAATATGTTTATACTAAAATGATCAATTATAAAATTGTTTAGTTTATTGTTTAGTCTTAGTTACAAGGTATTATGATCAATTTTTAATAGAATTTTTATTGCGAAACAAAACTTTTCGGTTAATAATTCAGTGATATAACTACTTACCTGATTACAATCAGATATGCTTAAAATTAAAAGAGCAGTACTTTATTTTTGTTTATTACTTACTTCACAGAAACTGATTATTAATGATTTGAAGTTATATTGGAATGACATTGAAAGTCATATTATTATTAACATTCAAACTGTTAAGTATTACTGAAGGTTTGATATTTTCAGTCATTGAAATGTAAGATCGCTGTCAATTTGTCTATGCTGCTATATGTGCCTTCTGGGCTAGGTGACTTAATACAGCTTTTAGCCAGTAGTTTTTTGCATATTTGGAACTTGATTTTAAAGTGTTTACTGACACTCAGTAGATCAGTGAATAGCAAGTAGGTGTTTAAAGAGAAACCTACTAGGCTTAAGTTTTGATTGCAATATCAACACACAACATATTAAATATGTTGCTTTCTAGTGCCGAATTATGCTCTGTTTAAGGAATCAGTGAAATGCATGATTTGGTCTATTTCTTCTAATAATTACCTACCCCAAGACGATATACAAATCACTGTATGTTACTTTGATATTTTTATGATTTTGAGGACCTTTTTCATTTAGTTGTTGTTGTAATAATTGGGTGTTGTGGAGATAGTTGACTGTCAATTTTGATATCGTAAATTGGTCTAAATTAGACAACCACTGATCACCTGGAAGCATTGGACAGTTAACTATCTCCAAAACACCCAATCATAACCAATATCAGTGACTAATTCCTTGAGGCAATTCCTGGAGTTCTAGTGTGAAAACGTGACTATTGAGTTTCAACCGTGTCGGGTGTAAGGCAGTTACCTACCGATGGCACAGATGAGGTAGCTTAAACTTACCACGAACTGACTGAATTATAAATATCAACCGTTAGTTGCCGACTCAGTGGTCTGATAGTAAAACGTTCGTCGCGGGGTCAGAGGGTCCTGGGTTCGATTCCCAATTGGGTAGCGGATGCGCACTACTGAATAGTCCTACACTAGGAAAGAGCTGTTCAGTGCTTCCAGGTGATCAATTGTTGTCTAATTCAGATAGATTTGTGATATCAAAATTGTTGTTGTAATAGTTGTACGGTAGAAAGCAGAATTCCAGATGCTTAATTATCATAAATTTGATTGACATGAATTGGTCACATATTGTAAATACTTTTCAAACGTATCTTATGTCATTTCCTTAAATAGCTTTGACAAGGAGAATGTAAAATCACCAGTAGCTACATTATGAACCTTTTCATCGGTTCTGGTCTCTTCGCTATGACAGATTCATGTATACAAATCATCTACACAGTTTAATAAGTGAGCTGAAAGGGAGCCCAAATTGAAGAATGTGTATTATGGAGGTTTTATTGATTCAGCAGCTCAAGTTTGAACACTGTGTTCGAAATCGGCACGTAAAATCTTTAATTCTACTATGCATGCAACACCCCTTTCAGTTTTTCATGAGTGGCGTTATCACTGTCATATTTTTCATCACCCCTCCGTAGCTACAACTTGACAACTAAGTATCATACTTCTGCTAATCAAAACTATTTTACCACTACGCAACATCAATGTAATACTGAAAATTTTCAAAAACTTTATGATACAAACTCCTACGTCTTTTAATAGATTATTATATCGGTTAAATAATTGACTATATATATATGTACGATTGTATAGTATCAGTTTTAGATAAAGATAAATAGAAAATTGTATTCATTTAACTTATTTTTATTTTCTTCGCTGATACACTGGGTTTCTTTTGTTGTATAAATGTAGTTTTCGTGACAAACTATCATCAATTTTAAAAAAAAATGTTAAAAAGAAATAAGAATAAACTATTTCTCACTTAGTTTGACGATCATTTGTAATACCGAAGTCACTGAAGAACAACATTATTGCATAAGTGATAATCCATATTCTTTGTACCTTATTTTCAGCCAGTTTTCTTAAGAAACAGTACGGTTACCACGAATTCTTATCGATACCTCTGAAATCGATTCACTTCAAATGTCGTAAATTATCAACAAAACTTTCCCAAATAAACTGCTGATTCATAGTTAACAACTTTAGATTTATGTGATTTGTGAGAAATAAATTGATTAAAATAGGATTTTCGTCATATGTATGATTAGAGAAATTATATTAACTAAAATTTTCTTACGTTTGTTAGTACTTATTTGAAACAGTTTATGTTAGCAGTATTTAGTTTTTATTCGCAAGAATACTGGGTTCGTTCTCATATTTTGAAGTCACAAAGTCGACACAATATCTGAAAGTTACTTAATAACCAAACTTATTCAGCCTAAGCCGATTCATAGTTCATAACGTTTCTCGTCTGACATCATCTCAGTGGTTACCTCAGTAAAACTGGGAGACTCAAAAATAGTCCCCATCAGAAAATGTTGTAATAATAATGCGCTAATTTGAGTTTTGCGTCACCAAGTCCACCTAGTTTGACAACCTTTGGAAACCAGGAAGGACTGAACAGCTTTTTCGTCTTAGTGTTGTAGTTCTCAAGAGTCGGCACCTAACTCCCTATATGCTAATTATAATTACTACATTAATAATGGATTTGTCACAGACCTGGTTGTGTGAAATCATGGTCATCATGAGCCAAGCAGTTATCAATTAAAAACAATGAACGATGGTTTTTCCACATCATAAATCAATCAGACTTAGAAATGTAGACTTCTGGTCAGTCAGTCAGTCAGTTACAACGTAGAACTTGGTACATACGTACATCATCTCAAGTTGCCATGCCTCAATTAGCAGATAGAGATTAAATTGTCGGACCAAATCCCAGAGTAGGGAAGGTAGTAACAGAGTAAGTACTAATGGAAAGGTATTGAGATCAGAGATGAGATTTGAGATAAAAAGTGATTCAGTAAAGAGAAAATTATGAGAAGCTCAAAACCTAGAATTTGGAGGAAGACAAACAGTAGATGCACCTGCACCATTGCAATCGATTTTGAGCCATATCACTTAAAGTCTCTAACCATTTGTTACGATTATCGTGTGGGCCCCAACCAGGTAGTCTACATCTATTAACATGGCTCAGCCCAATTGTCAATGACTTCATGGATTGGTGCCATGTTTTCGTTTGGCCACCCCTAGCTTTCTTCCAGCCTACTCCCACACCAGACAACATTGCTCGTCGAGGTAGACGGTGGTCAGGCATACGTAACACATGTCCTAACCACCTCAGCCGGTGAAGATTCACTACTTCATCAATAGACTTACCGTATTTACCTAGTACTCTATTCCTAACCCACGCATTGCTTACTTCGGTGATCCCAGCAAACACGAGCAATGCTTCGGAGACATCTATGATCAAATACTAGGAGCCTACGAATGTCCTATAACTGTAATGGCCATGCTTCACATCTATAAGGTAAGACTGATCTAACTGCTGCGCAGTAAACGCGTCCTTTCGTCATTAAACGAATGTCTCGCCTACGCCACAAGTGACGCAAGTTGGCAAAAGCCGATTGGGCCTTATGTATACGAGCCGAGATTTCATCGGACACCAAACCGTCAGGACTAATGAGGCTCCCACAAAAAGTAAAGCGGCTAACACATTCGATAGCATTGCTCCCTATCACTAACTTCGGTGTCGAATTAAGCCAGTCCTGAAGCATCATTTTGCATTCGGATGGAGAGAATCGCATCCCAAATATGCTTACGTTCAAGTTTAAGGCTGTCGAAAAATTCAACATTTTATCAGCATCTTCACTCAATAGAACTATATCATCGGCATATTCTAAGTCAGTAAGTTTATCTCCTGGAAGGAGGTCAACCCCAGAGAAATCAGACGATGACAATGTTAACTCTAAAAGTATGTCTATTATAAAATTAAATAAAAATGGGGATAGCGGACAACCTTGACGAACACCACTAGAAGTGGTCAATTTCGAAGACAATCTGCCATAAGCTCTAACACAACATGTGGTGTTCGAGTAGAGAGCTTGTATAAGGTTAATGTACTTCTCCGATACGCCTTTCAGTGAGAGACATTTCCACATAACCTTACGATCAATAGAGTCAAACGTCGCCTTAAGGTCAAGTAATACAGCTATTGTTGGGCGTCTGAAAGTGTGACTATGTTCCAGAACCTGCCTAAAGGTGAATATTTGGTCTATACAATCACGTCCGGGTCTGAAACCACCTTGGTTTTCTCGAGTTTGCTCTTCATGAGCTTTAGTTAGACGTCGAAGTATTATTAAAGCTAGTATTTTAGACACTATATTCGTTAAACTGATTCCTCGGTAATTGTCACACGAGGACTTTTGTCCTTTCTTATAGACCGGAATGGTTAGTGTTCGAAACCAGTCAGATGGGATTACGTCCAGTTCCCAAATTCTAGCCAAGATCTCACTTAATCTCGCTGCTGATGGGATTACGTCCAGTTCCCAAATTCTAGCCAAGATCTCACTTAATCTCGCTGCTAAGACTGGACCACCTTCCTTAAATATCTCAGGGGTCAATCCATCTGGTCCTGTCGCTCTCCCCCGCTTTAAGTTTCCTATAGCATTCTCAACCTCACTGAGACTTGGTGGACCAATATTCATTTGCCATTTAGATTGTTTAGAGATGGTAGGCCACAGGGATGAGGCCAAAGGCCAGTTGAACTGTTCCCTCAAGTGTTCTGCCCATCAGTCTAATCATCTGGATTGACAGTGAATAGTGGAACCATCTTTTTCGGAGATAGTTTCACTTACAGTTGGGTTTCTGATACCCATTTCCTTGATAAGTTTGAACAGTTGCCTACTGTTACCTATTGCCGCTGCCTTTTCCATCTCTTTAGCTTTCGCCACCCACCACTGCTCACGATCATTGCGTAAGCTTTTAATCAGTTTGTGTTTAAGTTGCCTTCGTTCCTCATCATGTTCAGAACCAGACGGGATGTGTTGCCGAGTATCTATCAGTTCAGTAGATGCAGCTGAAAACCACTGAGTTTTCCTAATCTTTAGGTCTAGTTTATAAGTAGATATTACTGCTCTTTTAACAGCCTTTTGGATAGTAGACTTCTGGACACCGATTGTGTGGTTCAAATATTTCATTACTTTTCCAATGCCTTCTGACCCAGAGTTTGTATCTAAAAGTTTTTAAAAACGATCTCAAAACAGGAAACAATGGTCCTCTAAACTGAGTCAGCTAGTGAGATAAATTAATTTCACATTTAGCAAACTTTACAGACCACCTACCTAAATAGCTTTACTTTAGTCATATTTTATAGGAAACTCGCGTGTTATATTTTTTAATAATTTTGAGGACATGATGATTAAACCTAAAAATTTGAGGTGTAATACTTTAGGAATTCAAAATCAATGATATGTACACTGTGGTTATCTAGTGAATAATTTAGTGGTTACATGGACATACCTACATCCATAGTGGTGTAATGAATGCATTTCAGGTGTTAACTATCTATTACTTTCTTCTTTTTTTAGAAAACTATCTACAATAGGACTAGTTTTAAAAGATTGTAGACAAATATAAATACATCAAAGATATATGTCGTTGTTTAGTTTCCTTTTTACTTTAAAGACTTCAATGAGATTTAACTTCAAAGTTAAAGCAAATTGATTTAAATATATAAGGTAATTGAAAATTTTATTCTGTTATGACTTGAAGAAATGGGTTATATAAAAATCCACTTAAAAATTGATTGTAAAATAAATTGGTTAACCTGATTAAAATAACTAAATTCCTTCTCATCTTCAATCGTAATTTAAATAGTTTATGGGACAATATTTATGATATCAACTATCCCTTCATATAATAAATAACATATTTGGATTAAGATGGTTTTTGGAGATTAGCATTAAGTTTAGTTGTTTGAATTCGTCACAGATTGATGTTGACAGGGCTGGTTAACGTCTAACCCTTTACACCACTAGGGCGGCTAGCTACCCATGGCAGAATTACCACTTCCATCAGTTTGTCATATATAGCGTAGCGACCATTCAACGACACTGGTAATAACTGTCTCACTTTCGACAAGTCTGAACTCCACCAGTCACGACTTCTCACTAGAGCTTCAGGAAAATCCTGAAGTTAGTCACAGATGAGCTAGTTATTATAAATGAAGTGAGATAGTGGAATCTGAGGTGCACACTGTTGAGGAGTTCCACAGTAGAACGAATCAGCTGTCCAGTGCTCTTGGTTTACACTGATACCCCGCCAACATTAATCTGTGTCGTATTCAATAGATTTAATATTTTCAGATGAAGCCAGAAACGTGTTGTTTTGTAGTTTCATCCCAATTTTTTCGGAATCACGTTCAAGCTTAATCTCGTCCTTAGCAAACCGACATTTTTGCTCACTAAGGACAACTGAATGGCTACGACAAACATCCACTGATTTCAAGCTGCGTCATCGTCGGATGAAAGCGTGACAAACTTCACATTTGTTAGCGGAGTTAGATAAGAGAATAATTTGGAATAGTACGAACTGTTATTGACCTTCAATCTTACTGCATAATCTATCCAAATTGTACAGCAGATTATCAAACAAATCGACTAGTGATAATGAACAGCGAATTCAATTCACTACTCGTAGTTCACTGATATTTACCAGGATACTATATTAAAATGTAATGCTAAAATAACGAAAGCAATTCACATGTCAAAATAGTGAGGAAGTAATAATATTATATAATATAATATAATATTTTCGTAAGTACAAATTCCGACTCTAGAAATTCTAGTTAGCAAAGAATAAAGTTAAAATTAGAGTTTGTCAGCGACTACATATTGATATTACAAAGTACCTTATCGAATATTGAAGTATTTCGTAAAAATACACGTGTGTAAATAACAATTCGATAATGAAACATTATGAAGAAAAATTCCCCTATCTGCATGCGCATATTTATTCATACCGAAAATGATGCTTTGGCCTTCGTATAAATGTTACAGGCAAAAAATTTTGCTTAGATCAGTGCTGTATTAACTCTTCAGTTAAAAATAATTGAGTGATTAATCTGTAGACAGAATACACCTATGTGAGAGATTGCTTTTATTGCTCCTTACAATACGAGTATAACTATTTCGAACAATATAAAACTACTATTTAAGTTGAACTGTGACTGGCAAGTGGAATTCAGGATGTGCGTTTCGTCCTATTTGGGACTCATCGGCCGGATGTACCTACATCCCAATGTTGATGTCCACACTGGGATTCGAAATCAGTCCGCTTCGTGTCAAACGCCACTGCGTTCACCACTAGGGTACTGTGTCCAGACGGTCACACTTGTGCAACGGGTACATATGCATTACATTACAAATAAACGGGATGATACAAGCCTATTCTAAATTACATTTCAACATATATTTAGTAACAGGTTGATATGCAGGCCGTCTGACATCACATTAGAACATCACAAAGGAATTAGATAAGTGAAAAATTCGAATAGAGTTTTGTCTGTTTAAAGGCACTATTCAACACAAACTAACATCAAATAGAGTACTATTGAAAATAATGATTAACTGTTAGTTTAAACTAAGACTTCTAGAAAGTTCACTGTCATGATCCCACATTATATCTAACTGACAAACATTCATCCTAAGATTATGTGTTAATATTCAAAGGTGAAAATTGGCTTTTCAAAGTTTATCACCCTTGTTAGTTTTCATTCTGTGAATCGAGCTCACTGCCAAACATTAAATCGATTACATTACTTATGATGTTGAACTTGTTCACCGTATGAGACCGCAAAAAAACAATATACGTAGTTTAAGAATATGTATTTAACATATTTAATATCTTCCTTTAGACTGAGTTAATTGTCTTGGTGATGAATAGTAGAAGCATCCAAAGAAACTCTTAATTAAGTGTCCTCAAACTGATCGTAGTCTGCTACTTTTCATTGCTGGTTAAAGCATACGCAGTAAGTAATTTCCTATCGATTTTAGAATATGAAAAGTCATTGTTTTAGTTTTAAACCTAACACCACCTAACAAACGCAAATTTGGAATGTGAGACTACGCCAGTATTTTTATATTTTACTTTAGCGGTATCGATTTGTAGTAAAGAATTTGTTGAAAATAACAATTTAATTATAAAGTAGGACTGAAGATTTTACTGATGAAATAATAAGTATACTATCAACATATAAGCATGTGAGCAGTCTGATAGTATCAGCAACTGTTGGAATCTAGAAACCTTTTTCCGAAAAAGCTCCAAATATTTGGCAATTTTGTCGGAAAAAATATTTATTTAAATAACAGTTAGGGAGTAAAACAAAAATATTCTCTTTAGTAAAACATTATTGACTGAATAAGCTGATTCATGATTGTCGAGCCCTACAAGTTGAAGCAGTCATATGAATATAATTTATAATGTTGCTAATTAATTAAAAATTTCCGCAAACAAATGTTGAGTTGTCTTAATCAGTCTAGTTTGCGCACACGCAAAATGTCATTATTTAGGTATGTTGCTAAATTCAGGAAAACTGATGTGCTCTCAGTGATTCAGAATACAAATATTCTGTAATGTTATCGGAATGTTGAAACAGTGATTTACTGTTATTATTTAGTCTTGTGGAGAATCATAAATTTGAAGTTTCATATTAAAGATCGACCTTTCGCAGGTAATTACTGAAAACCAGAGGAATATTGGCCACTTGATTCTACTTAGTAAAAAAGTTTGTAGAAGTAGTCACTAGATGGGGATTAAATCCATCATCTTCAGGTTTGTTACGTGAGCTTAATCCTTACAGCCTGAAAGTGCATTGACATTTGAACTTCCAAAATGATTTTCTGAAACTAGTTTTTGGTGAGAAATGAAATATTTTGCATTAAGAAAACTTGTTGATAATGAATCCACTTGCAAACATTTTTCATTATGAACAAATATTTGTAAGTTAAAATACTAAATTGCATTACCATTCTGTTTATTTACAATTAGTAATTACGCATTATTTTTTTTAACAGATTACTATCCGCATTCAATGCTAAAGATTTATGTCACTTAAAGAAATTATGTCAAATTACTTACACTAAATTGTGTTCAACCTAAAGTTTAGAGGGAATGAGTGAATTATGAAGTAAGGAAAGCCTATAGAGTATTTAAGTTTTGAATTAGATGTTCACATATCCTGATTTTCACTAAGCATATACCATGTATCACATATTTGGTTTTAATATTTTAATGCTGTCATATCTGTTTTCTGTTTAATCTATGAAATGATTAATTAATGCTTCGTTTTATAATGATAATCGCATTAAGCAATGAGAATGGTAACTTTTGTAAATTTCATGTCACAGCTATATGCTGACATCATTAATAAATGAGTTAATTATTCATAATAGAACTTGATTGTTTTCTTTTCACTGAAACGTTTACTTATTACAACGTCTAGTTTGAATCAATAAGAATGATAGACCTTTCAGACTGGCTAGATTTGTTATAAAGAAAGAAATTATCCTGCTCTCTGTTAATCATAGCAATCTAAATATCGTTAATGTTAAATTTATCTAACTTATCATCTTTTTTCCATTTGAATGATACATGCTTATAATTGAATTGATAAACTTAGTGATTTGTCGGATAATAAGAATCTATCATAGTTAAGCCTAATTATGCGTAATTATGTTTATGACAGTTATTTGTTTTGTTGCGTACTATCTTTCGTTGAGTCTATTATTTTATGGGTTAGATATTGATTGTATTTGTTTGGTTTGTCTGAATCAATCAATATGAATAAGTGATTGAAAATATAACTTAGATGATGCACCCTAATATGTATATTATTATGATTAATGTATCATATTAATCATTTATACAGTGATAAAATTATCTATGGTGTATACTCATTTAAGTAGGTAGTAATGTAACCTCATTTTGTAAATATATCAACATATCCCTTTTCTATTTCTTTCCGGGGTACAGATGACTATGGCTGTGAACGTAAAATGTAATAAATACATCGAGTGCATTCAATGTTTCCGATTTCCTTACACAAATTCAAAATGAAGTACAGTAGTTACCACCGATAACTATGATTCCGTGTTTATAGCGAGTCGGAAAATGGTTTAAGTATTGTATATTGAAGGTACACATGGATGACGAGTACCGATTGGGGAGAAACTCATGTTCTAGTTTACACTTGTCAGCTAATAAATAACAATACACAGTTGATGAAGTGCTACATAATAATTTAATCTGAATACGGTCGGAAAGCTTAATAATGATACTGTTTGACAGTGAACTCTTCGCTCAAATTGGTACTTGTAATTAAGTTGACAGAAATTAGCGAAACAGATAGTTTTATTAAGTTGACCTAAAGGGACTGACTTAGTTCACTCTAACTAAAACATGAGTCACCCTATAAAATTCATCGTCATGCATTTTACAAAAGTTGACCTTTAGTAGTAATCTAATGACCAACTGATGCCAAAAAATTGACTATCTGCTTGTTTTGTAATCATCTACAAATCAATTTGATGTGACTACAGTTCAATAGCCTAAATCATTGTTTACTCTTTACATCATGGGAACATCATTCGGTTAGTTGACAATTATAGCCTGATGACACATTTTGCTGAGTAAAGGTTTACCAGATAAAATTTATTTGAACAATAGAATATGTTATCTAAGTGTTACTCAATTCAGATTAGTGAGCTTCTCACACAAACCAATTGTTAATTATCAGTTCAATTAATCAACATCATATGCAACTACAAATTCATATTTAAATAAGTTATAGTAACTGATGTAAAATCTGTATTTTGATCTATATTTCTATCAAAATGCAAATTTTCTTCGCAGCCCACCGTACCAACACAAAGAGAAAAGTATTGTGACTGAAATGAATTTTTTCATAAACTAACACTTTTTGTAGGCATTGACTCTATATGATAGCATATCTGTTATAACAACATCAAATAGATATGGATACAAACACACTAATATAAACAGACAGATACAACGCAGAACTTCGTACGTACGTACATAAGTTCAGGTCGCCATACCACATCAGCACAGAGACGCAACTGTCAGTTCAAATCCAAGAGTGATAGCGATAGTAGAAGTATTAGCAGTAATGCAGAAGATTAGGGAGCGAAGATATGATTCATAAAGGATAATTCAGTGAGATAGATTTGAAAGGAGAAAGATAGAGAATTCAGAAGGTTAGATTTTGAGAGAACACAAAGAGTGGATGCATCTGCGCCATTGCAAACGATTCTGAGCCATGTCGTTCAAGGTCTCTAACCATTGGTGACTTTCGTCTCGCGGACCCCAACCACGCAGCCTACATCTACCAACATGACTTAGTCTGCTTGTCAGTGACTTCATCGATTTCTGCCATGTTTTGGTTTGGCCGCCCCTAGCTTTCTTCCAACCTGTTCCTACGCCGCAAAACATAGCTCGTCGAGGCAGTCGGTAGTTAGACATGCGTAACACATGTTCCAACCACCTCAACTGATGAAGTTTCAATACCTCATCTATTGATTTGCCCTCCTTTCCTAGAACCCGTTTCCTAACGACAGCATTGCTCACTCGGTTGTCCCACGATACTCGAGCAATGCTTCGGAGACACCTATGATCGAAGACCAGTAACCTACGAATCTCCTCTACTCTTAACGGCCATGTTTCGCTACCGTACAGTAGGACAGAGCAAACTGCTGCACGGTACACTCGTCCTTTGGTTAGCAAGCGGATATCTCGCCTGCGCCATAAGTGACGCAACTTGGCAAAAGCCAATCGAGCTTTCTGTATCCGTGCTGAGATTTCGTCAGTCACCAGGCCATCAGCACTGATGAGACTCCCCAGATACGTGAAGCGGTCTACACGCTCGACTACTTCACTCCCTATCACTAGTTCAGGTGCCGATGCAACCCAATCCTGAAGCAACATTTTGCATTTCGAGGGGGAAAACCGCATCCCGAACATGCTTGCATTGTTGCTCAGGGTAGTCAGAAGACTCTGCATTTTGTCAGCGTCTTCACCAAATAGGACTATGTCATCAGCATACTCTAAGTCAGTAAGCGAGGCTCCTGGTAGAAAGTCAACTCCTGAAAAGTCAGACGAAGATAAAGTTATATCTAAGGGCATGTCTATGACAAAATTAAACAAGAATGGGGAAAGTGGACATCCTTGACGGACACCACTTGAAGTGAGGAATTCCGATTACAGTTCGCCATAAGCTCTCACTCGACCTGTAGTTTTAGAGTAGAGAGCTTGTATAAGGTTAATGTACTTCTTTGGTACACCTTTCAATGACAGACACTGCCACAGAACCTCACGATCAACAGAGTCGAATGCCGCCTTTAGGTCCAGGAAGACAACTATTGTAGGACGCCTAAATGTGTGTCTGTATTCCAGGACCTTCTCGCAGTGTGAAGATGTGGTCTATACAGCCACATCCAGGTCTGAATCCAGCCTGGTTTTCTCTAGTCTGCTCTTTACGAGCTCTAGTTAGGCGTCTAAGTATAATCGAGGCTAACAATTTAGAAACTATATTAGTTAGACTGATTTCCCTGTAATTGTCACAAGACTTTTGTCCTTTCTTATAAATTGGGGCAATCAGGGATTGAGACCAGTCAGATGGTATTACGCCCAGTTCCCAGATTCTACCTAAGATTTCAGTCAATCTAGCTGCTAAAACTCGACCACCATCCTTAAAAATTTCAGGGGTAAGCCTATCAGGACCTGCTGCTCTACCTCGCTTCAGATTTTCTATAGCCTTCTCAACTTCATAAAGACTAGGAGGAGTTAAGTCGATTTGCCATTCAGGATGACTGGGGATTGTGGGCAACCGAAGTGTGGCTGAAGGCCAGTTGAACTGATCCCTAAAGTGTTCTGCCCATCGGTCCAATCTCCTGGACTGAGAATGAATTATAATCCCATCCTTTTCCGAGATAGTCTCACTGACATTCGGATTCCTAATACCAGTTTCCTTGATAAGTCGAAAAAGTTGCCTACTGTTGCCTATCGCCGCTGCCTTTTCCATCGTTTTTGCTTTCGCCACCCACCACTGTTCACGGTCGTTGCGTAGGCTTTTTATCAGCCTGCGCTTAAGCTCGCTTCGCTCTTCATCATGTTCAGAGCCAGGTGGGATGAGTTTACGAGCATCCATCAGTTCGGTGGATGCTACTGAAATCCACGGCTTCATCCTAGCCTTATGATTTACCTTACTAGCAGATATCATTGCTGTTTCCACAGCCTTTTTGATATCATTCCAACCTGCTTCCGGATAAGAATCGCTTACACGGTCGCCTAACTGTTTTTCTAGTTGTTCCTTAAATATATTCTTAGCTTTATTATCATTAAGTAAAACCCTATGAGGCTTCGTTGCAATGTCTTTCCTACGTCCAGTAAGCCTCAAACAAATACGCGCTCGCACTAAAGCATGATCTGAATCTAAACATGTGCCCCAGAACGAGCGACAGTCCTCTATCTAACCCCTCCAACGGTGGCTGATGGCGATGTGATCTAGTTGGGTCCAACGTTGAGACGATTTTGGGGGTCGCCAGGTCAAAAGATGTTTTTCCTTATGCCTAAAGTTAGTATTCGCTAGAAAAAGGCCGTTATCTGAACATAGTTGCAACAGACGATCGCCATTATCTGTTCTTTGAGCCGTGACACCATAACATCCACCCAAGTGTCTCTCATTTTCACTTAGTCTACCTACTTGAGCATTAAGGTCACCAGCCATTATAACTATATCAGAGCGCCTAGCTTTTTGGAGGAGGTCCGTAAGCTTGCTGTTAAACTCATCTTCCACCTCGTCTGAACTGCAGTCAGTGGGGGCATAGGCAGATACGACAAAGAGGCAACGACGAGTGTCCCTATCTTTCCGAGTCCTAACTGTCCCGTTCAGTCGGACAGAGCACAAGCGACTATCTACATGGATCCAGTCTAGGAGAGCTAGTTCTGCCCTACGACTCAATGCTATACCTACACCAGCGAGACCCCTGGAAGCAGCGTCCGGGCTACCGGATACACGAAGAGTAAATCGGGCTGCTTCTTTATTTTGATACGGTGAAATCAGGTTAATGATTTTACTAGGATCCTGTATGCGCGTTTCCGAGACGCAGCATACATCGATTGAGTGAGATTCTAAAGTCCTAGCTAAGGAAGCCTGTTGCCCTATTTGACTTAATGTCCGTACATTAAAAGCTCCAACACATAGTCTAGAACGAGGTTTTAAGAGACCAGAAATGACTTTTCGTGAGCTCGCATCGTTTGCATTAGCGGTGCAGTGAGATGAAGGAATGTAAGTAGAGTTAGTCGTAGAGATAAGAGAGATATTATGAGGTGTAGAAAGGATTTGATTTTGACCAATTTGGACTCTCGTGCTTTTGCGGGTATGAGGGCGGTTGTCACTTCCCGGCTGCCCACACCGTGGAAGGGTGTTTCTTGAGGAACCTGAAAAAGAAGGCAGATTAGTGTCGGTCTTAGAAACCTAAGAGCGTGACCGCAGAGCCCAAGGGACAACTGCTTGAGGCCTGTCACTCACGGCCTTTTTATGAAAAGTTTTTTGAGTATTAGCTCCGCACTTAAAAGCCCTTAGTGGGCACCCATACCGCCGGAGACGGAAATCCGTGAGGTAGGGTGAGGTGTGACATTTTTAGGGTCGACCTTTTCTAACCCCTCCTTCCTTGTGAGAAGGCAGCATCGCTGCAGATGCTGGTTGTCCGAGGGAAACACCTTACTGCTGTCACACCCCTTTGCAGTCAGCAGTACGACTTCGTCCTCAGACCTTGAGTAGCTGCTTTTAGTCTCATCGTTCTCCAATCGACCTACCTAGCATGGTAGAACCTACAGGAACATATGTTCCAGCCAGTATAGCTCGGTTGAGTCATCACGATAAACAAGCCCGACCACCACGACAAGGTAGCAGCTACGGTCGGGCATATAACTTATAACCTAAGTTACATCTTAAACCGTACTTATACTTGACTCATTTACAAACGACTGAAGTTCATATTGTATCAAAATGCAAAAAAACGTTTACTTTCATAGGCGACCATTAGGACACGTCGGTACTGTAAACACTTATTACAATACATAATATTAAGTAACATAGGATTATATGAAAATTCTGTAAGTATTTCCTTTATGTGCATTTTTTACCAGCACACTACTAACACGTTTCACAGTATTAATACATATTTATAATTAATTTTCTGACAGAGAATAATGAAGAGTTCATGCTGTTTACGATAAAATGTGATCGTGGTTTGTGTAGAATATAAACAAGTTTTCCATCCATAAGATGCTGTAACATTTTTCAAACACTGTAGCAGTTGTATATTATTTAATCACAATATCTCACCGTTATATATAGTAATTAGCCAAGCTGATAATTATAAAAATATGCTAGTAGTCTGTATGGTTGCATAATTTACCATCGCCATTATCTAAAGGTCATGTCAGACAGAAAAAGATCCCTAAGTGAAATGAAGCATAGTCAAAACAGTATTGTTATATATTATCAGAATGAAACTAGTTCATTCTTTTAATGATAATTCTGTAAATCAGCTTTCAAGGTAATACGGAACATTCTTTTCTGTAAAGTCTATTCAAGATATGCAAACAAAAATCGAAATTAATTTTTTACCTTAATGAGTGTCATTGTATAGGGCAGAAATGACTTTTAAAGACTAACAGTCGTTAACTTCAGAATAGTTGGTAAAGTAAAATTGTTAGTGACAAAATGGTTATTGTGTATAATGTTGACTCCAGTTAATTCATGCATCAGTCGAAATGTTAAACGTAGCTAGTAGAATAAATCTAGGGTGAATGCAAACACATGCAAATGTCCCAATGAAGATTGTAATATATTAAAGAGTATTACTGTTTTTTCTCTATTATTTTCACCCTATATAACAATCACGGATACTGGTATCTGTCCTCTCACTTTATCTCCGTATAACTGTCCAAAATAAAGTTATTTCCGGATAATCCATGTTATTTATGTTTTAACGATATTTAAGGTGTATCACATAGTTTACTGTGACTTATGTAGCGATGGAACTGTTTGCAATTACTAAATTATACGTACATCAAATATGACTGAAATAATTAAATCACCATCATGGTGACAATTAAAAACCACGTATATGCCACATGGAAACAGCGTATTTCATTCTAAGACATTAACTAAGCCAATATAAACTTGTTATCAATTATTCATTTCCTTAGCATTATTTTAGAGTACATTTAACTTCATTCCTGACTGAAATTTTCTATTCAAATTTATTTCCATTCACTGTAACTATTATTGGTCTACTTCTAGTGATAAAATTAAATATTATTATAATTCAATAGAGAGACCAATCTCGTAAACATTTTTCACCTACTGAGTGAGTGATAAACTAATGGATCCATGTCTATCCACTTTTCTCAACACAACCGATGGCACCATTGACTTAAATCAACCACGTTAGCATTTTTTAGGAATAAATTGAACTGTCACAAATCAAATCTTACAATTTACATTTACATCTGACATTACACTTTCATGTGATTGTTGTTTTCCTTTAATTCATTTGTCATTGAACTATCCTGCGTTATCACACCATTACTTCGTCTTTTTTTTCTGAATTAATTACCATTGAAATAATTCTCTTTGTTCATTAAATTGATAAATTTCCCATCACAACCGGCCATGAAACAATATTTTGTTTAATGGAAAAAAACAACACCTTTTATCAGATTTAACAACACCCAATTGGTTACCAACTAATCAGGTATCAGTATAAAATTTTCGATAGCTAAGAAAATCTCTACCCATCAGTTAAATTCATCTAAACTTCAACCAATCACTAAATTTACAAAATTAGTAAAATCGACCTGCTGTCGATTAAATGTCAACCGAGTCCAACTGCTCTTCGCAGATAACTATTTGCACTATAGATTACTGGGAATGATTAATTTGTACTCACCGCATGATCTATTTGATTCAAGTGCTCTCAAATTGAACTATTGGCGTTTTTAACAACACCCTTGGTTAACCATGATGGGAGATGCTGTCGAGCACGAAAGAGCAGGATTCGTCGAGCATCTGTCAATGTAACTTACTTCACAGAAGTATCTTCACTCAGTAGAACTATATCATCGGCATATTCTAAGTCAGTAAGTTTATCTCCTGGAAGGAGGTCAACCCCAGAGAAATCAGACGATGACAATGTTAACTCTAAAAGTATGTCTATTATAAAATTAAATAAAAATGGGGATAGCGGACAACCTTGACGAACACCACTAGAAGTGGTCAATTTCGAAGACAATCTGCCATAAGCTCTAACACAACATGTGGTGTTCGAGTAGAGAGCTTGTATAAGGTTAATGTACTTCTCCGATACGCCTTTCAGTGAGAGACATTTCCACATAACCTTACGATCAATAGAGTCAAACGTCGCCTTAAGGTCAAGTAATACAGCTATTGTTGGGCGTCTGAAAGTGTGACTATGTTCCAGAACCTGCCTAAAGGTGAATATTTGGTCTATACAATCACGTCCGGGTCTGAAACCACCTTGGTTTTCTCGAGTTTGCTCTTCATGAGCTTTAGTTAGACGTCGAAGTATTATTAAAGCTAGTATTTTAGACACTATATTCGTTAAACTGATTCCTCGGTAATTGTCACACGAGGACTTTTGTCCTTTCTTATAGACCGGAATGGTTAGTGTTCGAAACCAGTCAGATGGGATTACGTCCAGTTCCCAAATTCTAGCCAAGATCTCACTTAATCTCGCTGCTAAGACTGGACCACCTTCCTTAAATATCTCAGGGGTCAATCCATCTGGTCCTGTCGCTCTCCCCCGCTTTAAGTTTCCTATAGCATTCTCAACCTCACTGAGACTTGGTGGACCAATATTCATTTGCCATTTAGATTGTTTAGAGATGGTAGGCAACAGGGATGAGGCCAAAGGCCAGTTGAACTGTTCCCTCAAGTGTTCTGCCCATCAGTCTAATCATCTGGATTGACAGTGAATAGTGGAACCATCTTTTTCGGAGATAGTTTCACTTACAGTTGGGTTTCTGATACCCATTTCCTTGATAAGTTTGAACAGTTGCCTACTGTTACCTATTGCCGCTGCCTTTTCCATCTCTTTAGCTTTCGCCACCCACCACTGCTCACGATCATTGCGTAAGCTTTTAATCAGTTTGTGTTTAAGTTGCCTTCGTTCCTCATCATCTTCTGAACCAGATGGGATGTGTTGCCGAGCATCTTTCAGTTCAGTAGAGGCAGCTGAAAACCACTGAGTTTTTCTAACCTTTTGGTCTAGGTTATTATTAGATATTACTGCTCTTTAAACAGCTTTTTGGATATCATTCCAGACTAGCTCAGGTTGAGAACAGTTTACGCCGTTTATTAATTGGTTTTTAGTTGTTCCTGGAATGTATTCTTGACTTTTTCTTCATTTAGTTGAACTCTGAGGGGGACCCTTGTCGTGGATCTTTCACGTCCATTGAGACGCAGACTAATACGCGCTCGCACTAAGGCATGATTCGAGTCTAAACATGTGCTCCAAAATGAGCGGCAGTCTTCTATCGAGCCTCTCCAACGATGGCTGATAGCAATGTGGTCTATCTGAGTCCAGCGTCGAGTTGATTTCGGAGGCCGCCATGTCAACCGATGTCTTTCCTTATGCTTAAAGTTGGTGTTTGCGAGAAATAAACGCCTATCTGAACAAAGTTGTAGTAACCGATCGCCTTTGTTTGTTCGCTGAGCCTCGACACAATATGATCCACCTAGGTGCCTTTCGGTTTCATCTAGTCTACCTACTTGGGCATTAAAATCACCCGCCACTATTACTACATCAGTGCGCTAAGCTTTACATAGAAGGTCGTAAAGCTTTCTGTAAAATTCATCTTTCGTTTCATCTGGGCTGCAGTCAGTGAGAGCATAGAAAGAGACAACGGCGTGTGTCCCTATCTTTACGAGTCCTTACCGTTTCATTTAGACGGACAGCGCACAAGCGACTGTCTGTTGGAATCCAGTCGAGGAGAGCCTGTTCAGCTTTTAAAATTAGTGCTATACCGACGCCAGCAAGGCCTCGAGTGGTAGAGGTGAGGTCGACGGAAACACGAAGAGTGAACCGAGCAGATTCCTTATTTTCACAAGGTGAGGTCAAGCGAATGACTGTGCTTGGATCCTGTATACACGTTTCAGAGATGCAGCAGATATCGATGGAGCGAGATTCTAGAGTCATGGCTAAGGATGCCTGTTGTCCTATTTGACATAACGTTCGAACGTTGAAAGCTCCAGTATACAACTTAGTGCGCGGTTTCAGGAGACCAGGGATAACGTTTCGTGAACTCAAATCACTAGCATTAGAGACGCGAGGCGATAAAATTGTTAGAAGGATTAGACATGGTGATAAGAGAGTTATTAAGAGTTTAAGGTGGGATTTGGCTTCGAACAAGATGATCTCTTGTGCTGATCCTCAATAATCGCGGATAAATTTCGTGATGTGCGAAATTGATGATTGTTCCACTGCATTAAAAGTAGTCTAACAACTAGTAAAATTATTTAAAATTGATTCGTGTTGACATGTGTATTCAAGGTTTGTATGAAAATTTCCGTTTGGCAGTTGTAAAGTTTTGTAATTTCCATAGTTTCGAATTTTCGACTCAACACTGTGTCACTACAATCCTCTCAGTACACATATGTGGCAACGGAGAGTGATTAGTTCTGAATATCGAAAACAAGAAATTAGTAACCTTCATTAATATCTTCACGCCGACCAAACAAGTTGATGACAATTGGGTCTCAACAGCTCAATGAATAAAGAGTTAGTCAATTTCACAAAATGGTACTGGGTTCAGGACCTCGATGTGACAATAACCTCTAGGATTTTGAGACATCCCTCTGACGAATTCTAAATGGTTCTTAACGCGTCTGGGATTTCCATATTAGCTGTATACCGAATATTATTTTACTTCTCGTTATATTCCACAGTCTTGTCCACAGAAGGGGACACATCATCCTGTTCTTATGGGTATTTTCCAGTCACTCATGTTTATCAGACTGAAAAATAATAGACACACATGCCAGTTTGTATTTAGTATCAGAATGTCAAACATTTTTACCAAATAAAGAATCGATTTTTTTAGCTTCGAATAGAATTAAATCTCTCACTCTATTAATCAAACCACTAGTTCCTAATTTCATATAGTTAGTCACAAAATCAATTCGAGTTATATCTGAAAAGTATAAAATCTAATTCTCGTTTCTACTGTATGATTGTAAATCAGTCAATAACAAATGTAAAATAAGTTTTTACGTATCTCTCTCTACACCACCTTCTCTATTATTGTCTACTACAATTAATCTCTACTAACACTGCCACTTTAAAGAATAAACAATTGTTATAATGTAACTATAGATTACTGAAGAAAGTAATTGTATGACTAATTATCAATCAACACTGACGCAAGTTGTCAAATGAATGCTTACGCGAAGAAGTGAATGCGTAAATATAAACAAATAAATTATTTGTTTATAACTTACAGCAATCATCCTGTTGTTTACATTCAAAGTTGGGCAGGGCTATGAGTTATTTATCAAATAATAATCGATTACTGCGGCATTAAAATGAAGGTCACAAAATAACCAATAAGACTGTTTTCTTCTTCTGCTGCATCTACTAAATTTTCCCGTACAGTCTTTTCACTGTTTGCATTTTGAATCAACTTACCAGTTTGAATTATTGATGTTTGAATCATTAGTTTTTTAAAACATGGTGATTTACATTTTACTTAGGTGTAAAATTTTATTTTATTTTAGTGCTTGTTCAAAATTATAAATAGGCTTTACCATATGCATGGACTCTGCGATTTACAAAATTTTTTTTGTAGATGGAAGCTGAGTCTATCTGTGAAGTGACCTACACGAATAAAGTGTGCATATTGTTGTTTTACTTCATTTGCATTATGGAGCATCCTGCGATACACTATAATCCATAGTCTAAACAGATTATAAACTTGTAATAGAAAGGCAATATTGCATCAGTTCACTCAAAAATGTACACGATAAAACACTTGATCATAAAATCCTAACCGAAAAGATTTTAGAGGATAATACAATTAGTCAATTTACTAAATATATATTAAGAAGCTGAAATTGTTACTTACATCACAAAATGCTGAATTATGTTAGTTATCAGACGAAGGCTACAAAGTAAACGATAACTCTTCCATCCTGCTCAATAAACATATACTCACTAACTCATTCGTGGATGTTTTTATAATTATTTAATCGAATTAGGAAAACAGAAAGATTGATAAGTGTAGTTAAATCTCTTTAGTGAAAACTTCATGCTACGCATAAATTTAATCAACAAGAATAATTTTTGTAAATATTTTGCTTACAAGTTACAATAATAGGTTGGTTAGACGATTAGACTATAGTAAATCTGTAGAGATTGTGTAATTAATAATGGTGCAGCAAAATATTGCCTTTATCGACTATAAACAGTATTAAAGCAAAAACGTGTATGTTTGACTCACTGGATGATAGAGTATATTTATTTAATTATTCAAAAACAGTAATATTCAAAGAATTGTTCTATGTATTGTGGCGAAATTATATCATTCAGAGAGTACAGTGACTAATTCATAAATTATAAAATCTCGTTAGATTATGACGTAGAAGGTAACCGATATATACCACTGACGATGATAAATCCTATCTCTATCAACTTCCCTTATTCTATACTCGCTTAGGTAAATTTATAATGTCGTATTAGCAAGCAAACTAGACATTAAAGCATAATTGATTATATTTCATGATTTATCCGTATTTTTAAACTGAAGTATGACTCATAACTGTTAACTAAACATAGATAATTATGTGTTACATAATTTTCGGAAATACTTATCTAATAATATTGTAATTAGTCTAAAGTGTGGAACGAAATAGATTAAGTTTCTAAGGTTTTTCATTATATACGAAATTATAAAAAATTATATTATCAGTTATCATAACAATTAGGTGTAATAATAATATTACTAATGCTACTACTACTACTTGTAGTAGTAGAAGTAGTAGTAGTAGTAGTATAGTTGCATTTTTCAGTATGGCTATTACTTAATGATGAATAATGTATTACTTTACAACGACATTTTTTAGTATTAGTAAATCTGTCAAATTTGAAATAACCAATCACTTCAAAATTAATTTGTAGTCTACTTAGAATGCCTCCGTCTCAGATTTTAATTTTGTTCTTCAGATTGTTGCAAATATAAGCATCATGTATGTTCGCTAAGTAGTTGGTTAATACATTCTCTTTCGTTTTTTAATTTTAGATTATCGTATATACGCTATTGTGCAAGCTTCAATAATAAACAGTGTACTTTAAGGCTAAAGACTGAACTGTCAACAGCTAAACATTATATTCTGTTTAGTTAATTTCTGGCCATTTTCGATCTTTTTATAAGGCTACACAGACCATTAATGAATGATTTTAATACAATTTGAGTGATCATGATATTTCGTTGAATTAATGGGTCCACCAGCATGCATTCATACCATTCAGTATATTATTATTATGTAGATCACCTGGAATCTTCATTCGTAATGACCTCCATGTACTTACTTGAAAAATGACGACAAATTTCACATCTTGTAGTTATGTGTTTTTACATTAGCCACCCATCCTATTGTTTGATCATTCACTTATGTTGTTTCATCTGCCCTACTCATTATTACTATTGTACACTTTATGATTTCCACGTATTATGTACTTACATACTAATAAATCAAATTCAGTTATTACGTTCATTATTTCATATAAAGTGCGATTGTACAGCTGCTAAAATTGAAATCGTCGAATAAGATTTCCTACGCTGAATTACATGTTTTAAACTAATGGTAGTAGTGTTCGTAGATCAATAAAAATAATTAAAACCCTGGAAATGCAATGACGTGTACTTTGGAATAATAGCAAGTAACAAATCGAGATGGTTATCCTTGTGGAGATCGCTATTATTAAGTGATTATTTCCCAGATTGTTGTTAGTAGGATACCATTGAAAACCAAGGAGCACTGAACAGTTGTTTCGTCCTAATGGGGAACTCCTCAGCAGTGCGCACCCCAGATTCCCTTCCAGGAACTTCAGGTTGGTGAACACCTAACTTACTGCACCAGTGGGTCGCCACCCATTGGTGTTCACCAAAATGAAGTCCCTGGGGAGGAATCTGGGGTGCGCACTGCTGAGGAGTTCCCCATTAAGACGAAACAACTGTCCAGTGCTCCTTGGTTTTCAATGGTATCCTACTAACAACAATCTGTGATAAATTCAATCAATTAAAACAACAAGTTATCTAAAAGAAATATATTTACACTATTGATTATGTTAAGTTATAAAATTAGGAGCTAAACAGACTTGGTTTTTCAGCAATAACACATACAAATGTGGTTGAGTCTAGATTGCTGCCACAACAAGAAGTAGGCCTGACAATCAGATCGTGATTCATTGGGGCGAGAGCGACCTAAAAAACTTATTTCTTACAGTTACTTGTAACATATATTCATGTTTTTTGGCAATAAATTTTACGTTATGCTATTAGAAAGTAAAATGTACTGTAAGCATTAAAGACTTTATTAAGTATCCAGAAGCAAACAAAACTACATTCATTTGCATGCAGTCTTTCGAGTGAAAATTAGTAACAAGCATTGTTAGCAGGCTATCAACTGTGTTTATTCGCTAGTAAAGAACAGAATAATCACAACGGTATTTTAAGAGTTACTTAACATTTTCGCTGCAATGTGATAGCATAATTTAATCTAATCTAAAATAAATTATCGTCATGTTGACAAGATTAGTCAACTCTACTGTTACTTAAAACCACATAGTATACACAATTTTTCAGTAATAAAACTGAAGTCCTTTCTCTACGTTTGCTTTCAAATAAAAGGTATTTTTTTAGCTTACACAGTGATTAAAGCAAACTAAGTGCAATGCCTACGTGGTACACAAGGTAAATCAAATCCCATTATTATATTGACCTTGAGATTTATGTGGTAGCCGATTTGTTGTGACTGCATACATTAGTAACAAATGAATTTGATTTAGTACACTAGCAATTTCCTATCACAGGACTAGTAATAATGTGAAATATTTATCGTATGACCTTGATTTTATATTTTTATTTTCAAATAATTTCTGGCATTTTTTCCTGTTTTCTTTGGACAATATGAAATAAGATTTGTAAATACTATAAATGATTTTTCTAATTCATGTTGGGTCGAAGGTTTTACATTCTCACTCTTATTTTTTTGCGAAGATTAAAACATAATGCTTACTAAATAGACGAATGGCAACTTCTTAGGTGAGTTACGCCATGCAGGTTTGTTTGATCAAACCCATGTCGCTAAAACGTGAGTGTGATTTCATCAGATAACACAGTCAATTAAAATTCATGAATCTTACAGTGTGAAAATCGTTTTCTTATAATGGACTGCGTTTATCCTCATTCATACAGGTTTCATATGGGCATAGAGTTAGTTGAAAAAATCTCAAAACATTTCTAAACGGTTATTAAGCAAATTCAGTAGTAATTTAATATTACGTGGATGTTTTTTCCTATTCTTGCTTTCCCTATAGCATCCCTGATACTAACTAATTTTAAGACTAACTTGCAATCAAATGATTTCATTTTTAACCTTATGAGGAATCATGAACTAAAAATAAAGAATGGAGTGATTCATTTTTCCTCACTAATCAGTAGTTAGTTTTCAGAATATCCTTTACCTAACTTTCTTGACAAATGTCAAATTTAATTAAGCGGTTGTTCATCATAACTCAGCATATATAACGCTGGTTCTGTAATAAATAATAAAAGAATTTAGAATTACTTATCCCGGATAGACCTTACCTAGATAAGCATTGGAACCAAGAAAGCGTTGAACCTGTTGTCTAACCACGACTGATCATTAATACGAAGCTTTCAAATCGAGTCTTCAAAATGCTCATTGGTGATCAACGTGTACTTATTAGTAGATGAAGTGAATTCCGGAACTCTAATGAAAATACGTGATCAGTCATCTAATTTTCATTGATTGCCTTTCCCCAGGCATTAGGAGATACTTGGCTAGTATGCATTGCATCTGACGGCTGTACGTCTACTTATCCACTATGCATCAATAGTTGACAGTTATGTCGATTTAATAATGAAACCATTCTAAACTGTTATTAATATTGAATAAATTAGTCTTAAGTGTTTGTAGTTTTTGTCTGCTTCCTTGTACATTAGGTTGATTATTTATTTTATGATTATTACAGTTATTATTATTACTTAGACTATTACACTACTAGCCTTGTTTACTTAAACGCTTAATTATTATTCCAGACTTACTCTTTCTGTTCTCTAAACTGAACTCCGCTAATATGCATAACATAAAAGTCAATTAATGTATATGTAGACGTGAAACAGTTTTAAATTCTCTTAGTATAGACATAAGAAGTTTCAACACACTTAACAAATCAGCATCCAATTAGTTTTCTCGTAACAACCAAACCTCTGGAATAAACTTTAGAAAATGACATTTTAAGTTGAACTAGTAATCTACCAAAGGTCATTTGCAATATGAATATCGTCAAACTGAAAATTTAATTTGGCAGATAAACAGAGTAACCGAAATGAGAAAAAATACAACAATTAAAAACCTATACATTCACATATAAATTGGCTTATATGCAATAAAAATAACCCTAAGAAGTGATGAGCGTTACGCAATCGTGCTTGTCATTATCTATTTGAATCTACAGGACACATCAAAGCATCCTATATTGTAAATAATTAGTAATGTATTAGTCTGCATGCTTAGTGAAAGACAAACAGTGATAAGCAGCAATCCTTATGTCACAAATGCCTACCATTCTGATTATATAAGGATTTCGTAACAGACAAGCTACACCAACAGAAAGTAAACAAATTACTTTGAGAATCAAATCAGTCGTTCTTAATATTTACTTCTGCACAAAAATAGAACGGATTAAGAAAGCTTACAAGAATTGTAATAGATAAACGGATACTCCACGTTACCTCAGTTTTTTCAGTCATATAATATGTTGTTATGATTCAGTACAAATACGATTGTAAGTAGCTTTTAGAAACCAATTAAATATGCATGAATTCATATTAATATTCTGAGTCAACTATTGCTCGTGCTTTAACCTCATTAAAAATACAACCTGAGCAAAGAACTATATTTTTAGGATTAAAATTTTCTTTGCTAACAAATTATTTTTGGGTCTACTAAAACCCTAGAAACTAGATTATTTACTGTTTTCCTGTATTTGAATCCCGATGTTTTTCGTACCACAAGTAACCACGAAGTCATCCGCCATTCCAACTACAGCTGAAACATATTTTTCTACTAGTTGCTGTTTTAGTGAGCTCCTTTTTAGAATCTCTGTAGATAAATTTATATACAAGTGCTCTTTGACTGAGTGACAAATAATAAATTGAGAGAACTAGAACGTATATGTAGTTGTCGTTACTTAGGGTAGACTTAATAGTTGAAATGAACTGAACATTGGTTTAGGTAGTTTACAATAAGTGATATATTTGTAAAATCACAGTGTGAAGAAACTTAAGATTTCTGATGTTCCGCAGCATAATTTAAGTCGCTTCTTCAGGAAATAAATAAATTTACGTAAATTTAAATAGTACAGGGGAATAAACCAGACCAATTATTAATTGGAAGACTATCCACAAAGACTGGTTTGATCATGCAAATATCAAGTATGTCAAAGGCGAAAGCAATACGAATGCTTATGTGAACAAAGCTGGAGCGACACAAGCGGATGACAAGTATTTGTAGTATGAAATAGTAGAGTTAATTTATAAGTGCTAGATGTGATTATTCGGAAAAATTGTCCAACGTAAATGAATCGTAAGGCACTTTCTACTTAGAGCAGTTTAGTTTAGAATATTTGAAACGCCTCAGCTACTAGCCCTTTTGTAGTTGGAGAAACCTGTTTGGATTACTGCTATGCTTTTGGTATCTATTTAATGGTTTTTAAAAATAGCATTTACTGCTATTGCTGATTTTACTTGTAGCTTAAGATCGACAGGACTATTAGGTGGTATTTTGATATAATTCAGAAGTACTTTGGTTCGAGTCAAAATTTCTCAAGAAAACTCTTTAATGCAAGAACATTACAATCGAAAAGGCCTAGTCCATTCATAGAATTTTGTGTGGATGTGAATCTTTTCTATTAATATGATACATTACGTGTGCTTGTCGTTTCGTAGAAAAAACTTAAACTGCGTAGTTCGAGAACTCGTTGTAGTTTATTGGCCGTAGAACCCCTACATCAACCCATGGAGTATCATTTGAAATTTTATTTACCAGAAGATTAAATCGTTTCTAGATATCATTAACAATATTCATGGGGAGATTAATTTTTTAATGCTTATATTCTTCACTTCTTTTTCTTTATCATCGTTCGATGTAAAATTCTGGTCGCTATTCTGAAAAGATTAAGAGCAAGAGAAATTGTTTACTGAAAGGTTTTGGAGAACTGAAGTCTGGGTACTGACTAGTTTACAGTAAATAGAGACTCTGAAGGTACCACTCGGTTTCCTTTTAACTAACTAGTCTGAAAATGACAGTTCATTCTGCACATTATGAATGCACATGCATAATAAAAATTACTGACACTGTCACTCGCCTTAATGTATGCATTTATTTTATGAAATATACACCACGCTTATATGTTATGAATTTGTACAAAACTGACTGTGCTCGTCAAATTACTGACGCAAAATATTCCTTTTATGTTACAAAAGCTTTAATTAAAGACACTAAATATGCTTCTACAAGTATAGTTAAAAGTAGTAGGATTATTGTAGTACTACAAATAATTAATGAAGACGTTAATTATATTTTGTAACAATGTACATGAGACCTAAGATGAAAGACAAATAAAACACCTAATGGTCTAAAAGTAACACACTCGCTGCGAACCCTGAGAGTTCTGAATTCGATGCTTGTTAATATTGTGGTTGTTTGCAGTATTAAGGAAGCCTATAGTAAAGTGAAACAGCTGTCCAGTACTTACTAATTTTAAATAATTGTTTAGCTAACATCACTATACAGTGTAAACCGTCTAAAATATGAACGACTTTCACAAACGTCCCAATTTAATTAACCATTATTGTTGAAATGCTTACACGTATACGCAGGTGTTCCCACTTATACAGTTCTACTCATAAACGCTTTATGACTGGTGCGACAGGACTTTAAATATCGATTAACCAAGAAATTCATAAATGTAGTCTACAGATTAATATGTTTAATTTTTGTTACTTTGTGCCGAAACTGAATTTGCTTACATACATTAATGATAAACATGGAAATAATTATACGTCCTCAACATGTACTACAACTCATACTTCAGATTCAAATAACAGGTGTTGTATACACATTCTTGTTAAAATAACTAGGTATTATGTAATACTTTTTCAAAACGTTTAATTCCATGGGTAGTTGGTTTTTGTCTTAGTTTAATTACTGATTACTCAAGCCGAAAGAGTCTAATCAATGTACCTGCTGGCATTGATTATAGATTACTTTACATTTTCGCGTCGTTTCTGAAAGGATAGAATACCTTTATTTTAAAAAACCATGAGCATCTAAACGGTTCAGGCTAATCTGTGGGAAGCATTTGAAAATGACAATTCAACATATCATTATTAACCGTAACTTAGTGAATGCAATTTATATTAGAATAACTTTTAAGCGTGAAAAAATAATCAAATTGGCAGAAAATAAATGCATCTACACATAAAATAATCAGCTTTTAAGAAGCCCGACACTTCTGTAAAGGAAATACTTTGTTCATTGATACACTTATTGGTCTGAGAATCATCGAGGCAACAAGTATTTCACGATAATTACATATTCAACACTTATATTACGTAGAGTTGAAAGCTATGTAATTACCTCCAAACTGATTGCTTTTTTGTTTGATTTGATGAACTATAAATACAAACTGCCGAAAAGCTTATTGACTTAAAGTCAGTTACTCATCCCCAATGTTGACTATTATCAGAAAAAGAGTCGAGTATCAGATTTGTTTTCATTATACTAACTCGAAATATAAGCGATAATAAGAACAAACGGTAGAAGCAATCAAATAAGCAGTTGTACAACGACTACAAATTTAAGCGATTAGAATGATGCTGTCGTATATTCAGTGGTGAAGATTAAAGTATGGTAGCATTTTAAGTTTAAATGCCGAAAAAGTGACAGTATAAAAATTATTAAAAAATAATTGTACTTCCATCAATGAGCGAGCATTCAATAACTGACATTTCAATATCACATGCCTGTCTGTTAAAATCAATGTCTCACAAAAAAAACATAAAAATGGAGTTAAATATTATACTGTTAAAACAATCGATAGTAATCACCAATAGTATTTTATAAAATAGCAAACTTTGAGGTATGTTCGTCAGAGTTTTTTTATCAAAAAGCACAACCGCATGCATAAATGTCATGCTGTCATCACTTCTAAATGAGAAAGCAGAAATTTTCGTAGCGAATCAAGTGAGTAAACAAACATCAACGAAGATGAAGGAATAATTGACTACTGTCAAGACAGCATGCTTTTCTTTTAGATAACTCTCCTTAGAATAAATAATCTCTGGGACTATCGTTAAAAAGTTCGAAAACTATGGACAAATAGACTTAGGTTACGACCACCGTTTCCCATTGAGTGGTAAATGATTGTAACGACCCACTAGAATAATTGGCACTAAATCATCTCGGAACACTTTCAAGGAGAAACTAGGTATCCAGTGGAAGATATATTAACACAAGCCAATCAACCTACTATCTTTACTTCTGGGGTATGCCTATCATTTGTACTCAAAACCCATACCACACATGTACGATAACAGCTAACCCGTATACCCCAAAACATCAATTAGGGACGACTAACAGTCTTGTTTCGATTACTGTTTACAAATGTAGGCAACAGTCATCACAGCTGTATCTGACGTGTCAACCATGGTAAGCCCCTAACCCAAATTTTATGATGACAATAGAAATACTTAATGGTTCGAATTGTCAGATATCTTTGGAAACTACAACAGGCCGAAAGACGGATAACTGACAAGCTAAATACTGCAATTTACAAACAAGTTGTGACACAAACGCGACGTCCAGTACTGAAATTACGCATCTTAATAGAATAATAAAAAAACAAAATCCATTAATCATACTAGGCAACTTATTTGGCCATATAAAGTTGATTTGACAACCATTTATGGTTTTGGAGGACATTTTGCTTGAGAAGCGCTTGCAACACATTACTACGTCCAGTCTAAAATCAACTTGCTGATCTCTAGGTTGGAATCCGACTATCCAAAGTCTATTCTCACAACCTCGGAAACTCACATGCCCAAGGACATATTGCACGGACATATACCTACCGTCGTATATAAAAGGATTCAAACGACCGCACCACTAAGTGGTCTGAATCATCAACAAGATCGATTGTCAGATGGTACCTGATGTAGCGATCATGAGGTTTCTCGTAGTTTAATCACTAGCTATCGTCAGCAGATGCACTACATAAAGCTACATGAGGCAACTATCTAGAAATTAGTGACTAGAAAGAATTAAATTACTCGAAAATTACTTTACTCATCAACATACTTCCCTCCAATATCAAGAAACTACAATAAGTGAGTGAAATTTTATTGGGAAGAGAACAAAAACCAAACATTCAATAAACAAACAATATAGTTTTCGTATCACGATGACTTAACAGCAACTTACGTCAAAACATTTTCTAACTGTGAAATAGAGAGTAAGTTTCATATTGCTTCAATTTAAGGTTAAAGGGAAAAGTTATTGCTTATCTTGAGGCGGGATGATAACCACAGGAATATGAGCATGATGAAGGACATAGTCGCTGACACTGCCCAAGAATGTACGACGAATAGCTCCAAGACCACGACTGCCCATCAGAATAACATCTGCTTTGTGCTCTGAAATCGCCTTAACGAGAGAGCTGCCAGGTTTAGTGTCAACATGTAAAAACGCATGAGCGCTAAGTTTGTAGCTTTTAGCTTCGTGGATATACTTCTGACCAAGTTTTTTACCACTTGCAATGCTCGCTTCTAAGGCTTGTGTCATATCAGGTACTGGAGAAAGATCCATTGTCAGTCCAGTAGTTGGGATATTATAAGCTGGTTCTACTACGTGGACAAATTTTATGCAGTCAGTGTCCCTCTTCATATTTTCCAGGTACCATCGGAATGCCCGATCACAGTGATCACTGCCATCAATCGGAATTAATATCACACGAGAATATTCGCTTTCATTAACCATGACTTATCGAATAAACTTAGAAATTCATGAATGCATAATATTAATTAAGACGTAGACGATTAACCAATGAGCGTCAAGATTGTGAACTTTACTCCAATCGTATTGGTTGTTGTGTAGATATACGGACAGATCATATAAGCCAGTAGTATTCATGTATTTGTGTGAAAATTTCTTTGAATTCAGCTGGAAAATTAAGCGTATTTTAATGGACATACGAATTGTTGGTGTACATGAGTTTTACGGCCGAACCAATGAGGCACGAAGAAAGCGTTTCAGGGTCACAGTGGACACGTTACAGTAGCATCCTAATGACCGATCCGTGTTTTAGGTCATATTAGTGATTAAAATCTCGTTACTCCTTTGCAAACTATGGGATTGTTAAGAAAAGCAATTAGTTGTCAATGTGACAGTTTTCGAAACCCAGGGGGCATGGGATGGCTATTGATTTTGTTGTACTGGGTGCTGGTGTAAAATGTACATCCGAATGGACACTTTTATTGCTGATTCCTGGTTAGAACTGAAACAAATCTTCTTTTTAATTATCGAATGTGTGATTGGGATTAAAGTAACGACAGCCGCTTCACTCGCAAATGTTTCTATAAAGGCATCAATTCAGTGGTATGAATATTGCTGTGAAATGTTACATCATATAAGTTTCCATAAAAATCCAATATGAAGGACGAAAAAAATAGTCCAAGTCGATGAAGCGTTGATTCGTAAACGAAAGTATGATAGGGGATGCCAGGTTAAAGAAGACTGAGTAAATAACTCTTTTATCAGATATTTGTAGCTCTTTGGTATATGAAACATGGCATTAAACGAAGGAGAAGAAAATTCGTGACCAATGTTTTAGCTACTGATTTTCTGCTAATTGCCCAATCTTAACGTATCATAATGCGATTGGTTTTAAGAAAAGGGAAATCGACTGAAAATCGTTTTATTTCACGACAATTATTTCACAAATTTTCGTATATTTAAAGATATATTAAAAAACACGTTTTATTCATATAGGTGTTGTCAATATTTTGCACGTTTCTGTAGCTACATGAAGCTTCCAAATTCATTTTCTTTGTTAATAAAATGTTTATAATTGAAAATTTTCTGTTATGGGTTTTCTTGTCAGTATGGAAACGAAAGAAGAACTCTGGAAAAAACATTCTGCACACAATCCCTTACTCAACGGTGCCATTGCGTAAGAGCAGGTTCCCAGAAGCTGCACAGCATAGTAAGCTATCTAAGGAATCTGTAACAGTCCCTTACGTATTGGGTTTTATCTATTGGCTGGTAGGTCATAGGGTCCTCACGAACCCATTAAAAGATGAGCGAGCTGTAGCGGTAAATAATTATCCAAACAAATAGTTGCATAGAGTCTCATCGTTGATGCTGATCATGTCTGTTTCAGCGGACACGATTAGTTGAAGGTGCTTGATCAAGCATCAGCTTCAGATCACGACACGGCGTGGGAAGCAACTAACTCTCTAGCTAGCCTTCCTAGACGTTGCTATTTTATTGACGCTCCACCCACGATTAAATGTAACTTTTTCCCCATCCCTCACTGCCTTCTGATTTATCCTTATCGTTTAAAAGTTGCTCTGGTTATGCAACGAAAGTTACTTGGTCATAAACCGGGTAAACTTCAAGTACTTCTTCTAAGAAGAGAAAGAACAAGTTATTTTTCATGTAAATATTCTTATTTTTGCTATTTTTTTATTAATTGTAAAGTAGGCAGTAACCGGTACTGCCTCTCATTTCCTTCGCTTTGACCTTGCTTATTGTGACTGGTTGTAGTGTCTTTTTAGTGTGCTAATTACTCTAACTGCTATAAGGTCGCTATTGTAACCATATACACAGAGTTCGGATATAACAGAATTGAATCCTCCTAGTGCTACGTTCGTGTCTTCATGATTGTGGCTTGGGGTGAGTAATCATTTGTCGAGTTGTTGGTCACGGTTGCGATTATCAGTTGGTGTAGATAAATTAGCGGATTAGAGTTGTAGTTAGCTCTCTGCGTATAACAGTAGGTGTTTTTACAAATATAACAACTTCTCACCTGAATAAAGTAATGTTTCTAATGTTGAATGAATTAGTCACTAAAATATTTTGGTTATAACTTCTTAATCGTTAAGTAACGAATCTTCAATTAACATTATGTAACCGAGTTACTTAATGGATTACATTCTGGACCCGTATACAGTGGTTTTCGAAGTTGACATCACTAATGTAATTAGTATTTATTAAACTGATAATGCATCTAGATCTGACTTCTTACTTTAATAACTAGCAGTCTACACACTTATGAACTGTAAACGATCGATTTTGTAGCATATTATATTTTAATGGTGCAAAAGAATACTAAACGGTAATTCCTTGCTTGTAGCTGTGATGTCATTACTAGGTAACATTAAAAAGACACACATGCAGTAATGTACGACCGTGACAAAACTACAAAGAGGAAATGAATGAGCGAAGTACATTGGTTGTTTAACCAATAGAATTAGCCATAGAATATGATTATTCAGACAATGCTTCATTTTTATTAACAAATACAAGTTAGAACGACAATCGATTTTTATTATTTGAATTGCTTTTGCTGGATATCGTGTAATCCAATGAAAAATCAGGAGTGCAAATTAGAAGAAATCAGAAAATGGTACTGTAGAAACTGTGAAATATGACATTTTATGGTGTGGATGCACAATACGATTGAAAATTTCAATGCCTCAATTGCTCAAGACATCTACTGGTAAATATTTTGGTTCCTGATTGTCAATGCAGATCGAACTCAGACCAGTTCGTAATAACAAATCAACATTTAACCATCTCAAAAACACCCAATTAATATACTAATTATTTTCTTCTAAGTGCCACTAGTTTATTCAAATAAATTGAAGTGAGTGATGGTGAAAATCCAGTGCATGGGCTTTCGTAAACCCATGTTCCAGTAGACATTTCTTTTCCTATACGTGGCTAATTCTTTTCCGTTGGCTACCTGTAGATCGAATGCGTCATCATGCTAACGATCAGGTGAAGTTGGAGAAAAAAATGCTTACTTCTGTTCCAGTATCGACGAGGTAGCAAACCTTAGTCATCACATCAGTGATGAATGAGAGGTGGCTGTCTTCACCGGCTATGGTTACGCTAACAGGTTCCAGTGGGATAGTTTCCCGATGCGTCAACAGTGGGTTTGCGTCTGGGGAAACAGCAGGGATCTCTACACTTCTTTAAATCTTTGCCATAGCTGTTGTGGCACCAACACCAATGTGAGATTCCCTTCGTCAAGATCGAGATGGGAACCTTCTGTGTGATGAACTTCGTCGACGGGAATCGCTTAGTCGGTATTACTCCTGTAGGTCGGGGAAACCAGAGAGAATATTGCACAAGTTTTTTACTTTGATTTCGGTCTCATGAGGTTTTTCTGTGGTGAAATAAACTTCATTGTGGCGAGTTCTAGTGATCTACAAAATTCAATCAGCAGAGGAAGCTAGTTCATCTACTGGGTTGTTATTATAAGTTACCAAAACTGCTTGCACTTGTTGTGGCAGTTTTGATAAAAACCGAAGAGGAAGAGATCTTCATCGAAAGCGCGTTGACCAATTACTACTTTCATGTGCAACAATATTTCTGTCGCTGAACCGCTACCAAGTCAACTGGTGTGAAACAACTCGTCAAGACGTTATCTGTCAGACAAGTCTCCGCGCTTAAAAATTGGTCTTTTGAGCTAGTCGTAAGGTTCTAGACGGTTGGGAGGTGAAAAAGAGAGGGGTGACGTACCTGTTCAATTCATGTGGAAGTGACGTTACGACGGCAAGGAATTAAACGAGTGGATTTGTCACGTTGTGGTCTCGAAACTCGGCTTATGCGTAGCAGAACTAAGCTTCTAAATGAGCTGAAAGTTCGGAGGCGTGTAGGTTTTAATATTAAAAAGCATAGGAGTTTGATCAATCACCGTTAAAGTACTAATAGGTGCAAATACAAAAGTACCGTGAAAAATATGCGGAAAAAAGCATCGAAAATGCTTTTTTAAAAACTATAAACAGGAACGAATTAACAGTATTATAGTGTTCAGATCAAGTCGTGCTCACCAATGAAGTACGCCTCGGTATATGACCAAGTTACGTTCGTCGTACAACCACAGCAACTTCTAGCTATTAAACCCACTCTTACAAATGAGAAGAAACCAGAAAGCAATGAAGGATGGAAGAGTAGTTATATTTGATCGCAAACAGAGCTTCAATGGGATAGCAACGTCTAGGCTGGCAAACTAGAGGGAGTTGTTTCCTACGTCGAGTTGTGTCCGCTGAAACAAACATGGTCAGTATCAATGTCGAGAGCCTATATAACTAATTATTTTGTGGATTATTTAACGCTGCATACTTTACCTCATATGTTTGTCTTTTATAAAAAAATTATTCGAGAAACAGTAAATCCTGGCCATCACGGTTTGGGCTAGCCAGGCTACGGAATCATCAGATGGTGCACCTTTGGCCCAAGTTCACTTAAGTTAGGCAACTATACCATTCTAATTGAATCAAAGAGTGTTGGGCTAATAACCGACATCAATCTGACATCTACATTCGTGATACAATAATATTTTACCAGTTTTATTCACAATAACTTATGTATAGATTGTTGTATTAGGTTATTATTTCATTCCAAGATGTCGAGTCTAACCGTTAGTAATATCTGTGGTAACGTATATTTTTTGCTAACAATAGTTGAAGGAGTCTTGTCGCGATTGGTTTGATTTGTCGGATTGTATTCATCAAGGAATTCTCTAATTTGTGAGGTGTTATTTAAAACCACTGGGTAGTATTTTCATGAGTGTGTGTGACTCTTCACCACAGTACATTAAACAGGAAGATGAACACAAACTACAGATTAAACCGATCGCCATTAAGAGTCTACGTTTAACTTTGGTCGGTAAATAATTTATTAAATAGATAGATGCATAGGCCATCGTCGTTGATGCTGACCCCATGTTTGTTTTATTGGACGTGACTTGCTGAAGGCTCTGGGTCAAGCATCATAACTATGTCACAACACAAAGCCCTGTGGGAAGTAACTCCCACTCTAATCAGCCAGCGCAAACGTCACTATCTTGTTTACGACGTACTCATTAGACAATAAATATAAATAGTATTCTATTTGACATATAATACAGTTTCTATGATGTATAATAATATCACAAGAATCATGTATAAAGTTGGCTAGATCCAAAGTATCACCAGTTACCTGGTCGATAACTTGAACTTGATTGTGATAGTAGTGATAATTACTCACAAATTTTATTGATTGATACAAACTCTCCCTCACTTCACTCTCCCCACCTCCCCACCTCTAATGAAGGTGATAGAATAAGTTGTTAACACATCTGAGTCATTTTTGAAGCAAAAGAACACACTTGTGTACAAAATATTTCATACAAAATAGTCGAAGTTCATTAAAATCACTAATGTCTATTAAATGTTCATCTCGTAGGTCCCTAGTAAACACCTGGAATGTCAACATGAATATCAGGCTTATTCATTCTTAATACAGTGCATTTCATACGATTTTGCGCTTGAAGAAGTCCTTGTAGTTAGGTTATATTTATGTAAAACAACAATTGCATTGTACATTGTGTTATGCCGGATCACAAAGAAGTGTAACAAACTTTCAGAACTGTGTTTTAAGAACACTATTTCATTTATTCTAACTGTCTGTAAGGTAAACATTTTGTTTCTATTATTGTTACGTTCCTCTTACCCTATCCTCCCGTTTAGCATAATTACTATTGTTATATTGTCTCTTGTTATGGACTACAGTTAACTAGTTGTGTACAAGTTGCTCCTATTCACTACCACTATTTCCTTCGTTCTGTAATCATGTTAATTTTCTAATTGGTTTGCTGTGTGGTCTGATTTTATGTATATATAAAAGAATGCTTGAAATATAGTATGATTCGATTCTGTCTGGCTGATCTATTAGCTCGCATTCTTCTTATTTCGGCTTGGGACTAAGTGGGCACAGGGTAGGCGCACAATTACCAACTAGGCACTAGTAAATTGGCACTCGGCCAACCCAACCAACCACCCCAATCTTCTCGCGTCATAACACATTGTTTGTTTGCTGTTTCAAATTGCAATACACGTTGACAATTTCACATAGGTTTGACATTCAAATTGAAACAACAGGAAGTTAGAATAATGAACTCAACACTACGTTTTTATTCCAGAGTAATTATACTTTGTCACTCTGAGGAAAAGTATTAATTTTGAATATGCTGAAAGTGATTTCTGTACACAGTATTTATAGTAGGAAATGCTTATATTGATTAGTCAGGCTTTTCTACTACGTTTTGTACCAATCTTTTCTATAAAGTATTTTGGAACGTAAATGGATCAGAAATAAAACTCAGTACGATTACTTAATATTAGGGTGATTAGAAATTCCCTGATTGTTCTGTTATTTTTAAACCAAGTATAATTAACCTACCAAGTGGCATCATTTAAAACTTGTATGCTTATAAACGGAGTAACCTCATAATCAGCTGGGTATTGTGTTTCCTATTTGGACTTATAGTGAAATTGGTCCACAATAACTATAATCAATGTCTTCGAAGTATATTCACATGATATTGCCATATGCTCCGTAATTTCAGTCAATTATATAACACTGACTACATTATAGTTTTGAAGGTGCATTCCGATCAAATTAAAAGTAGTATGACATTCCCAGAGCTCAGTTACACGTAACTTGAAACACTCAAAATGAATTATTTAATGAGAACTGCCAGTTCTTATGCATAACTCACTCTTTAAATGAACTCAAAAAAGAATGATGATTAAAACTAAAAGACAATTTATCCATGTTTATCATTTAAATGAGAAAATTTAGTGTAATACCATATAAAAATACAATTGCTAATTCGTTTCCATAATATCATTATTTGATTTAGTAATCATTTTAATTGAAATAGTATGTTTTATACATCTGAATAGAAGACGAAGAAGGTTATCAAGTATTGGTACGAAAAATGTAATTAATTGTTGAAGACTTATTCTATAAACATAAGAGAATAATTAGCGAACAGTTGACTGACTACGGAAACGTTCATTGATACAACTAATTCGATTCACGTGACAGGCTGATAAAAGATATTCTAATAAAGCATTATGTATATAGACTCTAGAAATAACAATTGTTGAAACATTGAACAGTTCCCGATGAGCATCAACTCATTTGCATGCAGCCATATAAAACCATAACGAATTATATCGGGGAATAGATGGGATCGCAATGGGATCTCCATTAGACCCACTAATAGCAGATTTCTTCATGCTTAAACTTGAGAATAGTCAACCGAGTTCAGTCATAAAACGATTCAACGTGTGTAAAAGATATATACACGATACGTTTATCATATATGACGAGAATGTTGATCAGCAAGACATCTTGCATCCCTTCAATACCTGACACCCATCTCTAGAATTTGCGAGAGAAAATGAACTATTTTCAAGAGAGCAAGAACAAATATTTGTGCAGAATAAGATGAATCCATTTTGTTTCTTTGGTTTCTCATCAGCTAAATGCAACCTAGAATAATATTTCACAACATTAATATTTGAAACAAAGTTTTAACATACTCATAAAAATGCATCGAATGGTTGGAATCAAAAATTATATAAACATGTTAGACATGTGAACATGACTGAAATGTTGGAGAAAATGCTGTAAATATATATCCGATACAAGAGAAGGTACCAGAGAGCTAAATAGAGAAAAGAGGTCAAGTGGTTACACAATAAGTGGTGGTTGGAAATATTTGAGAATAAAGCTCAGTTATTTGAGTTGAACTGACCTAATTAAACACGAAAGTTGAACTTAACCATCTAAAAAACGGTGATGTAACCAAAAAATATTAGATCTGATCCAAAGAGAAAATGAATTAAATTCCTTAATCACACTTCTCGATGTACTTCTGACACGATGAAGTGATGTGATACTGAAAAGATCTGTCTACCGAAAACAAACATAGAATGGCCAGCTAACCAGTTTCCATGTCGCACCGCATTGCGTAGAAAGAGGAATCTCATCTACTCTTTATGCCATCGCATAAGGAAAATATGCAGTGATAAGTGTATTGATAAAGCACTTGAATTCCTCAGGAAAATGCTAGTAGAGAATGGATAGCTAACACATTTTATGCATAAGAACATGAAATAGTCTAAGAATAAAGCAGTTATCATTTTGGTTCCTAAGAAGTATGTATTTATAAACTTAGAATTCAAAGGGGATCACATTTTTGAGATACTTAGAAGCCGTCTATCTATAGCAGTCAATAGGACGTTTTACGCTGCTAAACTACCAGTAGGAAATTGCTCTCATTACTTTTGAAAGATAAACTCCAACGTTTGGTTGCCTTTATGGATATTTATCAGTTGATCTACTACTGTGAAACACGGTACAGTGGCCATATCCAGAGTTCGCTTTTAATACGAATACGAGAACATATCCCAGCTTGGTTCCATGAGGGTAAAAAGAAAGCAGTTAGCAGTTCTATTCTCAAACGCTTAGGTGATTATAATAATTCAGCTAATCATCAGGTTGATTCCAGAGTTGTTTACAGAACCCGTTTCTGTCTGCCGAGATTACTTCGTATTCAACTCCTTAAGATAACAGGAGCCTTGACTATTTATGATATGAAGCCGGATCTGCGTACAAAACAAGCATTTATTGTCTTTGTCCTCACTGTGGCCTTAATCTCAGTTCTAATGCTAATACTATTACTAATATTAGTAGTAGCGCTATTGATGAAACGTCCCCCATCCTATCCCGATTGTTTATTTATTTAATTTTGCACACCCCATAGCTTGACTTTTACTTACAAGTATTTCCGACAATATTTCATTTAATATTCATAATGCATTTAATTATTTAATTTGTAAACAATCTAATTGTATGAAAGTGGTTTGTGGAGTTTGGTTGATTGAATTCGTCACAGATTGGTGTTGAAAGGGTGCTATTGAAAAGAAACCATCTCAATTCAATTACAATAATAAGCGCACTTGTGACTAACTTCAGGACGTTCCTGGAGCTCTAGTAAGAAGTTGTGACTGGTAGAGTTCAGACTTGTCGGGAGTGAGACAGTTGTCACCAATGACAATAAATGATCGCTGCGTTACATATCGTAAGTTGGTGGGAGTGGGAATACTACTACTCGTAGCTAACCGGCCCAGTGGTGTAGAGGGCTGGACATTTGCTAACCTAAAGCCCACGAAGGTGCATACTGCTAAGTCCAATAAAAAAACCGAAACGGCTGTTCAGTGTTCCCTGGTTCTCATTGGCATCCTGCCAACATCAATCTGTGATGAATTCAATAAACTAAAGTTATAACGTATTAGGATGAACTTGTATCTTCCCATTGACTTACTATCCAGTAGACGAATAATAATAGTTACGAATAATCGTTATATCAAGGCAATCCGCTAAGGATGCACATATAGGGACAGAGACTGACTAGCTTCAGTCCATAAAAAATCAACGGAATGATACAAGTTCATCCTAATACTTATGCGCCTGTTGCACAAGTGTGACAGTCTGAACTCAGTAATTTAGTGGTGAATGCGGTGGCGTTTGGCACGAAACGGAATGAGTTTAAATCACACTGTGAATGTCAACATCGGGGTGCAGGTACATCCAGCCGACGAGTCCCAAACAGGACGAAACGTGAGCCCTAGATCCCACTTACCAGTCACAATCCAATTTAAATAAACTTATAACGATTTAATTACTTTCACTTATGAAATTGATCTTGCCAGATTGCGTGTTAGTCTCTAGTATGTGTTTATTCATATTTATTTATTGTTCATATGTTCCTCACAAAATTGTTTTGTGAAGACTTCATGTATATGCATGTACGATTGTACAGCTTGATAATGACTTCGTTAGAAAAAAAGATTGCTTCGCTGAAACTTACGTTTTCAATGTCTTAATGGGAATTATAAATATCTTAAATGAGTTATAAGACTACGAACATTGTCTCCATAACTCGTTATGGTTTCATATGGCTGCATGCAAATGAGTTGATGCTCATCGGGAACTGTTCAATGTTTCAACAATTGTTATTTCTAGAGTCTATATACATAATGCTTTATTAGAATATCTTTTATCAGCCTGTCACGTGAATCGAATTAGTTGTATCAATGAACGTTTCCGTAGTCAGTCAACTGTTCGCTAATTATTCTCTTATGTTTATAGAATAAGTCTTCAACAATTAATTACATTTTTCGTACCAATACTTGATAACCTTCTTTGTCTTCTATTCAGTTGTTCTATGACGTAGGAAATAAACTGCTATTGTGTGTGTATGAAACCAATTAATGAATATGGCCATATGAGCACTTGATCACAATAACAAACACCAATAAGTGCCTACTCGTTCCTTGTACGTCTCTTCAATGCCCACTCGATCCAAGGTATGAATAGGAAAAACACAAGCCGATGAATCAACCATACTTCAGGCATTCCATTATACATGCATAAAATCAGACCACCTCGTGAACCAGTTAGGAATTTAACATTAGTATGAAACAATCGAGATAGTGGTAGTGAACAGGAGTAACTTGTACATAGCTAATTAACTGTAGTTCATAATAACTGAAAATATGATAACGACAATTATACTGAACGGAAGGATAGGGTAAGAGGAACGTAACAATGAAAGAAATAAAATGCTTATATTGCCAGCAACTAAAATAAATAAAATAGACTTCTAAAACACTGTTCTGAAAGTTCCTTACTCTCCTCTAGACGTTCAACATAACAAGTTGTACAGTACATGTTATTTCTGTCAAAATGATGGTAACAAAAACATTAGTAAACAGTAAAAATTTTGTTGATAACCTTAGGCATAAAAAGAAACATAATAAATTGTAAGATGGCTGAAAGTGTTTTTAAGTATCAAGATATTAAGTAGTAGATAAAAGTCTAATATAAGACAGCTAGATTACAGATGAAAGGAAATTTATTACTTAAACAATGAATGAAATAAAAATACGGAGTAATAACTTCTTAATTCGAACGTGTAATTCAATATTTTGTAAGAGAATAAAAAGTCACCTAAACGATCTATTAATCACTTACTAACGAAACCAATAAACGCTAGTAAACTATAAATCAAGGCATTACAGAATGCCTGTGACTACTTATCCTGCCCACACTTCTGATTGAGAAAGTGGAAATTTTCGCAGCATATCAAATGAGTAAACATACATCAACGAAGATGAAGGAATGATTGACTACTGGTAAGATACAATGGCTTTTGAATGATAATAATTGAGTCCACTTGGAACAAATCTTCTCAACAAGGTTGTCAAATGTTACAAGTAATTATGCTAGTTGACGGCCTACAGACCCACTGATTGGTTAATAGACACATGTATCAATAGTTAAAAGGTTCCAGACTACAGTTAATCGACATCGCAGACAAAGCTACTCATTGTATGAATCATGACTCGCAAATATTTTGATAGATTAATTTATGATAAAAAAATTTTACACGATGTAAGCATGAATGCAACCAAGATTGGATTCCTTCCAGTTAAATTGAATAGATCATCAAACCAATATTTGGAAGCTGCCACTTCGTGTGGCAGTGAATTTGTTAATAACGATCACAGACTTGCTAATGTGAATATCAATAATTAGTGCAGCCCACAGAATTAATATAATCAAATAGTCAGCCTACCTGACAAACAATCACGAGTAGATCGATCATACATAGACATGAGTTTAGGATTAATCTTACGAATGTGCACTAAAGTAACTGGTAAAATTAGAATGATTCATCTAATTGTCATGTGATTCTTCACTATTACGTACAGCAAAAACAAGTAGAACTTACATATATTCATTACATTTATGATGAACTCAAAAGAATGCCTAGGAATTATCGAACTGGCTTCTTTTTTAATTTATATACTTAATGATAGCTGTTGCCATTGAGTTGCATGACTTTCAGTTCCTTAAGAAGTCATGAAGGAACAACAAATCCCGTACGACAACGATTATTACCATTACAACCAACATTGACTGACACTTACATCACCATCGTACAATAAACGAGATAGAACACATTACTTTAAGGTATCTTGATCATACTTTAATTAATGTGCTTATATGATCCAAGCTCGATAGGGAGTGAAGTAGTCGAGCGTGTAGACCGCTTCACGTATCTGGGGAGTCTCATCAGTGCTGATGGCCTGGTGACTGACGAAATCTCAGCACGGATACAGAAAGCTCGATTGGCTTTTGCCAAGTTGCGTCACTTATGGCGCAGGCGAGATATCCGCTTGCTAACCAAAGGACGAGTGTACCGTGCAGCAGTTTGCTCTGTCCTACTGTACGGTAGCGAAACATGGCCGTTAAGAGTAGAGGAGATTCGTAGGTTACTGGTCTTCGATCATAGGTGTCTCCGAAGCATTGCTCGAGTATCGTGGGACAACCGAGTGAGCAATGCTGTCGTTAGGAAACGGGTTCTAGGAAAGGATGGCAAATCAATAGATGAGGTATTGAAACTTCATCAGTTGAGGTGGTTGGAACATGTGTTACGCATGTCTAACTACCGACTGCCTCGACGAGCTATGTTTTGCGGCGTAGGAACAGGTTGGAAGAAAGCTAGGGGCGGCCAAACCAAAACATGGCAGAAATCGATGAAGTCACTGACAAGCAGACTAAGTCATGTTGGTAGATGTAGGCTGCGTGGTTGGGGTCCGCGAGACGAAAGTCACCGATGGTTAGAGACCTTGAACGACATGGCTCAGAATCGTTTGCAATGGCGCAGATGCATCCACTCTTTGTGTTCTCTCAAAATCTAACCTTCTGAATTCTCTATCTTTCTCCTTTCAAATTTACCTCACTGAATTATCCTTTATGAATCATATCTTCGCCCCCTAATTTTCTGCATTACTGCTAATACTTCTACTTTCGCTATCACTCTTAGATTTGAACTGACAGTTGCGTCTCTGTGCTGATGTGGTATGGCGACCTGAACTTATGTACGTACGTACGAAGTTCTGCGTTGTACCTGTTTGTCTATGATCCAAGCTCCACAGTTGCTTATCTAGTTCAGTGATTCTCGTTAACAATGAGTTATGACAATCAAGGCCAGTTCAACCATTTATACACTATTAAAAAATGAAATGATAACAACTGAAATCACACTCGCCAAAGAAACCTGAAAATATCAATGCTTAGATAGTAATCGATCTTGCTTCGACAGCTACAAACATAAATTCAAAACGCTATTTAATGAAGCAAGAATAGTGTGTTCAGGCAGAAAATAGGGGATTTCGTAATGACTAAAGGCGTCTTCTACAAAACGTACACTCGAAACCATATATGAAATAGTAACCTGAAAAACACAAACACCCAATTGCTAGCAAAATGTCTTTCATTCAACAATGTCGTGATTTTCTGGTAGATGAACAGGATAAACAGAACAGCACTAAGGTTGATTGTGGCTGCATCTCAACTGGTTTGAGCATATAGTGCAAAATACCCAACCAAAGCTAACAATCAGTAACAATGACAAATTTGGAAATTCGTTTCCAAAAGTGCGATTCATGAACTATATGGCTGAAATAAAGAAGCATTTTCACAAACTCGATAATCACACTGCTAGTAAATACCACTAAAGCCTCGGAAATAACTTATAAACAACTGACTCCTTATTCTCTTGGAGGCAAGGTGTACCTACCTGACCTACGCATATAGATGGATATTATGCTTAACGTATTTATGCTCTACTAAATGAAGCAACCTCAAATGATTCCACTAACAGCATAACCCAATTTTCTATTGGCCTACTGACTCGCTAATTGTGTAAGATATGCGCTGATTCTATCATTTAATTGTGCAATCATTTACTTTTACTGCGTTCATCATTATTTGTAACGACATATTCCTCACTCTATACGACTAGTCTTTCTGTATATGAATACAATTCAATTTTATGCATGATATGTAATTTCGCTGTCTTACTATTCTCACCATTCATTTCACTTTAAGTATCCAATTCAACACTATTATCTAATGTGTTAAACCTTTAATCATACTATTGCTTGTATCATCAGGTTGTTTACAGCTAATGGAACACGTTGAAACAGAATGGATTTATTTCGCTTATCTTGCTATTCCCACTCTCTTCAAGATTACCAATGGGACAGTATGTTCGAAAGACTGTCGAATAAATTATATGACTTCTAGAGTACCTGTTTTGGAAATCATAAGAAGTTAACTGGACAGTGAACGCATACACTGATATCCAATATCTAGTCCGAAGGTATCAAATTTAAAGGACTTTCAGAAACTCATAAAATGAAGAGTGAGGAAGTATTACTTAACCAAGGTTAGTAAGAAATTAGCCAGAACACATTCGATTATATTTCACAAAATATATCTCCTTTCGTAAAAGCCTACAAAATCCTTGAAGGTTGTTTCTTGTAATCAGGTAAACTACTAATCTGGACCTTATATCTGAAAAACTCATAACTACGGATGAAATAAACTTCAACTTTAATTAGTTCGATGTATCATGCATGAAGACAAACAAATCATTCGCTTTAAGACGACTTTGAGTTGTTATTCAAGGTTCCCTGTAACAGATTACGATTGTTTCTTAGATCCATCCAGGAAGTCTACAACTCTCAATACATCCTCATTTCAACAGTCAAAACGAAAGCAACCTATATTTAGAATAACGGGATGCCTATGGATTGGTTGCAAGCAGTGGGTGCGAGGAATATAAAACTTGGCGACGTTGAATAATACTCGACAGTCACCTATAAGTATCAAGGAAATCGAGCTTTAAAAGTTAGTAGATAGTAAGACTATCGTGAGCAACGATAAATTAGTGATCTTCTCTTAGATTGAAAGTTCTTTTAGCCATTATGCAATTCTTCACTCTTCACAAACAGAATAAATACGCGATTGGCATCGAGTCCATAGGAAATTTGAGAAACATACGCATTACACCTGATGAAAGGGTGCAACCATTCATAATGAATTAATCCGGAGGTCTTCAAAAATGGTGTCTCAGTATTACTACCTAAGCTGTCTGAAAAATTGGAGTTGAGGTCGAGGATGATCCTATTCGACTAGTTACTTTCTCTGAAAGTTCAAGCTTATATGGAACAGCAAAAAACTCGAGATGCGATCACGGAAGGACCAATTAGGCGACCATAGTCCTGTAATCACTAGGTGTCTAACTGAACTTTGAGAACATGAAATCTGACGGACCCAAGTTGTTCCCAAACCTGGCCGTGGATGAATGTACTAAACACTTAGGGTATATCAAGATCCAGAACACGATCATGTCCACTTAGTTTGATATAGACGCGAGCGAATCTAAAAGTAGTAATGGTATTTTAGTCGTTGAGTAAGTTACGGAGTACTGATCGCTTTTTCACATCTTAACTTTGCCTCTCGGTTTAATTGAAGTGAAAGTAGCACATAGAGTGGTGATGGTTTCGTGTACCGCTTTTACCTATACACCTGCAAGAGTACGTACGTGTAAGCAAAATAAACCCATCCGTATTCATTCCCATTGCCTAACATTAAAAAGATAGCTCATACTACAATGCGTCTGTCAACGGTCAAGTCGTCGTTACCCAGTGAAGAACGGCAGAGTAGGGGGTGAGTGGTACGCTGTTAGAAAAAAAAACAAGTACATAGCACAGTACAAAAAGGCACTATACTACGTCTCCCGTTATTTGCACTATACGTTGATGAACCACCGAAAATATTTAGATCATCAACTCCCAGAAGTAGACAATCCAAAAGTCTGTCACCGAGAGACTGGACCTCGAAAATGACTTAGACTACTTAGTTGTGTGGTTCAAAATTTCGTGTCTAGAAACAAACTCCAGCAAAAGTGCATTGAAGTAAATGGGACACGCCTCTGGACATCAGCACAATAATGATGAAACAAACTTGCCACAAGTTATGGAATACAACTGTAATCATAAGCCACAATGTGAAATCAAATACACACTGCTAGAGCGTACCATAAGTTACAATAGCTTAGCAGAACCTTCTAATGCTTTAACGAAGACGTTTCGAATCTTATGTACCACGCACGTGAGACCCCATTAAGAATGCTGTATTCAGAAAGCTAGCCCATAAGTCAATCAAACATGTGAGTACTCTTGAGTGCTATCAAACAGTAGTCATCAAGTTCGTAAAATGACTCCTCGGCCTGCCAAACAACGAGTAATCTTACTTAGTTTGTGCTATCATAGGATACAGTTCTCCATGATTGCTATCTTGTATTTTGGATAAAGTCTCGCCTGATAGCATGCTTTTCTGCCTACTTCTCTTATAATGATTAATCTCTGGGACTATCGTTAAAAAGTTCGAAAACTATGGACAAATAGACTTAGGTTACGACCACCGTTTCCCATTGAGTGGTAAATGATTGTAACGACCCACTAGAATAATTGGCACTAAATCATCTCGGAACACTTTCAAGGAGAAACTAGGTATCCAGTGGAAGATATATTAACACAAGCCAATCAACCTACTATCTTTACTTCTGGGGTATGCCTATCATTTGTACTCAAAACCCATACCACACATGTACGATAACAGCTAACCCGTATACCCCAAAACATCAATTAGGGACGACTAACAGTCTTGTTTCGATTACTGTTTACAAATGTAGGCAACAGTCATCACAGCTGTATCTGACGTGTCAACCATGGTAAGCCCCTAACCCAAATTTTATGATGACAATAGAAATACTTAATGGTTCGAATTGTCAGATATCTTTGGAAACTACAACAGGCCGAAAGACGGATAACTGACAAGCTAAATACTGCAATTTACAAACAAGTTGTGACACAAACGCGACGTCCAGTACTGAAATTACGCATCTTAATAGAATAATAAAAAAACAAAATCCATTAATCATACTAGGCAACTTATTTGGCCATATAAAGTTGATTTGACAACCATTTATGGTTTTGGAGGACATTTTGCTTGAGAAGCGCTTGCAACACATTACTACGTCCAGTCTAAAATCAACTTGCTGATCTCTAGGTTGGAATCCGACTATCCAAAGTCTATTGTCACAACCTCGGAAACTCACATGCCCAAGGACATATTGCACGGACATATACCTACCGTCGTATATAAAAGGATTCAAACGACCGCACCACTAAGTGGTCTGAATCATCAACAAGATCGATTGTCAGATGGTACCTGATGTAGCGATCATGAGGTTTCTCGTAGTTTAATCACTAGCTATCGTCAGCAGATGCACTACATAAAGCTACATGAGGCAACTATCTAGAAATTAGTGACTAGAAAGAATTAAATTACTCGAAAATTACTTTACTCATCAACATACTTCCCTCCAATATCAAGAAACTACAATAAGTGAGTGAAATTTTATTGGGAAGAGAACAAAAACCAAACATTCAATAAACAAACAATATAGTTTTCGTATCACGATGACTTAACAGCAACTTACGTCAAAACATTTTCTAACTGTGAAATAGAGAGTAAGTTTCATATTGCTTCAATTTAAGGTTAAAGGGAAAAGTTATTGCTTATCTTGAGGCGGGATGATAACCACAGGAATATGAGCATGATGAAGGACATAGTCGCTGACACTGCCCAAGAATGTACGACGAATAGCTCCAAGACCACGACTGCCCATCAGAATAACATCTGCTTTGTGCTCTGAAATCGCCTTAACGAGAGAGCTGCCAGGTTTAGTGTCAACATGTAAAAACGCATGAGCGCTAAGTTTGTAGCTTTTAGCTTCGTGGATATATTTCTGACCAAGTTTTTTACCATTTTCAATGCTTATTTCCATAACTTGCGTTATATCAGGCATTGTGTAATTATCAGCTAATCCAAAAGGTGGAGTACTATATACCGGTTCTACTACGTGGACAAATTTTATGCAGTCAGTGTCCCTCTTCATATTTTCCAGGTACCATCGGAATGCCCGATCACAGTGATCACTGCCATCAATCGGAATTAATATCACACGAGAATATTCGCTTTCATTAACCATGACTTACCGAATAAACTTTGAAATTCATGAATGCATAATATTAATTAAGACGTAGACGATTAACCAATGAGCGTCAAGATTGTGAACTTTACTCCTGTCGTATTGGTTATTAGTAGGTATACGGACAGATCATATGAGCCAGTAGTATTCATGTATTTGTGTGAAAATTCCTCTGGATCCAGTTGGCAAATCAGTCAATATTTATCCACAAGCTACCTGCAAGTTCAGTGTAGCTAAATAACTTTTGTATGCATGAGAAATTTTCCCATTTGCTTTCTCCTGATTTTTCTAACCTACATCAGTCTCAATTTGTGCAATAAGAAATTAACAGCATTAGAGTTTTGCTCACTGGTTTTAGTAGGGTATATGAATTATTCACTTCTGAAAATTGTCGCTTGTTTTTCATATTGGTGAGCAGTAATTGTCTTGAATTTAGTATTATGGATTTCGTTTAACAGTAGTTACGTCTACTTAGAACTTATTCCAAAGCACGTTAATGTGGGTTGCGTAAGATAAAGTATGATCGTCGTTTACGAAGAATCGAAACAGTTGTGTATGTTGTGTAATCATAATATCTCGTCGTTACATTGCATAGTCATTGAAGCTGGTAATTACAAAGATATGCTATTAGTCTGTATGGTCGTATAATACTTCGCTTCTGTTACCTAAAGGTCACGTCAGACAGAGAAGGAAATGCGGCAGTGGGAATTGCATTGTCTGTAAACCAAGTATCCTAGTTAACACGGAGCATTATTTTCGACAAACTGTAGTCAAGTTATGCACTTAGAAATCAAAATTAATTGTTATGCCTATTGAGTGGCGTAGTACTATGTATAGATGACCTTTAAAAACCAACATTTTATGACCTCAGTTTGGATGGAATGAAAAACATATTTAGTCGAATAAATAAATCTAAGCTGAATACAAACTTAAAACGATGTTTGGTCGAAAAACATGTTATGCATTAAAGAGTAATGTTTTTGACGAATCAGTTTTTGACTATTAGGAGAATGTCTACTTATCAACGAAATTAATTTACACATGCTAAAGAACTACAGTAAAACGTTTTATTTTTATGAGTGTCATCAAAAATTTTGCACTTTTTTCCAGTCACATTGAGCTGTCAAATTTATTAGGCTTTTTCACTAAAAATGTACGCATACTTGAAAGTTTTCTGACTTCGGCTTTCCAGGCCCTCTGGAAACGAGTAAACATAGAGAAATAAGGAATATGATTGTGTAAATTTTCAATTAACGATACCATCGCGTAAACACAGACGTCCAGAAGCTGCACAACATCTCAAGCTATCTAAGGAATGTTTACCAATTCCTAACGCATTGAGTTTTATCCTCTGGCTGACATGTCATAAGGTCTAAACAAACGCATTAGATGGGAGAGAAGGACCTACAGTCGTGAACAATTCCCTAAATAAATTGTTGCATAGGCTCTCGTCATTGATGCTGACCCCATGTTTGTTTTATTGGACGTGACTTGCTGAAGGCTCTGGGTCAAGCATCATAACTATGTCACAACACAAAGCCCTGTGGGAAGTAACTCCCACTCTAATCAGCCAGCGCAAACGTCACTATCTTGTTTACGACGTACTCATTAGACAATAAATATAAATAGTATTCTATTTGACATATAATACAGTTTCTATGATGTATAATAATATCACAAGAATCATGTATAAAGTTGGCTAGATCCAAAGTATCACCAGTTACCTGGTCGATAACTTGAGCTTGATTGTGATAGTAGTGATAATTACTCACAAATTTTATTGATTGATACAAACTCTCCCTCACTTCACTCTCCCCACCTCCCCACCTCTAATGAAGGTGATAGAATAAGTTGTTAACACATCTGAGTCATTTTTGAAGCAAAAGAACACACTTGTGTACAAAATATTTCATACAAAATAGTCGAAGTTCATTAAAATCACTAATGTCTATTAAATGTTCATCTCGTAGGTCCCTAGTAAACACCTGGAATGTCAACATGAATATCAGGCTTATTCATTCTTAATACAGTGCATTTCATACGATTTTGCGCTTGAAGAAGTCCTTGTAGTTAGGTTATATTTATGTAAAACAACAATTGCATTGTACATTGTGTTATGCCGGATCACAAAGAAGTGTAACAAACTTTCAGAACTGTGTTTTAAGAACACTATTTCATTTATTCTAACTGTCTGTAAGGTAAACATTTTGTTTCTATTATTGTTACGTTCCTCTTACCCTATCCTCCCGTTTAGCATAATTACTATTGTTATATTGTCTCTTGTTATGGACTACAGTTAACTAGTTGTGTACAAGTTGCTCCTATTCACTACCACTATTTCCTTCGTTCTGTAATCATGTTAATTTTCTAATTGGTTTGCTGTGTGGTCTGATTTTATGTATATATAAAAGAATGCTTGAAATATAGTATGATTCGATTCTGTCTGGCTGATCTATTAGCTCGCATTCTTCTTATTTCGGCTTGGGACTAAGTGGGCACAGGGTAGGCGCACAATTACCAACTAGGCACTAGTAAATTGGCACTCGGCCAACCCAACCAACCACCCCAATCTTCTCGCGTCATAACACATTGTTTGTTTGCTGTTTCAAATTGCAATACACGTTGACAATTTCACATAGGTTTGACATTCAAATTGAAACAACAGGAAGTTAGAATAATGAACTCAACACTACGTTTTTATTCCAGAGTAATTATACTTTGTCACTCTGAGGAAAAGTATTAATTTTAATATGCTGAAAGTGATTTCTGTACACAGTATTTATAGTAGGAAATGCTTATATTGATTAGTCAGGCTTTTCTACTACGTTTTGTACCAATCTTTTCTATAAAGTATTTTGGAACGTAAATGGATCAGAAATAAAACTCAGTACGATTACTTAATATTAGGGTGATTAGAAATTCCCTGATTGTTCTGTTATTTTTAAACCAAGTATAATTAACCTACCAAGTGGCATCATTTAAAACTTGTATGCTTATAAACGGAGTAACCTCATAATCAGCTGGGTATTGTGTTTCCTATTTGGACTTATAGTGAAATTGGTCCACAATAACTATAATCAATGTCTTCGAAGTATATTCACATGATATTGCCATATGCTCCGTAATTTCAGTCAATTATATAACACTGACTACATTATAGTTTTGAAGGTGCATTCCGATCAAATTAAAAGTAGTATGACATTCCCAGAGCTCAGTTACACGTAACTTGAAACACTCAAAATGAATTATTTAATGAGAACTGCCAGTTCTTATGCATAACTCACTCTTTAAATGAACTCAAAAAAGAATGATGATTAAAACTAAAAGACAATTTATCCATGTTTATCATTTAAATGAGAAAATTTAGTGTAATACCATATAAAAATACAATTGCTAATTCGTTTCCATAATATCATTATTTGATTTAGTAATCATTTTAATTGAAATAGTATGTTTTATACATCTGAATAGAAGACGAAGAAGGTTATCAAGTATTGGTACGAAAAATGTAATTAATTGTTGAAGACTTATTCTATAAACATAAGAGAATAATTAGCGAACAGTTGACTGACTACGGAAACGTTCATTGATACAACTAATTCGATTCACGTGACAGGCTGATAAAAGATATTCTAATAAAGCATTATGTATATAGACTCTAGAAATAACAATTGTTGAAACATTGAACAGTTCCCGATGAGCATCAACTCATTTGCATGCAGCCATATAAAACCATAACGAATTATATCGGGGAATAGATGGGATCGCAATGGGATCTCCATTAGACCCACTAATAGCAGATTTCTTCATGCTTAAACTTGAGAATAGTCAACCGAGTTCAGTCATAAAACGATTCAACGTGTGTAAAAGATATATACACGATACGTTTATCATATATGACGAGAATGTTGATCAGCAAGACATCTTGCATCCCTTCAATACCTGACACCCATCTCTAGAATTTGCGAGAGAAAATGAACTATTTTCAAGAGAGCAAGAACAAATATTTGTGCAGAATAAGATGAATCCATTTTGTTTCTTTGGTTTCTCATCAGCTAAATGCAACCTAGAATAATATTTCACAACATTAATATTTGAAACAAAGTTTTAACATACTCATAAAAATGCATCGAATGGTTGGAATCAAAAATTATATAAACATGTTAGACATGTGAACATGACTGAAATGTTGGAGAAAATGCTGTAAATATATATCCGATACAAGAGAAGGTACCAGAGAGCTAAATAGAGAAAAGAGGTCAAGTGGTTACACAATAAGTGGTGGTTGGAAATATTTGAGAATAAAGCTCAGTTATTTGAGTTGAACTGACCTAATTAAACACGAAAGTTGAACTTAACCATCTAAAAAACGGTGATGTAACCAAAAAATATTAGATCTGATCCAAAGAGAAAATGAATTAAATTCCTTAATCACACTTCTCGATGTACTTCTGACACGATGAAGTGATGTGATACTGAAAAGATCTGTCTACCGAAAACAAACATAGAATGGCCAGCTAACCAGTTTCCATGTCGCACCGCATTGCGTAGAAAGAGGAATCTCATCTACTCTTTATGCCATCGCATAAGGAAAATATGCAGTGATAAGTGTATTGATAAAGCACTTGAATTCCTCAGGAAAATGCTAGTAGAGAATGGATAGCTAACACATTTTATGCATAAGAACATGAAATAGTCTAAGAATAAAGCAGTTATCATTTTGGTTCCTAAGAAGTATGTATTTATAAACTTAGAATTCAAAGGGGATCACATTTTTGAGATACTTAGAAGCCGTCTATCTATAGCAGTCAATAGGACGTTTTACGCTGCTAAACTACCAGTAGGAAATTGCTCTCATTACTTTTGAAAGATAAACTCCAACGTTTGGTTGCCTTTATGGATATTTATCAGTTGATCTACTACTGTGAAACACGGTACAGTGGCCATATCCAGAGTTCGCTTTTAATACGAATACGAGAACATATCCCAGCTTGGTTCCATGAGGGTAAAAAGAAAGCAGTTAGCAGTTCTATTCTCAAACGCTTAGGTGATTATAATAATTCAGCTAATCATCAGGTTGATTCCAGAGTTGTTTACAGAACCCGTTTCTGTCTGCCGAGATTACTTCGTATTCAACTCCTTAAGATAACAGGAGCCTTGACTATTTATGATATGAAGCCGGATCTGCGTACAAAACAAGCATTTATTGTCTTTGTCCTCACTGTGGCCTTAATCTCAGTTCTAATGCTAATACTATTACTAATATTAGTAGTAGCGCTATTGATGAAACGTCCCCCATCCTATCCCGATTGTTTATTTATTTAATTTTGCACACCCCATAGCTTGACTTTTACTTACAAGTATTTCCGACAATATTTCATTTAATATTCATAATGCATTTAATTATTTAATTTGTAAACAATCTAATTGTATGAAAGTGGTTTGTGGAGTTTGGTTGATTGAATTCGTCACAGATTGGTGTTGAAAGGGTGCTATTGAAAAGAAACCATCTCAATTCAATTACAATAATAAGCGCACTTGTGACTAACTTCAGGACGTTCCTGGAGCTCTAGTAAGAAGTTGTGACTGGTAGAGTTCAGACTTGTCGGGAGTGAGACAGTTGTCACCAATGACAATAAATGATCGCTGCGTTACATATCGTAAGTTGGTGGGAGTGGGAATACTACTACTCGTAGCTAACCGGCCCAGTGGTGTAGAGGGCTGGACATTTGCTAACCTAAAGCCCACGAAGGTGCATACTGCTAAGTCCAATAAAAAAACCGAAACGGCTGTTCAGTGTTCCCTGGTTCTCATTGGCATCCTGCCAACATCAATCTGTGATGAATTCAATAAACTAAAGTTATAACGTATTAGGATGAACTTGTATCTTCCCATTGACTTACTATCCAGTAGACGAATAATAATAGTTACGAATAATCGTTATATCAAGGCAATCCGCTAAGGATGCACATATAGGGACAGAGACTGACTAGCTTCAGTCCATAAAAAATCAACGGAATGATACAAGTTCATCCTAATACTTATGCGCCTGTTGCACAAGTGTGACAGTCTGAACTCAGTAATTTAGTGGTGAATGCGGTGGCGTTTGGCACGAAACGGAATGAGTTTAAATCACACTGTGAATGTCAACATCGGGGTGCAGGTACATCCAGCCGACGAGTCCCAAACAGGACGAAACGTGAGCCCTAGATCCCACTTACCAGTCACAATCCAATTTAAATAAACTTATAACGATTTAATTACTTTCACTTATGAAATTGATCTTGCCAGATTGCGTGTTAGTCTCTAGTATGTGTTTATTCATATTTATTTATTGTTCATATGTTCCTCACAAAATTGTTTTGTGAAGACTTCATGTATATGCATGTACGATTGTACAGCTTGATAATGACTTCGTTAGAAAAAAAGATTGCTTCGCTGAAACTTACGTTTTCAATGTCTTAATGGGAATTATAAATATCTTAAATGAGTTATAAGACTACGAACATTGTCTCCATAACTCGTTATGGTTTCATATGGCTGCATGCAAATGAGTTGATGCTCATCGGGAACTGTTCAATGTTTCAACAATTGTTATTTCTAGAGTCTATATACATAATGCTTTATTAGAATATCTTTTATCAGCCTGTCACGTGAATCGAATTAGTTGTATCAATGAACGTTTCCGTAGTCAGTCAACTGTTCGCTAATTATTCTCTTATGTTTATAGAATAAGTCTTCAACAATTAATTACATTTTTCGTACCAATACTTGATAACCTTCTTTGTCTTCTATTCAGTTGTTCTATGACGTAGGAAATAAACTGCTATTGTGTGTGTATGAAACCAATTAATGAATATGGCCATATGAGCACTTGATCACAATAACAAACACCAATAAGTGCCTACTCGTTCCTTGTACGTCTCTTCAATGCCCACTCGATCCAAGGTATGAATAGGAAAAACACAAGCCGATGAATCAACCATACTTCAGGCATTCCATTATACATGCATAAAATCAGACCACCTCGTGAACCAGTTAGGAATTTAACATTAGTATGAAACAATCGAGATAGTGGTAGTGAACAGGAGTAACTTGTACATAGCTAATTAACTGTAGTTCATAATAACTGAAAATATGATAACGACAATTATACTGAACGGAAGGATAGGGTAAGAGGAACGTAACAATGAAAGAAATAAAATGCTTATATTGCCAGCAACTAAAATAAATAAAATAGACTTCTAAAACACTGTTCTGAAAGTTCCTTACTCTCCTCTAGACGTTCAACATAACAAGTTGTACAGTACATGTTATTTCTGTCAAAATGATGGTAACAAAAACATTAGTAAACAGTAAAAATTTTGTTGATAACCTTAGGCATAAAAAGAAACATAATAAATTGTAAGATGGCTGAAAGTGTTTTTAAGTATCAAGATATTAAGTAGTAGATAAAAGTCTAATATAAGACAGCTAGATTACAGATGAAAGGAAATTTATTACTTAAACAATGAATGAAATAAAAATACGGAGTAATAACTTCTTAATTCGAACGTGTAATTCAATATTTTGTAAGAGAATAAAAAGTCACCTAAACGATCTATTAATCACTTACTAACGAAACCAATAAACGCTAGTAAACTATAAATCAAGGCATTACAGAATGCCTGTGACTACTTATCCTGCCCACACTTCTGATTGAGAAAGTGGAAATTTTCGCAGCATATCAAATGAGTAAACATACATCAACGAAGATGAAGGAATGATTGACTACTGGTAAGATACAATGGCTTTTGAATGATAATAATTGAGTCCACTTGGAACAAATCTTCTCAACAAGGTTGTCAAATGTTACAAGTAATTATGCTAGTTGACGGCCTACAGACCCACTGATTGGTTAATAGACACATGTATCAATAGTTAAAAGGTTCCAGACTACAGTTAATCGACATCGCAGACAAAGCTACTCATTGTATGAATCATGACTCGCAAATATTTTGATAGATTAATTTATGATAAAAAAATTTTACACGATGTAAGCATGAATGCAACCAAGATTGGATTCCTTCCAGTTAAATTGAATAGATCATCAAACCAATATTTGGAAGCTGCCACTTCGTGTGGCAGTGAATTTGTTAATAACGATCACAGACTTGCTAATGTGAATATCAATAATTAGTGCAGCCCACAGAATTAATATAATCAAATAGTCAGCCTACCTGACAAACAATCACGAGTAGATCGATCATACATAGACATGAGTTTAGGATTAATCTTACGAATGTGCACTAAAGTAACTGGTAAAATTAGAATGATTCATCTAATTGTCATGTGATTCTTCACTATTACGTACAGCAAAAACAAGTAGAACTTACATATATTCATTACATTTATGATGAACTCAAAAGAATGCCTAGGAATTATCGAACTGGCTTCTTTTTTAATTTATATACTTAATGATAGCTGTTGCCATTGAGTTGCATGACTTTCAGTTCCTTAAGAAGTCATGAAGGAACAACAAATCCCGTACGACAACGATTATTACCATTACAACCAACATTGACTGACACTTACATCACCATCGTACAATAAACGAGATAGGTAAAGGAATACAGCTATTGTTGGGCGTCTGAAATTGTATTTACGTTCCAGAACCTGCTTAAGTGTGAATATTTGGTCTATACAACCACCTCCAGGTCTGAAACCACCTTAGTTCTCTCGAGTTTGCTCTTCACGAGCTTCAGTTAGGCATCGAGGTATTATATAATCCAATATTTTAGATACCATATTCGTCACACTTATTCCTCGTTAGCTGTCACAAGAAGACTTCTATCCTTTCCTAAAATGTCTGGGACGACTAGTGTTCGAGACTAGTTAGATGGGATTACGTCCAGTTCCTAAATTCTAGCCAAGATCTCAGTTAATCTGGCTGCTGAAAGTGGACTACCATCTTTAAATATCTCAAGATTTAATCCATCAGGTCCTACTGCTCTTCCTCGCTTTAGATTCCGTATAGTCTTCTCAACCCCACTAAGACTTGGGGAACAAATATTAATTCCCCATTTAGATTGCCTGGAGAAGGTGAGGAACTTAGGTGAGGTCGAGAGCCAGTTGAACCGTTCCCTTGAGTGTTCTGCCCACCGGTCTAATCTTCTGGATTGACAGTGGATAATGGAACAATCTTTTTCGGAAATAGTTCCACTTACAGTTAAGTTTCTGATACCCATTTCCTTGATAAGTCTGAACAGTTGCCTACTGTTACCTATTGCCGCTGCCTTTTCCATCTCTTTAGCTTTCGCCACCCACCACTGCTCACGATCATTGCGTAAGCTTTTAATCAGTTTGTGTTTAAGTTGCCTTCGTTCCTCATCATCTTCTGAACCAGATGGGATGTGTTGCCGAGCATCTTTCAGTTCAGTAGAGGCAGCTGAAAACCACTGAGTTTTTCTAACCTTTTGGTCTAGGTTATTATTAGATATTACTGCTCTTTAAACAGCTTTTTGGATATCATTCCAGACTAGCTCAGGTTGAGAACAGTTTACGCCGTTTATTAATTGGTTTTTAGTTGTTCCTGGAATGTATTCTTGACTTTTTCTTCATTTAGTTGAACTCTGAGGGGGACCCTTGTCGTGGATCTTTCACGTCCATTGAGACGCAGACTAATACGCGCTCGCACTAAGGCATGATTCGAGTCTAAACATGTGCTCCAAAATGAGCGGCAGTCTTCTATCGAGCCTCTCCAACGATGGCTGATAGCAATGTGGTCTATCTGAGTCCAGCGTCGAGTTGATTTCGGAGGCCGCCATGTCAACCGATGTCTTTCCTTATGCTTAAAGTTGGTGTTTGCGAGAAATAAACGCCTATCTGAACAAAGTTGTAGTAACCGATCGCCTTTGTTTGTTCGCTGAGCCTCGACACAATATGATCCATCTAGGTGCCTTTCGGTTTCATCTAGTCTACCTACTTGGGCATTAAAATCACCCGCCACTATTACTACATCAGTGCGCTAAGCTTTACATAGAAGGTCGTAAAGCTTTCTGTAAAATTCATCTTTCGTTTCATCTGGGCTGCAGTCAGTGAGAGCATAGAAAGAGACAACGGCGTGTGTCCCTATCTTTACGAGTCCTTACCGTTTCATTTAGACGGACAGCGCACAAGCGACTGTCTGTTGGAATCCAGTCGAGGAGAGCCTGTTCAGCTTTTAAAATTAGTGCTATACCGACGCCAGCAAGGCCTCGAGTGGTAGAGGTGAGGTCGACGGAAACACGAAGAGTGAACCGAGCAGATTCCTTATTTTCACAAGGTGAGGTCAAGCGAATAATCGTACTTGGATCCTGTATACGCGTTTCAGAGATGCGGCAGACATCAATGGAGCGGGATTCCAGAATCATAGCTAAGGAAGCCTGTTGTTCTTTTGGCATAAGTTTCGAACGTTAAAAGCTCCGATATATAGTTTAGTGCAAGGTTTCAGGAGACCAGGAATAACATTTTGTGAACTTAAAACATTAGCATTAGAGGCGCCGGGTAATGAAGTTATGCTAGAAGGATTAAGCGTGTGGATAAGAGAAATATTAAACGTTGGTGGTGGGATTTGACATCGAACAAGATGATCTCGTGTACTGTTAGAGGTATGAGGGCAATTTCCACTTCCTGGCTGCTCACACAATAGAAGGATATTGCTTCTTGAAGTACCTGGAAAAGAAACTGGGTTAGTATTGGTCATAGTGACCTGGGAGCACGATCGCAGAGCCCAAGGGGCAACTGCTTGAGGCCTATCACGATCAGCCTTATTATGGGGAGATTTTGAAGTGTTAGCTCCGTTCTTTAGAAGGCCTTACTGCCGGAGACTGAAATCCGTGGAGTAAGGTGAGGTGTGACATCTTTGTAGTCGACATTTTCTAACTCCTTCCTTCTGTTAAGAAGGCAGCATCGCTGCAGATGCTGGTTATCCGAGGGAAGCACCTTACTGCTGTCAACTTCGATGCAGTCAGCAGTACGACTACGCCCTCAAATCTTAGGTTGCTGCCTTTGGTTTTATCGCTCTCCAACAGACCTGCTTGGCATGGTAGGACCTTGAGAAACATGCATTCCAGCCAATATAGCTCAGTTGAGTCATCATGATAGGCAAGCCCGACCACCACGTCAAGGTAGCAGCTACCGTCGGGAGTCTAAAATCAACTTGCTGATCTCTAGGTTGGAATCCGACTATCCAAAGTCTATTGTCACAACCTCGGAAACTCACATGCCCAAGGACATATTGCACGGACATATACCTACCGTCGTATATAAAAGGATTCAAACGACCGCACCACTAAGTGGTCTGAATCATCAACAAGATCGATTGTCAGATGGTACCTGATGTAGCGATCATGAGGTTTCTCGTAGTTTAATCACTAGCTATCGTCAGCAGATGCACTACATAAAGCTACATGAGGCAACTATCTAGAAATTAGTGACTAGAAAGAATTAAATTACTCGAAAATTACTTTACTCATCAACATACTTCCCTCCAATATCAAGAAACTACAATAAGTGAGTGAAATTTTATTGGGAAGAGAACAAAAACCAAACATTCAATAAACAAACAATATAGTTTTCGTATCACGATGACTTAACAGCAACTTACGTCAAAACATTTTCTAACTGTGAAATAGAGAGTAAGTTTCATATTGCTTCAATTTAAGGTTAAAGGGAAAAGTTATTGCTTATCTTGAGGCGGGATGATAACCACAGGAATATGAGCATGATGAAGGACATAGTCGCTGACACTGCCCAAGAATGTACGACGAATAGCTCCAAGACCACGACTGCCCATCAGAATAACATCTGCTTTGTGCTCTGAAATCGCCTTAACGAGAGAGCTGCCAGGTTTAGTGTCAACATGTAAAAACGCATGAGCGCTAAGTTTGTAGCTTTTAGCCTCGTGGATATACTTCTGACCAAGTTTTCTACCATTCTCAGTGCTTATTTCCATAACTTTCGTTATATCAGGCATTGTATAATTATCAGCTAATCCAATGGATGGAGTACTATATACCGGTTCTACTACGTGGACAAACTTTATGCAGTCAGTGTCCCTCTTCATATTTTCCAGGTACCATCGGAATGCCCGATCACAGTGATCACTGCCATCAATCGGAATTAATATCACACGAGAATATTCGCTTTCATTAACCATGACTTACCGAATAAACTTTGAAATTCATGAATGCATAATATTAATTAAGACGTAGACGATTAACCAATGAGCGTCAAGATTGTGAACTTTACTCCTGTCGTATTGGTTATTAGTAGGTATACGGACAGATCATATGAGCCAGTAGTATTCATGTATTTGTGTGAAAATTCCTATGTATACAGTAGGAAAAGTAGTCAATCTGTATGCTACCTGCAAGACAGTTTAGGTATATGACTTTTGAATGAATAATGATTTTTCTTATCCAATTTGCCCTAATTTTTCTAACTCACATCACTGTCTGTTTGTGCAATAAGAAATTGACAGTAAAAGAGTTCCGTTCACTGGTTTTACTAGGGTATATGAACTATTCATTTCAGAAATTTGTCACTTGTTTTTTACATTGGTGAGCAGTAATTGTCTTAAATTTAGTATTATGGAAATTTGTTTAACAGTAGTTACGTCTACTGAGAACTTATTCCAAAGCACGTTAATGTGGGTTGCGTAATCGTCGTAGTTATTGACTTTTCGTAATAATTAGCTGAAACGTTGATTATAGTGAAGCAAACAAAATGTCAGATTGTTTTAAAATATCATGAAAGTATGCACTTCATATCTTTTCATTAGGAAAACATTCTTGGACTGTAAGTCACGCTAAATCATTTGAACGAATATAGAGTGAAATAAAAATTTCGTAAGTATTTACATCATTTATATATTTCTCAGTACTCAACACGCTATATAGTATTAATGAATATTAGTTGATCTACTGATAAAGAGAACAATGAACAGCTTATGGTGTTTAAGATAAAGTATGATCGTCGTTACATTGCATAGTCATTGAAGCTGGTAATTACAAAGATATGCTATTAGTCTGTATGGTCGTATAATACTTCGCTTCTGTTACCTAAAGGTCACGTCAGACAGAGAAGGAAATGCGGCAGTGGGAATTGCATTGTCTGTAAACCAAGTATCCTAGTTAACACGGAGCATTATTTTCGACAAACTGTAGTCAAGTTATGCACTTAGAAATCAAAATTAATTGTTATGCCTATTGAGTGGCGTAGTACTATGTATAGATGACCTTTAAAAACCAACATTTTATGACCTCAGTTTGGATGGAATGAAAAACATATTTAGTCGAATAAATAAATCTAAGCTGAATACAAACTTAAAACGATGTTTGGTCGAAAAACATGTTATGCATTAAAGAGTAATGTTTTTGACGAATCAGTTTTTGACTATTAGGAGAATGTCTACTTATCAACGAAATTAATTTACACATGCTAAAGAACTACAGTAAAACGTTTTATTTTTATGAGTGTCATCAAAAATTTTGCACTTTTTTCCAGTCACATTGAGCTGTCAAATTTATTAGGCTTTTTCACTAAAAATGTACGCATACTTGAAAGTTTTCTGACTTCGGCTTTCCAGGCCCTCTGGAAACGAGTAAACATAGAGAAATAAGGAATATGATTGTGTAAATTTTCAATTAACGATACCATCGCGTAAACACAGACGTCCAGAAGCTGCACAACATCTCAAGCTATCTAAGGAATGTTTACCAATTCCTAACGCATTGAGTTTTATCCTCTGGCTGACATGTCATAAGGTCTAAACAAACGCATTAGATGGGAGAGAAGGACCTACAGTCGTGAACAATTCCCTAAATAAATTGTTGCATAGGCTCTCGTCATTGATGCTGACCCCATGTTTGTTTTATTGGACGTGACTTGCTGAAGGCTCTGGGTCAAGCATCATAACTATGTCACAACACAAAGCCCTGTGGGAAGTAACTCCCACTCTAATCAGCCAGCGCAAACGTCACTATCTTGTTTACGACGTACTCATTAGACAATAAATATAAATAGTATTCTATTTGACATATAATACAGTTTCTATGATGTATAATAATATCACAAGAATCATGTATAAAGTTGGCTAGATCCAAAGTATCACCAGTTACCTGGTCGATAACTTGAGCTTGATTGTGATAGTAGTGATAATTACTCACAAATTTTATTGATTGATACAAACTCTCCCCACCTCCCCACCTCTAATGAAGGTGATAGAATAAGTTGTTAACACATCTGAGTCATTTTTGAAGCAAAAGAACACACTTGTGTACAAAATATTTCATACAAAATAGTCGAAGTTCATTAAAATCACTAATGTCTATTAAATGTTCATCTCGTAGGTCCCTAGTAAACACCTGGAATGTCAACATGAATATCAGGCTTATTCATTCTTAATACAGTGCATTTCATACGATTTTGCGCTTGAAGAAGTCCTTGTAGTTAGGTTATATTTATGTAAAACAATAATTGCATTGTACATTGTTTGATTGCTGTTTCAAATTGCAATACACGTTGACAATTTCACATAGATTTGACATTCAAATTGAAACAACAGGAAGTTAGAATCATGAACTCAACACTACGTTTTTATTCCAAAGTAATTATACTTTGTCACTCTGAGGAAAAGTATTAATTTTAATATTCTGAAAGTGATTTCTGTACACAGTATTTATAGTAGGAAATGCTTATATTGACCAATTATACATTACTTCATAAGACATCGATGAATTTTATATAAACCTAGCATACGAATCTTTTTCCGAACAATCAATGTATTTGCCTTTGCACTAGTCATTATCGAAAATGGAGTGCCTACAGGACAGCAAGCAAATGTTTTCTATAAGATCAAATATAATTAGTGTTATGCTGACGTACGTAAAAGGATCATGACGGTAATTTGTCTAAAACATATACTTGAAGCCACCCTTGATCTATGGAAACTTGAAAATAAGTTAACAGTACAACTACATTTAAGAGAAACTGGAAACTTTCAAATTCTATGTAACAAATTTACTTCTAAAATGTTTTGTTTCTTATAAAGAATGATTAATACCCGAAGCCTACATATATGGATAAATCCTCATAATATAAATAAACGAGATGGAGTACTTTTATCTGCACCATGGCAATTGATCATTGATTAGTGAATTCCAGACTTAATCCACTACTCCAACGCCCTATTGCCACCTAATACTATTAACTACATAGAATAATGTCATTATTTAATTAACTCTAATAGTTAGGTTTGGTACTGTTGACTGGTCACGTTAACACTACATTACATACAATTATTTACTCCGTTTATACTTATTTCATGGCCTATTTATGCTGCCTGTAACAGAATATACTTTCACCTTTCGTCCTATAATTATCATTGCGTCCATTTATTCTTACTTATTATCAGATTCATGATGTGACAAGTCAATCTTCAGATTGTTTTTTTTTTCCGAAGTCGTAGCCTAGGGTTATATTTGTGCAAATCCTTATTTGCAACATGTGAGCTACAAAATTTAAACGCGTCTTCTTTCATTCACGACATTCAAAACGCTGGTCCATTTATAATCACTTTTGTAACATATCCATACTCTGCATTTGATTGGACAGTCGTAGTGGCATTTAATCTCTCATTTACATTTGCATTTATATTCGATCAATTTGAATTTTAGTAATTCCGCTGGAAAAATTCGGACTATCTTGTCGAGTGAAACGATGGAATTTCCATTAATTTGATTCACTGAGAATATTTACAAATATATTTTATTCCAAAATATTCTAAGTTGGTGAAAAGAATGGGTAGAGTTAGTACCTACTCAGGCATTGCACAAACCAATTCACCGCATAAGCTTAGATTACGATAAAAAGACAGAATATTAACATGAAACTAGGTTAGGTGGGTGTAGTGAGCAACAAAAGTTTACACATATTTAGACTTGCTACTGTTTCTCAAGTTAGGTAAAATATAGTCGTTGACGTGAACACTTTCAGTTCAGTATTGGGAAAGGGAAAATTACCAACGTGTCGTAAAAATAAATCAGTCTGTTTCGTTAATAGTTTGTAACAAATTGTTCAAGATTCTCTAGAATTTGTTTGTAAAGTGGATTTAGAATAATACGTTTTCACTCTTGAAACCATGTTATGGAGGCTATATCTACGTGGATCTACAAACTGAATTATATCAAACTGTGTCAAAGCTAATTTGTTCAAATATATTGTAAGAAACAGATGCAATTTTAGCCATCGCTCCCGTAAAGCGTCTAGTCCCAACTTAATGCATATAGTTTTCGAGTTTAAAGTGCAGTCACTTCCAAGAATACGAAGCGTAGTGACGTTAGACAGATTCTGGTCTAAATTTACCCTAAATTCAAACACTACTGAGAATGAAAATGAAGTTATATAGTAGTGACCTGACATATTTTTTAAAGTAGAATAAAAAAAACATTGTTTTAAAACTTATGTGACATGTAACCCAAAAGTTGGTGCAACTTAAATGTATTTAGAGTAGCTTGATCTAAGAAGGACAGATTGTAAGAATATTTAAGTCCTAAGTCAAACATTCAACAAAACGTTGATAACTTGTTACCGTTTATGAGAATATTCTAAGTGAGTTGTGAATCTCCAAAATACATTCACTCATATCATGAAACTCTGGATTCCAATTTCCATTTTGAATACAATGGTGAAACTTTTATGATTTCAGAATTAATGTTATTGTATACGTGAGTAAGCTTACAAGGAGGAAATGAATACACCACTTTAAGATCATCAGTATGCAGTAAAGGTTTACTTGTACTGAAACACTTGAAGCTATCATTGAAGTTAGCTATAAAGAGCAGAATATTTAAAAGCTACTTTGTGTAACACCATTCGTAATCTGTTGAGCATCTGATAGACAGGAGTTAATTTTAATTACATGGTATTGATGGCGGAGAGAATTATTTAACCAAGTAGGCAGGTGACCTCTGATCCCAGAAGATGTAAAAGGCTGTAGACTTATTAAATCAAGGCAATAATACCAAGTGATCATGACTGCATTTGGTAAAGACGAAGTTGAAAAAATCGAAGTGAGAAAACCATGTTAGGAATTGAAGATAATATTTTCAGAAAGTAGATAATATGATATTACCTCGCATGATATCGCTTCTATTATTCTGGAGGCAAGTGGGGTGATATTTATAGGCTTGTACGTGTGAAGTTGTTTCTCTCTATAGATTTGATCCTAAGAGTTATGCATATAGCTTTTAATTTATTATGATAGATGCTTGTTTCTAGCTAGAGATTAATCAGTTTTAGCTGGAGTAATAGGATATAGAGTTCGCCATATTTAAAGTAAATGGATGCCACCCCATCTTCACCAAAACTGTTTGGAGCTTTAAGAAAGCTTGTGGCTTTACGTTTATGGTAGTAAGTGGAAGAAACGGGATTCATGCCGTTAATAAACATCTGGATGGTTTCTAGTAGAATATTGTCCACGGGTTTACGTTTGATTGCAGAATCTAACTGAACAGGTTAACGATACTAATAAGAACATTTGTAAATGAGTTGTCAAATGAAATGCAAGAAATGTCAATATTCTGTTTAATTTAAGGTCCTTATCGAGTAGGCCTACCAAGTTTTGTACCTCGAAGTAATTATATAAGGATGATAAATCTGCATTAATAACCTTTAACCTACGAGCTTCTTTTTTTTTGACTAAAAACATGGTAATTCGACACAAAGATGATAAGTCATTTGGCCTAGAATAGCATTTCTGTATTTATTTTGATTTCCCACAATAATCAATATATATATATATATATATATATATATATATATATATATATATATACAAACATTGGGCTTTATTGCTTCCATAAGTCGTTCACATCTGAGCATTTTAGAAGTGTTTGTAGCAGGTCCCAGTTTACATATTTGTAATTGTCATGTGGTATAAGCCTATTAGAGCGGTTTGAAATAAAAGGAAGAGCACAAAAAGTGAAAATTTAAAACTTGTGGAGCTTAAGTATGTCGTAATTGAAATAATAGTCATCAGAGGCTTGCCGCTATGCTATGTCGTAGATTGAGGGAAGTTCGGAATGCATACTACTGGACCTAAGTTCAGTGGATTTTATGACTAGGTGTTCGTTATAGGACCAGAAAGTTCTTGTTTCAATACATGATAGAGTTGTGGACATGAACTATTTAAGTCCTCATACTAGGATGGAATAGCCGTTACCCCGGTTTTTAAGGCACTGTAATTGACTAATACGGCGTGCAGATTGTTAGTTGTAAAAAACACCTTTAAAACTCTAAAGAATCCTAAAAGGACCTTAAATTTCCTTTAATAAATCAACTTCCCTTAAAGTACATCGAAAAGTTTAAGAGCCAATGCATTATGTTTTTCCCTAATTTGACTAGTCTAGTGTCTAATACAGTAACAAATTTAACTTTATAAATAACGGACAAATATATTATTGCTGAATGAGGAAAAAAGATATTTTAATGCAGGGCATTATTATTTTCGACAACATCCTTTGCTGAAGCTGCACATTTGTATTAACACTGATATAACATACTCATTAAACTAATCAAAAATCGGGAACGAATTGCATCATGAAATGTTTAGAAAGTGTATCATAAGGAGTTCCGTAACACATAAAGAATAATAATCTGAAAATAAATGTCAACTTGACAGATAAAAATGCAATACAGAAAACAAATTAAAATCATGAGGTTGTCAAAAAGTACATAAACTACTATTTTAATGAATGATTAATTCAGAAGATGGAATCAAAAATAAAAATAGACTTTATGGTAACGACAAAACAAGGGCTTCGACAAGTCATTTTTGGACACAATTCAAATTTGAAACTGTAAGCTGCTACTGCCTCTTTGGTGTATAATTTATTATTAGTGATCCTTACGTTACCAGCTGTTTGTCCATGAAGATGATTTTAAAGAAATCTTCTGGTGATGCACAGTGGTCAATGGTGACCGGATTTTCAAAAATTTAGCGAGGAAATGTTCTGAGATGCGTTTGGAAGGGACTCGCCTTACAAGGTCAATTTACACTACTCTACATGAGCAAGTAAACCTATAGAGGTACATAGATGTGTACCAAAGAAAGAGATTATAATTTGCATAACCACAAATCAGAAACTGGCTAGAGAACACATTGAGAGGATAAAAGGGATAAAAATTCTTCATAAAGATTTCAAGAATTCGTTATTTGTTCCTCACCTTTTACATGTTTTTTTTTAATTGCACAATTAAATCTCACTCTTTTCATATGTAAACTGCATTTATTTAGACAACCTTCAGCATCTGTCGCGTTATTTTTCAGCTTCTTTCTAAAAATTAAAATTTTCAAACGTTAGATAAACATGCCTCTATTTTACATTGGGAAATATGTATTTTAAATAACTGTAAATATAATTATAGAGTTCCAGTAAACTGCTCTGAAAAGAAAACTTTCTTTGCTAATTTGTTTTTATTTACCATGAACGATAAATTGTGATCATTAGTTGTTACAGTGAATTTTCTGACCTTAATTAGATACCTAACGAATTAATAGCAAATAACATAGAACCAAGATAAAACGGAATATCATCTGGATAGCTAACTGTAATCCAAAATAAAGGGGCGGATTGTGAGCTGGGTTTTCACGGTAAAAACTTAATTAATGTATAAGAATTGAAACTGTTGAATACTAAACAGTTAGTTCTCTACTTAACTCCTATGAACAGAGGGCTATGAATTTTAAATACGTATAATAGATGTGAAGGGTCACGAGCGTAAGTAAATATAATAGACGTAAGGAAATATGAACAATGAATAAATATGATAACGTAAAAAATTATAATACCAGGTTATTCAACGTAAATTATAGTAGAGCAAAGTCATATAACTTCCGCAGGACTTACGTAAATTAATAAGTAACTTGTATCGCATAATAGTGGACACATTGATTATTTTTCTGTTAACTATCGAATCTAACAAAGTTTATTAAATGCAAAGTCAAAGGTGAGGTCGATTTTAAAACCACGTCAGTCAATTTTCAGACTGAATTACAGCTTTATTAATCATCTGTATGGACATTTAATTAATTACCTCAGAAAAATCATGATATACTTCATTGAACACCACTTCGTTAAAAACGTTTATTGATAATTAATTGTCAGTTAAATATCAACAGTGGAATGCAAATACATCCAGCTAACGAGTCCCAAATACGACGAAACACGCGTCCTGGATTCCGCTTGAAGCCACAATCCAACTTAAACAATATTCGTTAGTTGATTAGTTTAAAATGCTACTTAAGTAATTCATGAATGCTGGTATGATATCATCATATCAGAAAGAATATTTCAAATGAAAAAAAATTTAAAAGTCAGTAAAAGCCAGGTTAAGATTAAGATCATAACAGATCAAATGTTGATAACTAAAAACATAGACAAGATTCTACAGAAGTACCACCATGATAGCATGATAATTGTCGAAATACTACTTGAATGCCTAACGATGGAGACTAAACACTATTTAATTTACCATGGGTAAGATAATCTATAGTGACATAGGTCAATCAACTTAATATCATTAGGAAATGATTTACAGACCACAGAGTACTGGTAAAATGTCAATTTGTATTTTAAAACTGTCACTGCTTACTCACCCGCCATAATAAGTACATTTAAATTCACTAGAAAATCCAAAATCACCAACCCGCCCCAACTTGTAATATCACTCATGTAAACTGCAAAGATCAAATTTTCAGTGTTAAACACTCCACTCTGTGTCCTTGATCCGAACAAACAAATCAAAATGAGGTTAACTTTTGAATCAATGAAGATCAAATAGGTTGAGTGGGTGAGAGATTGAATAGAATATGAATAATTTGCTGATATCGCAAATGATCGATACACTTATTTAAAGTGAAGACGAGTGAAGGTGAGGAAATTTGATGTCATAGAAATTTGTGACAAAAGTCAACTGATGGATTAATCATTTTACTTCTTTGTAAATAACAGCTTACAGTCTTGCGGTTTTTATGAAATACTTGTATATATAGAAATCATTAGAAAAGCGTAAGTTTATAGATCCTTCGTATATGTAAACACAAGTTGTATCTGTATTTATCTACTCCCTTAAAATTAGCCTTTAATTTTACCATCAAATATGGTGTGAAAAGCTTAAAGCTATTTGGTCTGATGTTTTTATTTTTTACGTATCTTGGCAAAACAGCTTCTTTAAATTCACGTAAGTGGTACTAATCCGACCACGTATTTTAGCCAAAATACTGTTTTGTACTAAATTTTCAAGCTTATCAAAAATGATTCTTTAATATTTTCTTTACAACAGATTTGACTAGGTACTATTAATCTCCAATAGCAGTCAATAACCCGTTGGTTATTTATTATGAATTCATTATGCATGTATGGGACAATTTCTGAGATCCATCGAATTTATGATTGTCATGTGTGAAGGTGTCAATAAAACGCACCTGATCACCAAAGTTATTTTACATGCTGATGTGTAGAATAGCAGACATGTAACCTAAGACCAAGTGATTTGTTGAACTTGATCATAAACTTAGGTTTAAATCAATGTGCATAGGAAGTTATCTAGAAACGATAAACGAGGGGGAATAAAATATTTATTTGAACAATATGCCATGACGTTTCTTATGGTTAGAAGTTTGTAAATATGGTATTGGTCTCGATATAAGTGTAATTCTATTGAACTGCAAGTAAACATCTGATGATTAATAACTTGATTCTATTAAAGAGTTTTTTTTTCTATACCACTAACATAGTTAAAACACATAATGAACTTTACATCAAATTACGTCTCATGAAGAATAAATAATGACTAACAATGTATATGTTTATATTACTTATTGACAATCTGACCAATAACACATAGTGATCAAAATTATCCATATTTAATATAAACATAAACCGAATAAGGTTGAATCAGGTTTCACTGACTTCAACTTAATCCTTGCTGTAATTTGCATGAGTGTAACAAGCTTATAAATTAATTTACATAGCTTATTTATGTTTGTTTAACACATCAATGAAAATATTTAAAAACGCATTTTAAGAAGTTAAATATACGTAAGGTGCATGCACATTTTCAACTTTGTTTGAATTCAACATACTCGAACGAAAACGCTATCCAGTGGGTCTTAGTTTTCAATGGTTATCTATATAAAGCACATCGGCAGTGTCAAGAAAATACAACAGTCTATTCAATCACGTAAAGGAAAAAGTTCATCATGTGCTTACTGATTTCGAGAAGTGATTCCAACGGTTCTAGTAACTATTCTGCATATTACTTATATTCCTCTTTATATACTACAATGGTCATTTTATATAATTCAAAGTGAGTAGTTCAAATATACATTTGGAAATGATAATATGAAAGCTGTAAAGCCACAAATTATACAATTTTTTCTTGGTGCCATCCTTGCATGAGAAGCGAGGACCACTGAACCATCTGCTGAGGAAAAAAGTTAAATGGAACTGGACAAAGCAGTGCCAAACAGCCTTCAATGACTTGAAAAAGCTCCTTACATCCGACCTTATATTGACTCATTATGATCCGAAAATATCGATTATTGTTGCTGTGGGTGCGTCAGCATATGATGTAGATGCAGTTATCTTGCTTAAATTTCCGACTGGAAAGGAGAAAGCTATAATGCATGCTCCTAGGACGCTGACCCCTACTGAAAAGCGTTATAGTCAAATTGAGAAAGTTCTGGCTATCGTTTTCGCAGTACGGCGCTTCCATAAGATGGTGTATGGACAACGCTTTACAATACTAACTGGTCACAAACCACTTCTGGCAGTTTTTGGGTCAGAGTCTGGAATGCCAGCGCATTCTGAAAATCTATTACAACGTTGGGTACCAACTCTGCTCGGATATGACTTCGATATACAGTACAAGAAGAGTGAGGATTTTGGTCAGGCAGATGCCCTATCTCGAATTACAAGTATTTATCCTACGACGAATGAAGTGTCAGTGATCGCCGCCATCAATACAAGAGATTACGCTAAAGAAAGTTTCACTGATGCTATGAGAGAACTCCCTATTACCACCCAGCAAGTTGCTGAATTCACAAGAAGAGACAAAACGATTCAACGAGCGATCTATTATATGCAGCACAAATAGCCAGATTCCTTAAATGAAGAACTGAGACAGATATATCAACGTTGACAAGCTCTGTGCATGGTAGAAGGGTGACTTATGTTTAGGAAACGAGTGGTGATACCACATGAGTTACACCGAGCATTACTCAAGAAAATTTCACACTGGACACCGTGCAACAGCTCGAATGAAATCAGTGGCATGGAGCTACGCATAATGGTCAAAGATAGACGCTCAAATCGAAGACGTGGTGAGGAAGTGTGACCGCTGTCAATGAGCATCAAAAAACCTACCAAAGGTTGAACCAGTAAACTGACAACATCCCGCAAGACCATAGAGCAGAGTACATCTAGATTTAGCCGGACCTATGCCAGGAGTCTACTACTTGGTGCTAGTAGATGCATATTCAAAATGGCCAAAGATCCATCCGATAGTTCCTCCAACTACGCACAAAACTCTGGAAATATTGACGAAGATATTCGCGTGCCATGGGTTTCCAGAGACACCAGTCACCGATAATGGGTCCCAATTCATATCACAATTTTCCAGTGATTTATGTCGACAAAATACCATCACTCATAATTGCTCTCCGCCCTACCATCCACAATTAAATAGACAAGCGGAGCGCTTCGTGGATACCTTCAAAAGAACAGCATTTAAAGCAAAGGGGGAGGAGACCCTACCAGAAGTCATCCAGCGTTTCCTACTTGTATATAGGAGCACAACTAACGGCAGTGTTCCCCAAAAGAAATCACCGGCAGATGCACTTATGGGGCGGAAACTAAGAACAATAAATGAGGTGATGAGACCGGTAAGGAAGGTGACATCTATGGGAATGGGATGGAGGTGTATGTGAGGAACTAGAGACCAGGAAGTGATACATGGAAAAACGGAGTAATTAAAGGAATAAGAGGAAAAATGATATATGAGGTGGGAGTGGAAGGACAAATATGGGTTCGACATCTCAATCAGTTACGCAGTATGTTTAGTGAAGAAAAAGAGGACGAACCCAACCTAGCACTTGAATTTCTCCTTGATACTTTTAAGCTTCCAAGGGATAAACCAACAATGCTTGCAGTAAACAATGAGAAATCAACATCTGCAAAAGAACAGTCACTAAGACGCAGCTAGAGAAAACGAAGACTCACAGTAAGGTTCCAAGAGAGCGAGTTTCTTTCAAAAAGAGAAGGTTCTAAGAAGAGAAGGAACTAGTTATTTTTCATGTGAATATTCTTATTTTCGCTATTTTTTTATTAATTGTAAAGTAGGCGGTAACCAGTACTGCCGTTTATTTTCTTCTCACTAACCTTGCTATTTGTGATCATATTTTTTAGTCTGAGTAGCTAAACACTTGAACTGGAAACACATGATATAATTCAGTAGAAAAAAACAAGCATATATTCATTAAGTTAACCTAATCAGACAATATTATTCAAATACTTTACCGTTTTATGCTAATGTAATCTGCATTTGGATAGTACTTCCTTAAATCTACTAAATGTGAAATACTTGTTTATGGCATGTATTGATGTTTGGAACCTTGGTTTTACTATATTCTAACACGTAACTTGAATTATAGGCAGAACAATGAATCATGTGTTCTAGTCTATACATACCTGAAGAGCGCCTAAACGCACGTTTTGTGTTGCGCATATGGTGTCTGCTACTCTGGATTATAAGTGACAATTGTTATTGACATTAACGACCTGAGTAATTGAAAAGATATAATATTTAGGTACCCCTATGGGGAACTGTGTCTTTTGATTATCCTTATTGAATAATCGATATATTGAAGTAACTGGTGTTTAGAATCTATAAATAGTAAGTCCGAAACTTTATTTTTATTTATGTAAACACTGATTAACAGGACGTATTCGAAATAGCAATGAAATTCCCTATTCAGTGTAATTATACTCCTCAGTTAGTGTTTATTAATCAATGTTTCATTATATCGTCCTCTGTAATAACTGGATCTTATCAATAAAGTTTGGAGCGGGAGATGACCAAATGATGTTATATCATTATAACGACATGTATAAACTTAAGTCTCAATAGGTTTTAAAAATGTAAGGACACAACAACTGACCTCTAACAGCAAGGATTTAAAATCGGTTAGCATACATACAAATCATTATATTTGTTATTAACCAGTCTGAAATTGAAACGAATAAAATGAATGGATAGACAATCGACGTTGATTGACCGAAAAGCAAAGGAATGAAATAGACTCCTAAGTATAGAATATCCTGTCAAATCGGCTAACAGATTTGAATATGGATACCTATTTAAGTTATTTCACACCAGTTCGTTACTTTATTCAGTAATTACACAAAAGTATTAATTTGTTGGGATGGGGGGGGGGGAGTTAAAAATTTGCAAAAATACAGTTATTCATTAGATCAAAGAAGTTATGGGGATTTTTTGTAAGATTGGTTTGTAAACTTTCATCACATTAAATTAATTTAATGTGAGTCATACTCCAGAGTACATTCTACAACATTCAATTGTGTTGATAAGATATTAATGATTTCACTTTGATTAATGATCACTGTAAATTAATTGATATAAAAATGGATGCATTCATATAAATGTTGTTTGTTCGTCTAGTCTCAGTTCCGTTCCACACTGTAGTCTTCCTACAAGTCTAGTCTTTTGGAGTAGCGATGGGTTAGGATGAATAGAATCGTGGTATCCAATTGAAGTACAAGTATCAGAGATAACGTTTCGCTTCAACCGTAATAACTATAAAGGGAATCACATATATCATCCAGCTGCTCTAGAGCTGTATCGTATCGCGAGGTGTACTAACTCAATAAGAACCCACGCATTTGTCCCATTGGAAGACATCATAATCCTATAAATATATTCAACAAGATTTTGTAGAACATAATATCATTACCATAGAAGATATGAGTAGTAAAATGGTTATAGCCATTTTTTAAAAATAACCATTGGTTAATAGTGTAATGAAATTAGAAAATGGTGGTATATTTTCTCGTTTGACTTCTCTAAACAGTAAAAACTCTGACACTACTATTTGTTTATGGTATGCCGTGTAAAGGGATATTTAAAAATTGTTTAAATCGATTTATTAATTAACGATGAATGCGGTTAGAAACACGTATTGTTTTAGTAGATTTTCTACATAAACCTTTCTTCATACTTTTATTGATGTCAACAAAGTGTTATCTTATGAATATATTATAACCAGGTATACGTATAAATGATGTTTTAGTGAGTACTTTAATGACGATAGCTTAGGAATTATATTTTATATTTTAATAGAATAACTTCCTGAACTTTTAAATTGCAAACTGATTACCTTTATATTGTTAAAAGTACTTCGCATCCTAATTAACGGTTTTATGCAAACGTCGCATGACATGATTAATTTCATCAATATTAATTTTATATAAGTATTCCTTGAAATCTCTGATAGTTTGTAGACAATACGCATGATGGTCTAAGATGTGATCATTAAATTCTAACTCAGTGATTGAATCGTGTGGCCCTTACAATAAAACCTAAAGGTATTGTATCAAATTCCCTGAAATGTAGTGGGTGAGTACATTTGAAGAGACTTCGACTAAGATGAAACAGTTATTTAGTACTTCCTAGTTCTCAACAGTGCCTCAATTAACATTTTTCTATGATGAAAATTATCTTAGAATAACAAATCTTATACAGATGTTCACCTTCAGTAGTTTACTTTAAATTTTTATGAAATACTTGAGCACTAAAATTGCTGTCAATGCTAGTGTAAATTTATGAAACAGTAAGGTCGGTGAGACATTATGTAACCAACACTAGGCTTACGAAGTTGCTGGTAACCATTCAGTTTACTTTAGTATAATTTAACTTTCATTTATATTTCTGTATTTGAATCACTTTAACTTTAGTCATTGGCCATTAAACTCAACTATCGTGTAACTTTTATTCATTTATAGTTTTAGTCATCGATCAAATAACATTAAAATTTAAAAAAATAATGAAGGTAGAAAAAATTATTTACTGATTTCATTTTCTAATTTTTGACAAATCCCCGTAGTATTATACTATATCAACTGGTATTTTGTAATCTGTAGACTACTGAGGTATTTCTGTTAAGCCTGTAATGGTTTGTAGAGTGATTTATGATATGGTATTCAAATGTATAAAACTATAAATTACTTTTACGTCAAAATAACGGAGATAGGAAGTGCTATTTTTCAACTTTAAAAGTGGTAAATTCTAACGTTTCCGAATTTTCCATTTTAGGCTTTGATCTTATTAATTATTACTATTCGCAAATTGGACGTAAGTTATCTAGTATACTAAACTTGATTTTTCATTTTGAACTTCCAGATGTTTTAATTTCATTGCCTTGAATTTCATTTAATTATTAGAAAATACTCAAAATGAGAATTATTTTTGTTTTTTCATTTCTTCATTCCACCTCTTAGTATTTTCCTTGATAATTTAGTTCATATCAATTACTTTTAACCATCTATCGCTCGTAAATTAGGTAACCACCATAACTCATAAATTACAGCCAACATACATATCGTATGTCCGACAGCCTTTATCTTCTGACATAACTTTCTATATCAGGTAACAAATGAGATTTTTCAGTGTTGTTTATATACTTCGACTATAGTTTGGAAGATCAGGATTTGTAAGACTTATCAACATGAATGACCTTTCACTTAGTGTAATAATTACAGAAAATGTAAACATATTTTTGAGTCGCTCAAGATATTCTGTCAAGCCACATTAATCCTGTAGACCTTACATTATATGAACACAATAACACATCAAATGAAGCTGAATCAAATTACTGACAAATTCTTTAACAAAGATTTTTCCGATAGAGTCTTATTAAAAAATATTCTGGTATACTTAACTCATCTATTGACGATATGATCATACCTAATCGCACGTGATTAGTTAACTGACACCCAAATTGTATAAATAATAACCTAGACAAACCTTGAAAAGTCCTCATCATGTGAGTGATTTGAGACAGCCAACAGAAAAATAGTTAGTGGTATATGGGTCAAACATTTGTTATTATTGATTTATTTAGTGAATGTTATTTTTAGATGTATTCATAGACGTTATTTAATTAAGAATTTTAGTAACTTCACTGCATATTCGAATCATACTTAAAGAAAAGACTATTGAATTTAAATAACTAAACAAAATACCAGATATCAAAAATGAATGTTTTCATATCAGACATCATGGGGTGGGGGACTAGAAAACGAGACTGTTTAGACTAGTATAGAAATGATAACTCTTCGTCAAAGCATAATTACCTTATTTGTGTAATAGATTTTAATTAATATGCTTGCAGTGCATATGATATCAGCATTGTTTCATTGAATCATAAAAAGTTTGCCGTACTCAGTACACTTCTGCTGGTGCGCCGTACGTTCTTGTTATGTCCTTTTCTAGTGGTGTTAAATAAATGTCTGCGCAGCGATACTCTTTGTGAATCTGATTTTTTTCTCTGACAATGAATTTCTACTTACTTTCTGTTATGGCGCAGTATGGTGAAGTAATTTTAAATCTTATTGTCACTATCTACTAAACTTCCTGAGGTCGTTTTCTTTGTTTCATCCTACTGGTTACCAAAATTAGCATATTCTGTATTATGGTGGTCAAATTGGGAAACAATCTTCTGATCCGAGTCTTTCATTTTAAATAAATTTTATTCACATAAAGTATGTTTATTTAATGTTCTTAAAGTAACTATTAATACAGTGTTCATCTATATTTTTTTGACTGGTGATATACGCTTAATACTTAGGTGTTCACTAATTTCCATAATAAAAATTTCATTTTAAAGCTTCTGAACGTACTAACATCTAGTGTATCGAAGCACTCAAATACCTATTTTCATAGATTAGTTAGAAATTTTATCCGCGAAATTATTTTTGAAGCAGCAATTATTTACTATTACACTTATACCAGTACGTATCTGAGATTCAATTTAATTTTCATAATGAGAAGCAGTAGATCAGAGAGTTAATGCATTTTTGAGTTGTATACTACCACGAAGTAGTAACCTGAAGTCCTATTATGAAATTAATTATTGATCTAATAACACCTTCACGAAACTGTTTGCTTCAATAGTTGAGACGAATATTTTTAGGTTCTAATTATCGTTATGACCTATAGGATCAGGTAAATATGAATATAATTAAAAATGGAATCTATAGCACAAAAATAATTTTTGTTATGGGATTATTAAAAATGGCTAAATTAAGTACTCAGAAGTATTTATACACAAGAGTTTTACATTTGTTTTCACTAAACTTTGTTCTTTAAAATAAGATAAAAATAAGAAAACATAAGCTATATTTAAGTTGGATTGTGACTGGCAAGTGGAATCCAGGACGAGCGTTTCGTCCTATTTGGGACTCATCGGCTGGATGTACCTGCATCCCAATGTTGATGTTCACACCGGGAGGCAATCCACTCAGGATGCACATATGGCAACAGATGCTGACCATTTTCAGTCCATTACAAATCAACGGGATGATACAAGCCTATTCTAAAAAAAATATAAGTTGTTTCGTGAAACGATCTGGAAAAGAATATTACTCATATTTAAGTATGACTCGAATAATTTAGATGCTATATTCTATTTCAAAATGACATCAGTTGGAGAAACATTGTAAATCAGGGAGTGAACAGCGAAAAAATTGTTTCGCTATGGTTTCGCCAGTTTACATTCTATAACTAGATAACACTGGTCAATAAGAAAAAACACTTGCCGTTTTTAAGCCTATCTAGTCCACTGTTTTCTTGATAAAATTGATACATTTGAACCATTAGTTATGTATTATCGATTAGCTATAGTTGTACTTTGTTCAGCTAAATGTGACGTAGAAATAAATATTTCTAAAAACACTTGTTTTTGCTGAGTACACTTTAAACTAAATGAATGATCATACTTAAATATAAGTAATATTCCTTGCCAGATTGTTTGACGAAACAACTTATGTTTTCTTATTTTTATCTAATTGTAAAGAACAAAGTTTAGTTCAGTGATGCTAATATCGTCTAGCGGGAACTAGGTTAAATGGATGAACTCATGACATTACAGGTCAGTCAGTCAGTTACACATAGAACTTAGTATATGAGTACATCAATTCAAGTTGCCATGCTCCAATTAGCAGATAGAGATTAAATTGTCTGACCAAATCCCAGAGTAAGGGGGTAGTAATAGAGTTAGTATTAATGGAAAGGAATAGAAATCGAAGATAAGATTTGAGAAAATATGATTCAGTAAAAGGAAAATTATGATAAGTTCAGATACTTGAGAACATTACCGGACCGTTAACTATATGCCTTTTTAGTAGAAATGCCAATAGAAAGTAATCATGATACTTGTTTAATCTGTTAGTATACCTCAGCAAAATTACCATGTTTTTCATAACATGATTTACTATTCTTTTAATGAGGTTAAGCGTAATAAAGACATGTACACTTGGTATATGATCTAACTTTATCCGTTCCTAAGAGAAAATATTAACTTTGAAAATGTATAATGAAGTAGAGAATTGTAAAGTAAGTTTTCTTTAGATTATTGATGTTGGAAAGAAAGTAACTGTAATAACAAGAAAATATTTTATTAAGTTACTTTAGGCTACCATTTTTATTAATTATAAACTGGTGATACAATAATCAAGAAATATGCCTAACCTTTTACCTTTAATTTATTTGCGAGTAATTATCTACAAAACTGATATCTTCTAAAAGTCTGTAATGTTTAATCATGTTTACCGTTTTGTTACCAAATAATATATAAGAATGTTACTTTATAGATAAAAAGGCTCATTATTCTAATTAGTGTTATTGTATTCTATATCAGTTCACTTAAGAGGGATGGGGGGTATGATTTACCAGTCAGTTACATCAAATCGGTGCATTTATCTATCGCTCACCAATAATCGTTAATTCCACAACACAACAGCTGATTGTTATCTGGCGTTAAATATTTGTAGTCTCAAAGTAATGTTTAAAATAAAGTTCATTTAATAAAAATTATTCTTTCCTAAAAATAGTAATATTCATTTGATCAAACAATTCACCTATATATAATTAGGAGAGGGAGGGGAAACGACATGTGGATCAACCATTCAAATAAATTAGAATACAAACAATTAAACTTAATACATATCTTCACAAAACCACTTCAGTTCAACTACAATAATCAGCTCAATAGCAACTGACTTCAGAATATTGCTGAAGATCTAGTGAGAAGTCGTGATTGAAGTTCAAACATGTCGGGAGTAAAATTCTTAATATCAAAGGCATTGAATGCTAGTCACACTGTATCCAAAATTCATGGAAGTAGGAATTCTACGGTTGAACACTAGTACATTGGCATATATGGTTAGGTGTTTGCCGTTAGACCTGGATGCCGTTGATTCAGTTTCGTGGAGAAAACGAAAGTGAGTATAACAGAAAGGTCCTACAATCGGATGAAATTAGCTGACCATTGCTCCCTGGGTTTTAGTAGTACCCAACCAACATTAATCTATGACGAATATAAATAACTAAACTTAATACCTATCTCCATAAAACCACTTTTAATCCAACTGGAATGAGGAATTATTCAGAATGTATTTTAAACATTTTTATATTCACTCAGAAACTTATTAGCAAAATATATTCATGATCATAACTAACTAGCAAAAAAAATTTAAATAATTTTGTAATGATATGGTTACTGTGTTTTTGTTAATGTATTCCAAAAAAACCAGTTAACACTTGTGAACACTGCATTTATGCATAGGTTTAAAGATTATTTATGTTATGTAGCCAAAAAATAACTTGAAATTATTTTTATTTGCATAAAAGTGCAATGATTCCGTAATCAGCTGTTGTTGTGGAATGAATATTTTAACATGAAAAAGTAATAAAAGAAATAAACTGAAATTAAGTTTGTGTGACAGTTTTATTATATTTCCGTTAGCAAACTTATTGAAATGTTAGACAAATTTATTTGAAACTATTTAAATATGTCACTAGGAAACAACTATCTATATCTATCATGATACTGTTTAGAAGTTTATAAGCCCATCTGTAGACAGAATCAATTTTTGGAATCTTCAAATTTAGTGGTAAACATGCCGATATCATGACACAAATTAAATGTTATTTTCCAGCTCTAGTCAGCTTATACAATACACTCTATAATTTAGGAATTTTCAATAAGATACAGAACTTGGTTTACCGTTCGGTATCGAAAGATTTGCCTTCTCTGAGATAAAGATGCTGAATATTAGATAATTCAGAGTAGGAAATTTCCTTTGAGACGATGTCATTTACTGAAGCTGTATGGTTGCAATTTTCAGCCAAATTTAGCATGGAATGACCTATTACACAATAGAGATGTGTGTTACTTTACTGAACTAATCTGTCTAAACTAGTCAAATTTTATAACCAGTTAGTTTGCTTCATGTTGTAAATAAAAATAAAATGGTATTGCGTCAGATGAATTGCATGGAAATATTGATGATAATATTTCGTAACAAACAAACGGTTAGCAACTGAAGGTGATACGTCATTGAGTATAAAGAACATAATAATCGGTGTAGTAATCGCTAATAGTAATACTAACGGAACAAAGAAAACGGTGAAATAATAATTAATTATTGGAAAAAAGAAGAGAGTTAAAACCATAACGAAATTAGGTAGATTCAGCTTGAACTGTGTTCTACGAAAGCCTCTACAGTACGTAGCTGTTTGTTTTACAATCTTCTTAAGCCACTTCACGTGACTGTATCGATGACTGTTAAAGAATCTGATGGGGTAACATGACCAGAACTAACAAGGTGTTGTAGGACTGAGCTGTTGATGTACTTATACAATCCTTAGAATAGTGGAGGAGGACAACACCCAGATATATGCTTCGAGAAATTAATTTTTATACGGTTAGTTTATACAGTTCCACAAGAACAAGTAAATATATAGATGTATATTATACTGGCTTTAGGTGGAAGCTTGTCTATCACATGCCATAGGTTACCTCGAAAAAATGATGCAGAGTTCGATTAACTAGAAGATTTTCTTTAAAGACCTGGTTAGTTTACTTTCGAGATCCAGGATGTAAAATCATGGAAGTGAACGTCCATGAAAATTATTTTCTTCAGTACTTCAGATGATCTTTCCTGTTGTTCCTTGCTTTAATATTTATTTCGATGAACCTAGGAATGTACTGATGAATGATAAGTCTCTTTCAAAGTTTTTTTTCAGTTTTATGAATGGTGTCATTACTTCACATTCGTACGGCCCTTAAAAAAATAGCGTAGATCAAATTTAATTTTTGGCTTAGCGGGACTTAGCCCCAAAAATTTAAATACTGGTCATTCTAGTTTGCAAAAGTATATATTTCATGTGCACTTTAGGAGGACAGTATAATCTTGAAATGACGGATCCAAATCGTCTACGTTTTTAGAAAAAATCACAACTGATAGCTGACTCATCTTCCATTCTTCTTAAAATTATTGACAAATTTTGTTTAGTTTGTTTAGTGGTATATCTTTGAGTACTGTCCTTATAAAATTTTCTGACGTCATTTAAAATAGAAGTTACTTTGTTGATATAGTCTTCACGAATCATTACAACAATACTAACACCTTTACCAAGACGACTGATCACTAAATCTTTATTTTTTAAAACATCATGTAGCTGAGATTTGTACTCTTCCAACAGCACGCGTCTAGTTGCTGGTTTCGACTTGTATAGTTATTACAGAAACCGACAAGTGTTGTGATGAATCTTTCGAGGTCTTTGCTAAAGGCGGGGGTGGGTTAGTTAATTTGACGAACTAAGTTTTTGAGTTGAATTTTGATACCAGGTTCATCGATTCTTTTAGTGGAGTTACAATATTACCGATTTAACGATAAAGCTTGTATTTGTAGGGTGGATAATGTGGTACTAGAGTAATTAAACACTGATTTTTCTGATGCTTCAGTAAAAAATGTGCGAAACCCTGTTGGTTTTACACTATTCATATACTTCAGATTGGCATTCTTCTGAGTGCCATTTAGGCATTGTATTCAAGTATTCAGTAAAACTTTCACGTTCATCTACATCTATTTCATATACAGCATACGTTATTAATGAAATATTCTGATTAATTTCTGGTAATCAGGCTTTGATCTCGTCGATATTAGCCAAGTTTGGGTTGTTTCATATGGTGAGGATTGGAATGGTCACTATTTAGTTACAGCCTTTTCTAGGATTGTCTTGGGTATATATTTTCATCTACGAAGCGTTTTAGAAAAAGAATTCTACTATTTGTTGTTGCCAATTTGGCAGAATATCGTAAAAACCTCTTCAGTTACCTCACTGCCAAGGTATCCTCGTCATTCTTCAAAGAACGAAAGAAACCCATTAGATATTCTACTGAAAAGAAGATAAAATGGTTTTCTCTAAAGGTCGCTATACAGAAAGCCAACCTGAAACTGCTAGTAAAGCATTTTCAGAGTTGAGTCCTACTGCGCCGAAAGAGAAATTTGTTCAACACTCTCTACTAGGGCCATATAAATTTAAAGTGATGACACTATTGACGAAGATCTGGAATAACTACTAAGGATATTTAAAACTATTATGAGTTTGCTTAAATTAAAATTACTAGATTGAGACTAAAGCTTGTAATACATGAGCTGAAATTTAGGCATTCGTTTTAGGATGTCGTAAACTTAATCATCAGATCTATCTCTAAATAATTCAGGACTATAAAAGCTATGTATATAAAAATCAATATTAAATGATAGATACATTGACTAATTTAGTTAATTTACATTATTGAATTACTGCTAGCTGTCTGAAGCCAAGGTACTAAATCATACAATATATATATATATATATATATATATATATATATATATATATATATATATATATATATAAATACTTGTCATTTGCAAACAGTCTAGTTAGTTATGTATAAGCGTAGTCAATTTTAACTAGTGTATTGTGAAACGCATTAGTATGGACGATGAATGTGTAATATTAAACTGTACATATAGAGTAAAATATTTTGTTTACCAAATTTGTTTGTACACATGTAACAACTTGGACGTTAACTTGTATTTTTTCATGCTGTGGTTGAATTTATAAAATATGTACAATATCCAGAGTGTTTTTTACTGATAACTTTAGCTTACTTTCAGTACTCAAACTTAACTGGATACTTCAATAAATGGTTTGAGTCGTACTCAATTCAAAAATTAACATTCATCAAGACTGAAATCAGTTGGAACATCACTTGAAACCAGTATGAAATGCAGTCTTAGTGCGAATCCGCTATCTATGAACTCGACTATATTAGAAATGTGCCATGAAATTTGATAGTGATTGCAACATTTAAAAGAATTATTAAAGCTAAAATTATGGATTGTTCCAACTCAGTGTTTTCAAGATAGTGTGTTCACCATATGCCTTATGATTGTGATCCTAAACCTTTATGTCAGTGTACACTGCTAAATAGTTCAGTTGATTTCAGCCACTGAAAAAAACTGTCATTCGGCTGATTATTTAATTATCGAGTGTATGTTAACTTCAATTCAGTCTAGTTAGTAGCCACCTTCCATCAAGCATGTTAATTACTTCAATATAAATAATGGCTTGAATGTTAAAGTAGCAACTGAGATATATATTAGTGCTTGCTATTATAATTAATTAAAAGATCCAGAATAATATTATGAATTGTAGATGAAACTGAGTATAAGAACTTTGTGAGATTAGCCGTTTTTTACATGTAAGCTGTTCAACAAGTATGGTTGAATCTCTCGTTGATTTCGTAAACTGGTTATCCAAAAAAGGAATGGGCACGATACTTTGTTTGATTCTGAATTGCTATTAATCAATAATCCAATTAAACTGGTTAGGAAACAATATCATCATGTAAGGCTCAGGTGACTTAAATCTCATCATAACCCATAGTAATACACTTTAAGTAGCAATAAACTTAAACATTAAAATAACATAGCATATGAACAGAATATCTTTGTAAATAATCTCAGCGGATAAAATTAATGACAAAAATTCCAACGTCTCCTCAGCAAGCTGGTTTGAGCTTTATCATTAAACACGATTATTGAAAATGATGTTAATTCATTAAATGACGTCAGTCACTGTTCGTTTTTTAAAAGTATTGACGACGAAAAAATTCTATTCAAATGTCATTTTCTAGACATATGACCTTTCTAAATAGTGAGTGTGTAGTCTACCTAAAGTTCGGTCTGATAAATACCTCTAAAATGACTATATTTTTGAAATTTTGAGTCAATTATTGTTATTGTTTCTCACTTATGTCAGAAATTGAATCAGTAGAGATGAAGACTAACCATTCTAATCTGAATCATTTTGTGTTCATCTGTAATACTTGCACGACGTACTTAAGCGCCAATTTATATTTTGTACGTGAGTGATTCTAGATGATCCTACTGAGTTCTTACTCATGGTCGTTTTGTTTCCCTTTTTACCTTGTATACTACTCACCTCTGGTTCCAAGATTGCTTCCTTCAGTTGCTGACCTAATACATACGAATAACACCGATTCAGCCCAACTTACACAATGTTGCAAAACAATAACTTCTATTTAGCACTTATACTACTCTAGGCCAGGATACATAAATGGCAAACGAATATTAGCAAGTTAAAACTCACTGGACTTCATTTTAACATAGAGTGGAGTCATTAACAAAACGAAAATGAGTATAAGGAAAATAATATCACACAACCAATTTCACTCTTGATATTAGGTTTATCAGTTATCTTATTCTAAGTCACTCACCAAATACTGCAGCAGAAATTTCGATTCCCCATGAGTCACATATTAATTATATTTTCTGCTTCAGTTTCATTTGCTGTTGGTAATATTGTCATTTTTCAGTGATATCATTCTCTAGATGTTTAGTTACATTTAATAATATACTTACCTAACAAAAAGTAAAGTTTCCGGTTAAATTACTCTACGTATTAGTATTTGAACAACAGATACAATCATCTGAAGAATAAGAGAATATTATTATTCTCTTTAAATGTAGCATTTGGTGACTAACTTACTACTGAACACTATTTACAAGGTTTTATGAAAAGAACTTCAACATTTAGAGTAAATTTTTGTCCGAACAAAGAGAGTGATGGAAACATGTGAATAATTGGAAATTGCCAACTAGTGTATCGTAGTACTAAAACATGTAATAATCGCTAAAGAAACAATACAATGTGTTGAATCGAACTTAATACAATAAATTATTTTTTTCTATCAACTAGGTATAATTTATTGAAGCTACTTTCTAGATGGTTGCGATTAGTGAATCTCAAGTTGTGATATCAGTGATTATGGGTGATTCTGAACTAAAGAAAGGAACTGAATATATTGAGTAGAATTACAACACAACTAGGTTAATAAACAACGGCTAAAATGTCCGAAGAAAAAGATCTTGAAGGTTCTTATCATTCGATGTTTAAGTGTCTTAGCTAATTTACGGAGAGTTGGAACGGTATACAAGTAAAATAAAAATTCATTTATTATGATGATAATATAGTATTCTCAGAATTAAGTGTTCCAAATAGCGATCACGAAATAACACATCAAAAGCCATTTATCAGTTGTATTGATATAAATTAACTAGCAACTAAAACAAGCAGTTTCACAAATCACCCAGGAATACATCAGCACTGTCAAGGCAGCTAGCTCATTGATATTATTGAACTTTGTTTGGTCGAAGTGTCGTCCGGTGTTGGACCTCCACAATTCCAGCGTAGAATTGGTCATGACGTTCGTGGAGTGAGGTGGTATGCCAATATACATTCAGAAGCACAGAATATTGTTCACTAACTTGCTGTTTTAGACTTGTTTATTTCTTATCAAGGCCAGAGAACGTGTGCTGCTGTTGTAAACGCTGTATTACCAAGTATTCTGGTTGACTGGATAATATACGCTTACAATCACAAGTGTTGTTGCGATTGATTTGGCTTCTGGGATAAGAATAAGTAGTATTTTGAAGACTTACACTCACAACCAATCAGGCTCATCCGAATAGCTTACTTGACAGTCATGTATCCAATATTAGTGTCTAAATATGAAAACACCTTAAGGTTTGAAAATGGAACAGCCAATGGCAAGTAAATGATGTGATGTTTGAATTAATTTAGCAGCACACATGAGTTATGTAATAAGAGGAATGGATAAACAAACACATGAATTGTCACATATAAAAAAGTTACGTGCTTATGGGCACAGGAGTCATAAATAATAAATACCAGTACAGTGGAGGAATATGTGAGTCTATAGGGGAACGTGTGAATGTATTGAATGAATGCGTATACTAACTGAATTCACGTGTGACGCTTTATTACAGGAGGTGGAGATGTTGGACCACGGTTACATTAGATTTCAATAATTAAATGTCATTAGTGTACACAATCCTACGTATATTATTTTGACTTCACGCACATGCACGTAAATTGAGAAGTCATTAAGCCAGATTGCATAATGCTATATTTTGAGCTAATTAAATTCAACAGGCAATCGAAGTTCAAGAAACCTGTCAAGTAGGAATGGAATGCTCCAAGAAAAGTTGTTCAGTCATGCCTTGAACATGCATACAACAGAAAAAAATGTAAAATAAGTAAAAGTTACTTCGTTCAGAGGGCAATTAAGGCCTCTAAGACTCATTTAACAGGTTTCATTTGTTAAAAATATGCACCAAAATTAGGTTAAATAGAGTAGCTAATAGATTTGAATTATATGATAATTGGAACAAGAATTCTCAGGTGCATTACACATTATTTATTTAGTGACACAGTTGCATATATGCAGCCTCTTAAAAGATGCAACCTATTATCATTTACTAACAGGAAGTTTAAAGCTTCTATAAAGCTTATGATTATTCGCTTGACAAAAATAAACTTGATGATGGCTTCATCTATAAACAATGTATACAAATTTCACTCATGTATGTATATCTACTTCATCTCTTGTTTTAAATTCCACCTTTTGTTTAAACTGGAATGTTTAACTTTACTGTTATAAGATGGTTATGAAATGTATTATATTTAAGTTGAATTGAACCTCTTTTACCAACTCATATTATCTTATGAAAATAAGCAATAAAATATACTTTACTATCTGCTATGTTAAGTGATTCAAAAGGAATAGCTAATTTTCAGAACTATGTTTTAAATGACTTTCATTTGCTTTAATTATGTGTAAACATTTTGTTTCTATCATCATTATATCTCACGTGCTCTATCCCCTTGTATATCACATTTACTGTTAATATATCATCTCCTATTTATGAACTACAGTTAACTGATTGTGTACACGTTACTTCAATTCATTACCACTATTTCCGTTGTTTCGTATTAATATTAATTTTCTAATTGGCTGAGTGTGTTGTCAGATTTATGTATATATAAAGGGATGTTTGAAATATTATATGATCTATCTGGTTGCTGATCAATCTCGTGTTCTTCATATTCCGGTTTGGAACTGAGTGGTTATCGGGCATACATTCATGGACCGACTAGGCATTCATTTACGTTTGTTATTGTAATTTCGTGCTCACAGGATAACATCAATTAATTGGTCGTGTGCATCAGTTTTAAACAGCTTTCTGTTAGGTCGGACCACAAGAAGCGTAACAAACTTTCAGAACTCTGGTTTCGAACACTATTTCATTTATTCGAACTTTCTGTAATGTAAACATTTTGTTTCTATTATTGTTACGCTCCGCTTGCCCTATCCTCCCGTTCACCATAATCGCTGTTATTAAACTGTTTCTTATTATGGTCTACTGTTAATTAGTTGTGTACAAGTTGTTCCTATTCACTACCACTATTCCCCTCGTTCTGTAATCATGTTAATTTTCTAATTGGTTTGTTGTGTGGTCTGATTTTATGTATATATAAGAGAATGCTTGAAATATAGATTCGATTCTGTCTGGCTGACCTATTGGCTCGCATTCTTCTTATTTCGGCTTGGGACTAAGTGAGCACAGGGCAGGCGCACAATTACCGACTAGGCACTAGCAATTGGCACTCGGTCAACCCCAATCACCCAAATTCTTGCGTCATAACACTTTCTTACGTCATAATACTTTCGTAAAAAGAAAATACTTGTTATGTTACCGCTGAATTTATATATTCTTTGTGCATACTTACAAGACTGCTATTTAGTGCATTTCACAAGTAGATAATTGTCACGCAGTTTTCATATACAAGCTAGGTCTATATATATATATATATATATATATATATATATATATATATATATATGATGTTTCAAAACACAAGTTGTAGAAAAGGCTAAATATAGCTTAAACTACTGATTATTAACAATTAGTATACCAGCAAATATCTATGTCGAAACTAAATTTTACAAGGGTGTACACTGCAGAGGAGTCCCGTACTAGGACGAAATAGCTGTTCATTGTTCCATGGATTTTATTGGTACTCAACTAACACCAGTCTGTGACTAATACAAACAACTAAATTTCACAAGCGTTAAGTTTACAGCCGTATATCCTCGAAGGCTGTTGAAATTCAAAAGGCAGTGTATTTTGCTATTACTGGAAACTACACATATATCACTATAAAGCGTTGACAAGAAGCTTATTGAAAATAATTTCTTCAATAAATTGTCTGTTTTATAAATTACTTTGTAGAACTTAGAGTCCATTGTGTGATCGGTGGCCATTAGTTAAATGGAATTGTTATAATAAATGAACGATTGAAAACCAAGGAGCACGGGATAGCTTTCCTGTTTTTTGGAATTTCTCACAGCTTTCTCTATCACTGTGAATAAATAAATATTCTCCAACTAAGTCACCATACGTCAGTTCGCACTTTCCACTTTAGTTAAAACAACTTATTGAAACTTCAGAATCTAACCCCAGTTTACATTATTAATCACCAAATATACTATCAATCCAATGGTTTTCTACCGTGATTTCAACGAAGAATTTTATTGACTATAATAATCGAATGCTTTAAATTAAGAGAGTAAACATTATGACTAAAGTAATACATACAAAACAATTTCATTTTTCGAACAGTATCAAGTTTTTAAGATGGTAGAGATGATTTATATCGCAAGAAATGGTTTCAGTTAAAATAAGTTCTCTGTGCCAGAGCTTTCGTCATTATTCTGGACTACTTCATCGGCGCAAACTTCTGATAAAAGTAAGCTATAGGATTTTCTTTACAAGTGGTTAGCAACGTGTTCTGTTGACTATGAATATCTGTAGATTCTACAGACTACCAAAAATCCACAAGATGAATGTTCCATTAAGACCAGTGGTAGACTACACAAACTCGCCGACATATAATCTAGCAAAATATCTAGCTGTAATACCTAAACCATATGACATAGAGGCAAAATATGGAATTAAAAATGCATTTAATTTTAAAAACATGATTACAAATATGCGTTTAAGAGAAGATGAAGTAGTGGCGAGTTTTGACATTATAAATGAATATTTACTCGCAGACAATAACTTTAGTCTTCGTTGTCATTTAAAACCTTCAGAAATTATTAAATGCTTGAATTTATGCCTAAATTCTAGATTTTTTAAATTTCGAGGAGATCTCTATAAACAAACAGAAGGTGTAGCGATGGGATCTCCGGTGTCTCCAATAGTTGCCAAATTGTTTATGCATTCACTGGAAACAAATGCACTCTCAAAATGTGTCTATCCGCCCAAACTCTGGCTAAGGTACGTAGATGACACTTTCATTATTACGAAACGAGATGCATTAGATGAATTTTATGAAAATGTCAACAGTATTTCCAACAAAATCAAATTCACTAAGGAAATCGAGACTGTCGATCATAAATTATCCTTCCTTGACTGTCTGGTCGAAAGGAAACAAGACAACTATCTTAAGATTAACATTTTTCGGAAACCAACGTATTCTGGAAAATACCTAGACTATAAATCAGCTCATGCTAAATCAACAAAAGTGACAGTTGTTGGGAACCTGATAAACAGAACCCATCAACTAGTCACAGATAATAAAGACAAAGAAACTGAATTAAACTTAGTGATGTCTACACTAATGATGAACAATTACCCAAAGAACTTTATCAAAAAGATACTTAAAGAGAAACGCAATGCGAAAGCCAAGCCGTAGGTCCAACCGAAAGAGTGGACTGACACTATGGTTGTACTTTACAGGAATAGAACTTCTGAAGAGATTAGAAGAATTTCAAATAAACATGCCATACGCGTTTTCTTCCTAATAAACAATACACTGGGCTCTGCACTTGTAAATATTAAGGACAGAGTACCAAAAAAAGAACAAACGAACTGTGTCTATGAGATCAGATGTAATGATTGCAATGCCAAATACGTAGGAGAAACATCACGACAATTGAATGTAAGGATGAAGGAACATATACTTTGCTCAAAGCATATTCCCAAATCCTCTAATGATATACAAAATAAATCGGCAATATCATTACATTCAATAGAATCAGGGGACAGTATCAATTTTGATGGAATTAAAATCCTTCAAAAAGGTTTTAATCCCTACAGAGAAAGGCTAACATCTGAAGCCCTACACATATGGGCTAATCCGAATAATATAAACCGACGAGATGGAGTACTGTTAGCTGCACCATGTCAGCTAATGATTAAAAAATGAATTACAAACTTCTACTACTCCAATTTCCAATGCACTTCACTTATTTATTGATTGATTAATTCTGTTTAGAATTCTCTATTCTAATTACATAATTCAACGTGTAGCCATTTGCAAATATTCACCCTTCCTTTGACCTATAAACATCATTACATTGATTTCCTCCAACTATTATTTGATAGCAAATCCCTTACCGTGAACAGTATATGCTTACAAATTGTTGTAACATGAAACTATACACGAAGTGCACACCTTCCTTCATCCACAACAATTCCAATATTAGTTCACTTACAATGACTCACATAACAATTTCATACCCTGTATGCAATTGGACATTCGTAACTGATTTGACCTCTTATTTACATTTATATTCGATAATTTCTGATTTCGGTTATTTCCCTGAAGAAGCTCTGACCAGCCTGCCGAGCGAAACGTTGGAATTTTTCTTTAATTTCATCCGCTGACATTATTTACAAATATATTTTGTTCATATGTCTTACATACACTCAGCGCCCAAGTTTTGCAAATATTTTCGTTCAATTTTGGACGACAATACCTATGAATATCTTTGTTTGTTGTTGATACTTGTTTAGCCACCTTTTGCACATTTATTTTGATTTCCTTCCTTCTTGACCTAATTCATAGTATTACAGTTTTTTTTATTAATTTACTATTCAGTTGATAAGTTGTATCTAACCCAATGTGCCTATTGATTGCTGATTGACCTGAATGCCGAGCTTCCAAAAATGCTTCGGTTTTTTTGTGTTTCCTCTGTCTGAAATAGCCAAATTCTCTGAGTCAAACGTGTATCCATAATTTTCTGTATTCACTGATATGAAAGAAGACGTATTGTGGCGTTTGACGACTAAATGATATTTATGTAGGCTAGGATGAAGAGGTCGTTTAGTCAAACATCAAAACGAACAAATGGATCATCCTACCATATGAGAATTACATCAGAAATTACAACCAGACTATTGAGGCTGTTCAGAATAAATGTTGCACACAAGCCAACAATCCTCCCGTCAATCAATTATATGCAAACCAAAGGATAACAAAAAAAAGAATCAAACCGAAAGTTGATTACAAGATAAACTGCACTAAATGTGATAAATAACACATCTGACAAAGTAGTCTACCGCTGGCTTAACTCCCATTTGACCCATCAACCTTTACCATATAGATTTTCATGCATGAACTATATTATATTAATTGTGCACACATCGTCCCATCTCCTAATACTGTTGCTTTTGTTTGTGTCAGTGTCGTTCTCCTGATTAGTTTACTTTTCAATCAGGTTTTATATGTATATAATGGAATCTCTAAAATAAAAATTGACTCTGACTCTAGTAGTTAATATAATAATCGTGTGTTCTTTCTGTCTGGCTTGAGATTAGTAGCGTCATGGTAAACTTCTAGGGACCAGTTAAATCAGTCTTATCGTTTTCAGTCACCGTATTGATTCAGGAAAGGCGTATTCAGTAATTGGTCAACCGTAACGCCATAACACAGGACAGCTTTCATTAATTTCTAAATGATATTCAGATGTAAATGTTACAAACAGAATATGGTTTACGGGATAAGTAATCAATAAATTTTAATTAAGTAGGTATTTCCTATTAGATTCAGCGTGGTAAAATTTACAATTTCAGTATTTTTAGTGATGGGACACTTTACTGAAGTGTATGTTAAGGCGTAGAAGAAGTAATTTTTTCATCAGTAGTACCAACATCTATTGTATTTCCCATAACGTTTTTTATGTAACACAATTAGTGAATATTTTATCAAACCATCAAATGTACTAATCTGGTACTTACATACTTCAAGCACAAATGTTAAAATAACTTATTTTCGGTTATGAAATTAGTGATAATTTTAATAGTGTTAGTATTAGATGTTACTGTTGTTATCGTATCGTTGCTAAAACTGTCAGCAGCTGAAATAATTGAGTCATAATGCTACTTAACACGAGCCCACATCTATTATTTATTGGCATTAATAATAATAACAGTATTTACAAAAATTATTTTCCACTGTGTCTAATTCGTTAAACTTTACGAATATTAACGATACCTATATGAACTCATAATTTTCTGTCTCATAATTCTACAGTTTCCTATTTATTCTTATTTGATGGTTGCTTATACATACTTCTTGATAGTAATCAGTGTGGAAAATGTTTGTCTACTGTAAAGATTTCTAATTTATTCTTGAATCTATAAGTCCGTGTAATTTTAATTTTAATAGGTTACTTAATGGTACATAAACGCGGCAGGTAGTTATATTCATTAGATTATAATAAGAAATAGAATGTAGTCACGTTTAGACTTATTCACAGTGACTATGAACACATAATTTAAACTAAGAAATAAATAACTAGTACAATGTATTTGTAGAAAAATAATTATAACTTCTTATCATTTTAAATATGTCTAGTTATCATTAGTTATTTTTAATCCTGTGATCTTTCATTCTAAAAAAATAGAATCATCATAACTAATTTCAGTTTGTTTCTATTGTTTTAAGTTTTAACATTGTTTCAAGGAATTCTTTGTGTATTAAATGAAGTTCGTCTGATTCTGGTGTATTAACGGTAGACACTGTTTCAAAATTCATATTTGATTTTTGAAGTAAAAATTAACTAATGAACATTTAGATTAACTCTAGTTCTTAAAATTTAGTTATATAATCAAGTCTTAGTGTTTCATAAATATGCCACAATGCGTTATTAGTTGTATCTATGTATTCATAAGTGTGGGTGTTTGTGTATCTATTTGCTAATTCCATTTATTACATTTCTCCGGTGTACCATGTTGATTTGACTTTCACATTCATTACATGTCACTGATCGTTAACATTCCTCCTTTCTGAGCTTAATTATATTTAGCATAAATCTAAATGCAAATTTACTGACATTGAAATATTGAGATATTTAATTATTTGGATATATTTCTGCTCTGTTTTTGTGACTTATTGCGATTCCATCACTCGTTATTACAATACATCTTCATTTCTGTTGATACCGAGTTTTCATTGTGTTATTCTGTTACTGTAATCTGAGTTACTAGATTCTAAGAATACTGTGTTATCATAAAACACAATCATAGGATACCTATGTGACTGTCATAGTACTGGTAAGCCATTGCTAATGTTACACAAGAATACTGAGTAAATTTGAGACTCAGATTGTGATCAGACTATCATCTATAATCTACCGAATGTCAGTAGAAAAGTTTCTGTCAATCACACTGTGATAATAGAAATACATAATTATCTGACTTAGGAACCTAGTTATTCTAGCTGCATTTGAGTGAATCACTTAAAATCTGGAGAATGAATTATTACAATTCATTATAAATTTTAAAATGACACTATAACAAGTCTTGTTAGATATATGCATATAAATATCAATATACCCAATTAATGATTCATAATTTATTCCAAAAAACAAAAACTATTAAACAATTAATAGAGGACAAATAAATTAAGAGGGATTCAGAATAAATGGGAAAATTGTAAAATGTTAATCATAAAAGTTGTGCATAGATAAATACATGGCGTAGTATGAAAAAATATAAGTGAAATATTTTTTGCTATCACAACGTAAAAAAACATTCCAATGTAGTCAAAACACTTATATAATCCGTGTACTAAACATAAAGTATGTATAACCTTCCCTTACCATCATTATAATCAAATTCCATCCATTTCAACATCCGTGAATGGTTTATTTTTACTCATCCCATCTACCAGTTCGACATTTGGGCTATTCAAGGTTGAATTATTTTCGTCATCACAAGTGGAGTTTAACCATTCTCTAATGTATTCACTATATGATATTGATGATTGTGAAGGCGATGATGATGCTGAAGAGATTTTATTCAGCTCATTCAAATTGTTTCTTAGACGAGATTCAGATATTTGGAGAGATCTTTCCAATTCAGTAGTTGTCATATCATTTATGTTATCATTATTTATTTGAAAATCTGTTGTGTCATCCTGAAAAGACATGAAAAGATTTACATTTATTAACTCTTTGGTCACGAATACATATTATAATTATACTTACTATTATTCAGAACTGAGTCTGAAGAAAGGCTATTTGATGAAGGATGTACTGCACTTCGACGATATTATTTACTAGAATAGCAGAGTCGTATCTACAGCAATGGTTTACAAATCTTAGTCCATAATAAAATAAAAGGGTTTTGCATCACTTAACAGAGCATTTATAAATACTGTGAAAGTTAAGTGCAAACACCACAGTAATTGGTAAGTTTATCTCCTATCCTGAAGTGTAGGTGGAGAAAATTGTTTTTCAGTTCATGCATTTAATATTGTTTTGAAGATGGATGTGCGTAGGAAGTAACTACTTTCAAAATGTCTTTATTTTTTTACAGTTTGAACGGATATTAAATAATGACCTTGGAGTTACAATTTAATTAAATGTAATGGCAATTAGGACTTTATATTCGAATTATGATCATTGAAAAATCATATCAATACACCCTGTTTTTCTTGGATAAATCGGAGCCTACTTGTAAGTAGTCCGGATATTTTGTACAAATATCCATCATCATATATCTGACTTTATAATTTGAACTGAGGATTAGTCTTTCGTATTTATCATTTTTTCACGAATTCAGTAAGTTTACTTATATTTGCAGTCTGTACTTAAACCCACGTATCTTCATGTTATTGTTGTTCAGCACTGTATAAGTCATTCAAATTGAGAGGGAAGTTTGTGTGGAATGAATTTGGAACGTCACCTTTTGTAAAAAAGCATTATTGTTATATATGTAATGGAATTCTTCATTAGTACGCTTTCAATGAATATTGTGCCAAGATTGCTTCAGTGAATCAGTAATATTGCTTAATGTACCTATTGTACCTTTTTCTGGCTATCTGTACTTTTTATTTTTGGTGGTATTCAAATAAACACCCCGTAACTAATCCTCGTTCTGATCGGACAGACAGACAGATACAACGTAGGACCAGGCACATAAGTGCATCGGTCCAAGTTGCCACACCTCAACAGCATAGCAAGATGGTCACCGAATTCATAGAATCAGTTACTTTAATGGTAGTAATATATAAAAGGAAGATTGCATATAAGGATATAATATGTAGGGAGAGAAAAAAAAATTAGCTTGTAGAAGGAAAGGTAGAGTAATTTTAGTCTCAAGGTGTACGTGAAGACAAAGAATGTATACACCTACGTTCTGAACGGGGCCTCTTTTGTTGGCATAATGCACTAATAATTAAATTTATTTTATGTCTTTATCAATAGAATAATTACGATGTTCGTATTGACACGTAGTAGCCCGTAGTCACGTGGTAACACTATGAGAACTCAAAAGTAGTAATAATAATAATAGTAAGATTGTATTGCAATCACCAGTATTAAAAATCACAAGTAGTTGGCAGTCAGCACTCAGCAATCTAGGGGCCAACAATCACACAATCCAGTAATGCAGTAATACAAGCAATAATGAATCTAGCCAGGAATGTATATATGCATGTAGGAATAGCAGTGTTCCAAATACAGATAGTCACAAAAGAGTGAGAACAGGATAGCCACTGACAAGTAAGAGATGAGGAGGTTTGAATAAAATACCTCACTAAGACAATTTAGCAAACGAATGAGCAATAAGATACACACATGGGGGTGGGAATACATGAATTACAGTACACAGTAACGCATTTATAAAACATCAGGAAAAGTGTACACAGTCATATAGTTTTCTGTATTCTTATAAACTTCAGATTTTTTAACGTACTCAAATTAACAGTTAATAGAATACTTATATGTATTTTGTGACTGTTGGCAAGGGTGTATTCTCTTAAGTTTCCCATATCCTCTCTCATATGTTCTTATTACCTGCTGACTTTAACTGGGGAAATAGCGTGTAGCGGAAATTATCCCTTAAATAAATAGTTTCATAGGCTCTGATCATTGATTCTGACCTTGTTTGTTTTAGCGGACACGATTAGTTGAAGGTACTTCGTCCAGTATCACCGTCAGATCACGACACAATATGACGTGGTAAGCAACTCGCTCTCTAGTTAGCTAGACCAAATATGACTTTTCCTACATCCCTCACTGCCTTCTTTATTTGTATATGTGGGTTTAATCGTTAGAAGTTGCTCCGGTTATACGACAAACGTAACTTGGTCATATACCGGATGGACTTCAAGCTATAAGGAAGTATCTACTAAAAAGCTATTTAGAATTCTTAGAGGTCAACACATACGAAGTGTCCATGGGCCATGTAGAACTGGTGATACCTAACAATCAACCAACGATGAACACATACCATATTGTGATACACTTTTTGTGGGTTACAAATTTTGATTACCATTACAATGTTGCGCAAACAGAAATTTATACAGAGATTTATGGATAGATATATATCTGTTAAATCTCAGACATATTCTCATAATTCCGCTACTGCTCCTACATTTTTAGTGGTATCACAAATGTGATCAGTTTGTGTCAACAAATACCTCCAGAAAAATGTAGTTTACAGAATTATCGTTCAATAGTATCATAATCGGGTCAATAATTACTGATCTCTTATTGAGTTCTGCATAGGATAAAAATCTTGTTTAATGTACGTTTTGAGTGTATCATTAACTTTCTTTCAATAGGAGATTATAAAGAATATAGTGTGTTGTTAGTTTCGAATCCCTGTTTCTTCCAATCTTTGGGTGTCAACTTTTTGTACCGTTTCAATTTCGGATCACAGTTAACTCACTGAAGTTCCTTATGTTCTGTTGGGAAGTCCTGACCAGTGAGGTCCAGATAGGGATGGGACCGGAAAATATTGTTGCCCTATGCGCATGAAGGTTGCTGTGAATTATGATTAAATGAATGAAGCCGGAAATATGTACCATCATATGACAACAGAAAGGTTTGGTGGTTAGGCCCAATCTATCACACATGAGGCTCTAAATAAGGGCATAATCACTTGCTGGAATAAATTACTGCCCAGTGCTTCCTAAATTTCAAGCTATTTTAACTAATGTCGTAAATTACCTCCACATCATTAGTATTATGATTATGAAATATGCCAACCATGTAGCACATGACTAGAGGAGATGAAGAACCTTCAGAATAACAGTATTTTTTATCCAAATAGTCAAATTTACTTCAGTAACACTGTAATTGCAAATATTTATTACTCAATTCGATCTCGTGCTTTATAAAACAGTGACTTCATTATCAACACAAATTCACCAGCTTTAGCAAATCAAGAAAGTTTTGGAATACATATTTAGAGCACCTTGTCCCTCGAGTGTCGAAACCAACCCACACTGAAAATGCAGATGCCCACCAGTGGGTGATAATCCACCTAGACGATACCCAATATTGCCGATTCGCTAACATTTTTAACAAAAACCTATATTATATTTGGTCCCTGACTGGTTTCGGATACTAAGGACAGTTTTATCACTTTATTTGTTTTATTTATATAAAATTGTAAATATTCCTTTCACCCGTTTACATCACGATCCTTTACGTTGACGATGATCATCTAAATATACTTTATTCCAATGTTATGATTTTTTGGTTGACGATAGAATAAAATAGTTAAACATCGTTGATTTATATAAGTCGGTGATATCTGAAATACAGCGGAAAAAATAAAGCGAATTCGTCTCAGCCAGTAATATCTGTTGTCACTGCTTGGTAAAATTTACTGATTTAATTAATCACATGAATTTCAGTGAATTAAGGTCGTTTACTGAGTAATCAACATCTACACAGACCACATTTATGTAAACTTACCTTCTGATTTTGACCTAACTAGCTTCCCAACACAATCACATTTATATACCATTTTATAATAGCGCTTACATGGAATATTTAGTTTAGCTGCGCGATGGCAAACACAGTGCCTCATAAGATTAGAGAAATCCCCACTGGTTTTTATTATCGCTTTGTGATGTAATCCATCTGGCTTTTATTCGTAATGGCGTTCAAACGGATTTGGTGTTACTAACAACTTTTCTATCCTATCAAGTTATTTTTACTAGTGTGCTTTTTAATTGTGAGTACATGTAAACATTTCGCAACCTTGCAGTGAACAATTAAATATTTCAGCCTATCCGTCTAGAAATTTGCGCTCTTCTCGTAAATTCTGCTTTATTTGAGCAGAGAACGTAAGGGCAATATTTCGTATTCCGAAGATAATTTCTATGAACACGGAAAAACAGACACATCCACACAACTGTTAGTTGCTTTAATGACTCGCTGCAATAGTCCAAAGGATGAGCTAAATTGACAATATTTAGTTTTTATGTTTTTGATTCATATGAGTCAACCAAAGTAGCTTTCCCTAAGCAACGAACTAGGCTATTAATCTTGAAACAATTAGCAAGTCAGTGGTGCAGCAAGAAAATTATGTTGCGAGTAAAGATGATAATAGTGTTATGTCGCGATAAAACGCCTACTGCTATACGCGAACTAACCGCAACTCTAATCTGCAAATTTGTCTGCGCCAACTGATAATCGCAACCGTGACCAACAACTCGACAATCGATTACCCACTCCAAGACAAAACCAAGAAGACACAAACGCAGCACTAGGAAGACTCGATTCTATTATATCCCAACTCTGTATATATAGATACAAAAGCGACCTCGTAGAAATTAGAGTAATTAGCACACTAAAATGACACTACAACCAATCACAATGAACAAGGTCCGAGAGGAGGAAATGAAGAGCAGTACCGGTTACCGCTTACTTTACAATTAAATGAAAAATGGCAAACTTGAGAATAATTACATGAAAAATGACTAGTTTCTTCTTTTCTTAGCACAAGTGCCTATCATATAATTGTCTACAAACGATTCGAAAGCTAATTTTTTCTACTATTCATTCACGTTACATACCGGTATTATTTGATGAATCAACCAAAAATAAGAAAATCCATGTAATATTGAATTTTGAAAGCAACTGATAAATAGGCTGTTAGAATAACCTACAATTTTCGAGATACTAGTCAATATGCAGTGAAATTTTGAGTGATATTCACGATGTTGAGCGAAATTAGTGAATCGCCTCAAGATATGTACCATCGCTTTAACTATTATTCGTGTCGTCATGACTAAAGCCGGGATTATATCCAACCACGTCCTGGATCCCACTTGCCAGTCACAATCCAAATTCAAAAGTATCTTCTGTTGTTATTTTGGCTGATATACTTGACCAACGGTCAATCCAGCTTTTTGGTATTAGCGATCAAGCTTCCGGGTGACAAACATCTTTTCAGAGGCAGTTAGAAGACAGAAATCAGTGATAAACTATAATTATCAAGTGGCCACCTATGAATTTTTATTTAGGGTATTTTTTCTCTTCACAGAAAGACAGAGGCACAAGGTTGTCATTTTTTCTTTAACAGTTGTTAGAATAGTCGCATTTAGGAAGCAGAACATCAAATTTAGTTGTTGTTTGTTGGTATCGTGTGAATATCGTTGAGCTGTTCGACAATATATTTCAAGCAATGCTTCAAAAACTCAATACGGAGCTACAGCTGTTCACTGTACCGTAGAAAACAGTGGAGTTCACACATAGCTTTTGTTAGCAATGGCAAGAGTAGTATACATCAAGGCGTGATCCTAATTTAATAAAAAAAGTTTAATGACTCGTACAAGCTTGCATATGTTATTTGAACTGGGTTTCAAATAGCATAAGTTTTCTTAATCACACCAAAAAGACGGAAGTTTATGGACTAATTAAACTATCAACCTCCATCAATTCATAGTTATATCAGGTTATTAAATGTGAGGTATATAATCCTCCATGGAAAACGTATTAGTGCTGAAAATGAAGTCTAACAGCATTGACATTTTGATACTGACTTCCCTACCATTTCTGAATCTGGGTATCGGTTCCTGGACACTGGAGGGTCTCAAATCTTTAATGGAGAATGACTTTAACAGGTTTAACAGCTAAATATCACACTGGACTCAAATATTTTATGATTTGATTTAATGCATGTTGCAAACCTACTAAAACAAAGGTCAAACGAAAGTGGTCAGCGTACCCGATTATACGACAACTAAATTGATCTTATCAGGACCATTTCACGACTTCGCTGATGAGTCTTAACCGTAAAGTGGCTAAGCATAAATTCATCCACAATTCGCAATTTTAAACTGCTAAATCTTAAAATGAACTTCTTTAGTTAATACCATATTGTTAATGCCTAGGTAAAGTTAGCACGCTGAACTATTAGTGTCCTTCAAGCATTTCAAGTTGAATGAAAATGCTTCAGTCTGCACAGCTGAGTCTAGGTCAGCTTGAGGTCAGAGACATATGTAGGACGTTTACCCAGGAACTACGCTGACAAATCGCATCACTGCTCTTTAGCAAAATGTAGAGTCTACAGTAAAAATCGTATTTCCTAATTGAAACTATCTGTAAATTCAGGGCCTCGCAACAGTTTATATGACAGGATATTCTTTGTATTGTTGGGCAAAATCAAGAGTAGAATTGAAAAATCGTGACAGAAAAGAGATAACTCCCAGGATTGTATTTTTTTAAATGAGTTTGTGGAACAGCGAGGAGTGTTAACCGTTGCAGATGAACAAAAAACGATGTAAGTTAATTTCAGCTATGAAATATTGCAGTGAAATCGCAGCGTGACCTTCTTTGGTCATGCATTTTAATTACGTCTAGCAAACCGGCTGCTGCTGTACCGTTTGGACAGTAGGAAATAATTTGGTAGCAAGATCATTAAATGTTGTTGGACTAGTTAGGGTGAACTTGTATCTTCCAGTTGATTTGTCATGTACAAAAACTAGCCAGCTTCTGTTGCTATATGTGCATTCTAAGCGGATTGCCTCGATATAGCGATAAATCACAAGTATTATTTTAGCTGAACTGTTGTGGTGGATACTACTTATAAGTCATCAATAAGTAGTAGGTAGCAGAGCGTCAAAGTAAATTGGGAAGAATCAGTAAACAGCAGACAAGACGAGTTTCGAGAGGACAAGAAGTGAAACAGGATTGAAACACAGAGGACAATCGAGAACAACTAAGAGAAGCAGGCTGAGAAACGATGCAGTGCAGACAACGCAGAGGATTTGCAAATTGATGCTTGGAAGTAATGTATGTAATATTTCATGACCTATTCTGTTTTCGCACAATAAACATTACTTACCCAATTGGTCTTTTCACAATTGGTGTCGCTGCCTCCGTACAAGATGAAGATTCCGTGGCCACAGCCGTTCGAGGATGGGGACGTCGGTGCATTCCTGCGGCAGTTTGAAGCCACTGCGGAGCTGGTCGGCGTGCGAGGACAAAAGGCGAAGGTGACGGTCCTCGGTACCCTGCTGCGAGGTCGTGCAAAGGCGGTGCTCGACGACGTGGAGCTGGCTGACGGTGGAGCCACGTGGGAGGAGGTGGTGGCCAAGTTGGTGTCTGAATTCGACAGTCCAGCGGACAGGGAGCTGGCGTTGCAGCAGTTTAGGGCCGTGCGTCTGGCCCCAGACGGCGATCCGTCGGTGCTGGCCACCACTCTGACGAGTTTGCTGCGTCGTGGGTTGCCATCGTTGGACGACGAGTCGAGACAGCAGCTCCTGACATCCCAGTTCCTGGAATGTGTCCCTGGTGACGTAGCGTCACAGCTTCGACTGGCGCATGCCGTGCAGCCATTGAACGTGATGGAGATGGCTCGAATGTGCAGACAGCTTGTTAGCACTTCGGTATCCTCGTTAACCGAAGACAGCAGGACGGCGCCTTTGGAGAAACGGATCGCCGAGCTGGAAGAGAAAGTCGCGGCGGTGCGAATCCATGCGGAAAGGGGAAGTAGGTGCTTTGAGTGTGGAGAGTATGGACATTACAGAAGAGACTGCCCGAGGAAACGAAGATTTAGACATGTTAAACGTTATACACAGTCTTCTCTTTTTGAAACGTCTTTCCGGGTTGTAGGGTTGGTTAACAAGGGTGCGTTGTATACAAGAGTTCGTATAAATGGAAGAGTACTGGTGTGTCTAGTTGATACGGGCGCGGCCATATCCTTAATAGATGCAGGATTGTGTCGGGAGATCAGGGCATGTTCACTAGCAGTACAAACAGTGAGCGGGCATGCACTGAAAATTTTAGGAGTGTCTGACTGTTGTGTCGAAGTCGGAGATCGCGTCGTACGATACCCATTTGTAGTAACTAAAGACATACAGCAAACAATACTGGGAGCAGACTTCCTTAGAGAGGTGGAGGCGGTCATCGACACAAAGAACAAGACAGTAAATACTAAGTACGGGCATTTTAGCATACAGGAGAACAGCCAGATAGCTAAGACACAAGCCGCGATCCTACCGCAAGTGAACATAGAAAATATCAATAAGGTAATAGCAAAGTACGGAAGTCTGTTCACTGACGACGGAGAGGCCTATGGTTATTGTGATAAGGTGACGCATGAAATCCCCGTAAACAGTCGTAAGAAGACAACATTCCACACACGCCGAATACCAGTTCATCTAGAGACGGAAGTAAATCGGCAAGTGGAAGAGATGTTGCGGGATGGAATAATTGAAGAGGCTGATAGCCGTTACAACTCACCTGTGCTGCTAGTAAAGAAATCCAACGGAAAATACAGATTCTGCGTCGATTTCAGAGAGCTAAACAGCATAACTGAGTTGAAGCCATGCCCAATGCCAACTGTAGCCGAAACCCTGGATCGTTTACAACAAGCAAAGTTGTTTACTGTACTGGACCTCAGGTCAGGGTATTGGCAGCTACCGATAAAAGCGGATGACAGGTACAAGACAGCCTTTACTGTGGGTCACAAACAGTACCAGTTTAGAAGAATGCCATTTGGGCTGGCGGGAGCGCCATTCACATTTAGAAGATTAATGAACTTATTGTTACGAAATCTTGAGAATGTGGAGGTGTACGGGGACGATTTGGTGGTTTACAGTAAAACAGAGAGAGATCACGCAAAACATCTAGAAGCAGTACTCAAACGAATCGAGGAGTTTGGGTTGCGCATCAATAAGAAGAAGTCACAGATAGCCAAATGTAATGTCACACTGCTGGGGTATAAAGTAGGAGATGGTGAAATGAAGCCATTACCCGAGAAAATTTTGACGATCCAGAACATAACGGCACCCACTTCGAAAAGGAAACTCAGGCAGTTTATAGGAAGAGCAGCATTCTACAGCCGCTTTATAAAGAACTTTAATGAGATCGCCGCACCACTATATAAACTACTGAGCAGTGGAAAATTTATATGGACAGAGGAGGCTCAGAGAACCTTTGATCGAATCAAGCAGCTATTAAACGCAAAGCAGATGACATTGAGACTTCCGGTCCGTGGAAAACAGTTCACAGTGGCCACAGATGCCAGTGATTTTGGCATTGGTGCAGTACTTCGGCAGGATGACGGCGTAGTGGAATATGCCAGCCGCGTTTTAACACCAACGGAACAGAAGTACTCGACCATCGAGAAAGAGTGTCTAGCGATCGTTTGGGCAGTAGATAAGTGGAGACCGTATCTGCTAGGCCAGCCATTTCACATCGAGACCGACCACAAGCCATTACAGTGGTTGAAGACGGCAAGAGACCCCCGAGGAAAATTGTCACGATGGACACTACGCCTGCAAGAATATGATTTCACGATTGGTCACATACCAGGAAGCCGAAACGTAATAGCTGACTACCTGTCAAGACCGTGTGAGGACACTAGCTTACCGGAAGTAGCCTGTGGAGTCAACAGAGTGCAAACAGACCTAGAAAGACTACTTCGTTGCCAGAAAGCAGACCCAACGCTTAGGACGGTGAGACGAGCGTTAACTGAAGCAGTGGATGACGAATCAGTGCACTTTAGCAGAGAGGTAAAGACGTTGTTAAGCCAAAAGGACAGATTAAAATTAAATGCAGCTGGAGTGTTAACATGGAAAGACAATGATGGAAGCTGGATACCTGTAATTCCAAAGCCATTACGACATGAACTAATCAGCGAATGCCACCAATTAGCACACACAGGTGTCGCAAGAACCACTGACCTCCTGAGACAGAGTGCTTACTGGCCAGGAATGCAAGAAGACGTGATGAGATACGTCCTCGCCTGCTCCCAATGTCAGTTAATGAAAGGGGATAAATGCATACGCACTTCGTTACAGCCCATTCCCGTAACGACAGTAGGCGATCTGTGGTCAGTGGACGTAATGGGTCCATTTCCCCAGACATCGAGCGGTAACCAGTACGTGTTGGTGATGACCGAGCATGCTACGCGTTGGGTAGAGGCTGTGGCGATTCCTGATCAACGAGGAAAGACGGTGACCGAAGCAGTGATGCGGCACATCGTGGCCGACCACGGCGTCCCGAGAATGATATTGACCGACCAGGGTCCATGTTTCGAGAGTGAGGAGTTCACATCTCGCCTTGGGCAGTTAGGTATCAAAAGAGTCAGAACAACACCGTATCATCCTCAGACCAACGGACTAACTGAACGAAATAATCACACTCTAAAAGAGTGGTTGGCAGCAAAGGGGGGTAACTGGGAGACGGAATTACCGATGATATTATTAGCACATCGAGCCTCGAATCAAGGAACAACAAAGAAGTCGTCATTCCAGCTGATGTATGGAAGGAGACCACGACTGCCAGGCAACAACATCGCCTGGCCTCAGCCACAAAAGTGGAATGATAGGAAATGGAAGGAAGAGCGGAAACAAGCGGTGGAAAACATACGACGGAAACAGGATATGGACGTTAAACGATCAGAACAGCATCATGGGAATCAGCTGAGACACTTTTCAGTAGGAGATCTGGTGAAGTGTAGAGGACGGAGAAGCATAACGGGTAGTGGACTAGGCTCGAAGAAAGTACTCCCCAAATGGGAGGGCCCGTATACAGTCATCGCTAGTCGTGGACCGGTATACACCATCAAAAAGGACAACAAAGAGAAGCGTGTAAACATAAGTCAATTGCAAAGATGGATGTGTTGGAATGATGGAGCGAATACGCAGAAACAACCAGCGACCGCAGAGGCAAGAAGGTCAGCGCGCATACGAGCACAGCAATTTAATGGAGGGGCGAGTGTGGTGGATACTACTTATAAGTCATCAATAAGTAGTAGGTAGCAGAGCGTCAAAGTAAATTGGGAAGAATCAGTAAACAGCAGACAAGACGAGTTTCGAGAGGACAAGAAGTGAAACAGGATTGAAACACAGAGGACAATCGAGAACAACTAAGAGAAGCAGGCTGAGAAACGATGCAGTGCAGACAACGCAGAGGATTTGCAAATTGATGCTTGGAAGTAATGTATGTAATATTTCATGACCTATTCTGTTTTCGCACAATAAACATTACTTACCCAATTGGTCTTTTCACACTGTGAGTAGCAAGCGGAATTCAGGACTTAATACTTGTGATTTATTGCTATATAGAGGGAATCCGCTCATGATGCATATACAACAACAGAGGCTGACTAGTTTCAGTACATGACAAATTAACGGAAAGATACAAGTCCGACGTAATTACATATACCTGTTGCACAAATGTGACTGTCTGAACTCAGTGGCCTAGTGGTAAACGAGATGGCGTTTGGTAGAAAACAAAGTGAGTTCGAGTTACAATGTGAATATCAACATTAGGGTGCATGAAAATCCAGCCAACCAGTCTCAAATAGAAAAAAACGCTCTTCCCTAATCCTGCTTGCTGGTCCAATTTCAATAATAATTGTTGGGTTAAGTAAAAATACGAATGTTCAAATAATTTATACCTACAGTTTAAATAAGGCCCAACTTCATTTTTAACTAGACGCTCTTGATTAGCCCTCAATGTCATTCGATATGATTAGGCGTGATCAGCACAAATACAATTATATGAAAAAGTGCTGAAAGTTGGAGCTTCCTGCTTGTGATCCTATAGGGGTAGCCTAAATGCAACCACATCTCAAATCCACCTGACTCTCAGCCATTACACAGTTCATTGTGTAAATAGTGTCGTTCAAACCTTTAGTAAACGTCTATACAAGAGACAATGTCAACAAATTTATAAAGAATCCCTATAAATGGTAAATCTATCAGAGCGGAATGTTTAATTACTCTAGGTAGTGGGCTACTTAATAGAGCCAAAACATAAACGACCGAAGAAAGTATGATAAAATAATCCGCATAGGCATGATTTTTAAAGTAGAGAAAATACATTATGCGATAAGTATACAAATATCATAACTCTGCCTAGAGCCCCTTTAGGGTTACTGCCGATCCAAAGCCCGTATAAAGCAGGAGGATTGGGAATGTGGTTATCAACCCCATCTCATAAAACAACAACCTTGCTAGATAAAAACGCTAACCATTAGAAACCTGTATAACAATTTTAACTCTGCCCTGGGAGTTGGAAGGTCTGTAATGATGCCTCCGTTATACTAACAAACTTAACGAATTCAATATAACTCTCAACAATAAGTTCTAAGCATTTCATGATCTACTAGAAGAAGGTGGAACTACTATGGAAGACAGCTGGAAAGAGATTATGGAAACAATATTTTCAACATGTTAGGAGGCTTTGTGTCGCAAGAAACGACACCATAAAGAATGGATTTCTGATAGTACTTTCTATATGATGGGAGAAAGGAGGAGCAGGAAGATGGCGATTAATAATATCCGGACAAAAACAGAGGAAGCCAAGGCACAGACCGAATACACAGAATTCAACGAGCAAATGAAGTGTAACATTAGGTCGGATAAACGGAAATCTGTTGACGACCTAGCAATGATGGTGGAAAAGGCTGCAAGAGAAGAAAACATGAGTCACCTATACGACACACCGAAGAGGCTAGCTAGGAAATTCATTAAGCCATTACGGGCAATCAAGAGTAAGGCTGGCAAACCAATTACTAAAGTGAATGAACAGCGAAACAGGTGGGTAGAACATTACGATGAAATGTTAAATAGACCAGCCCACTGAACCCACCAGTCATCGAAGCAGCAGCCATGGATCTCCATATAAACACTGACCCACCAACAGTCGAAGAAATCAAAATGACCATTCGAGTGGCAAACGAAGAGTGGCAAGCCAGCACGGTTAGACAGCATACCAGCTGAGCGAAGTACTGAAGACAGATATAAAAACAACTGCAATTAAACTCCCTATTCTCTTCAGGAAGATTTGGGAGGAAGAACAAGTGCCAGCAGACTGGGAAGAAGGATACCTCATCAAGATACCATAGAGAGAAGATGGTAGCGATTGCGATAACTACAGAGGCATCACTATACTCTCAGTAACAGGAAAAGTCTTCAACACATTGATGAAATCACCAAACTGTGTCACAAGACAAGGATTAACATGGAATCCTGAAGGCCAATAGAAAAGAGAAAGACCCAAAAATACATTGTATCGGGAATTGGAGACAGACATGAATAGAATGAAGAGCACTTGTGTAGAGCTTGAAAGGGTCGCTCAGGGTAGTGTAAGTTGGAGAATGCTGGTCGGTGGTCTATACTCCACATCGGGTGACAGCTATTGATTGATTGATACAAATATCATATAACGGTAAAGACATAATGATTCTAACACATGAATGTCTGTATTTTAACAAAGGTGTTAATCGATGATTTATTCCTCACTTACACAACGCGTATAAATCCTCGTATATTTTCTGACTCTATGCACATTCAATAGACATATCACACATATAACGACGATTTAGGAGAGAATGCATTTAGAACGGATTAGATTACACAAGCAGTCGTAAATAGAGCAACATAACAAAGTCCAGTTACAATCATTTTCGCGTTAAATATTTATTCCAGCACACAAATGTAAGATACAAAAGATGTTATGCCAAAAGATAATTACAGCTTCTACAACGTGGCCCTTAGTGAAGCACACTGAACGTTTTCGTAATTAGCATATGCATATTCAGGGTAGGAAAAACTCTCTTGAACTGAAATGTGTTGACATTAGAAAATGTGTAAATTAGACGTTAATTCGCAATGAAAAATTCTATGGCAAGCCATAACAGAATAACCAGAACACCCGAATACTTCGGTGACTGACTATTTCAACATACCAGTTATTATACAAATGTTAATATAATAATTAAAATCAGGGATTTTGGGCACTTACATCTAAATAAGATTCTATAGCTTCAATGGTTCCATTTGTATTATCTCCATCATGGTTACATTCCGGGGGAAAATTAGCCTGGCTTTCGGATATATCGTAATGGAAATTATTTTGTTCATCGCCAAGTATGGATAAAATTTGGGTAAAAAGATCAATGCTTAAGGAAGAACAATTGTTAATTCTATCAACTACTTCCTCTGTTTGAACGGCTATGGAAGACATGAAGTAGTCAATAATTCAACAAAAGTGTCTTGTTAATATATATTAGTGAAAGGTAGGGAACCAATAGTACGTGATTGGCCGAAAAGTTTGAGAAATGATTTCCTTCAACAACAAGGTTGACTTTTGGTAGACTTTAAGAAAACTCTCTTAAAAACGAAATAATAAATATACTGTAGAAAGTGTCTTATTTATTTAAATGACGGATCTCATTAGATCGAAATAAATTTAGTCAATATAATAATACCTACTCTGTCAATCGAAGAACTATATTAAAACGGATAATTCCTAAAAATGTGAAGACTGAGTTTGTTTTTGTATTTTAATATCCGCTCGTGGTACTCTACCTCTGGCGCCATCTTGGAAAACCTGTCAATAAGGTCAGTTTTAGTCGTGAGGTTATATTTTGCTTGTGTAGAAGAATTAACATGATGCGCCCGTTCACAGATTCTAAGGCTGACCAAGATAAAAAGTTATTCATTGGTGGGCTAAGTCCAAAGACAGATGAGAACTCACTAAAGGATTATTACGGACAGTGGGGCGAAATCATTGACGTTGTCGTTATGAAAGATCCTAGGTCTCAAAAATCTAGAGGCTTTGGTTTCGTAACGTACAGGGATGCCTCGTCTGTCGATGCTGCGCAAAATAACCGCCCGCATACCGTCGATGGAAAAGAAGTAGACACGAAACGTGCCATGCCTAGAGAAGAAACAAGCCCCGAAGTGCATGCTGCAGTGAAAAAAATATTTGTAGGTGCCTTGAAGAAAGATGTGACAAATGAAGATCTCAGTGACTACTTTTCTCAGTTTGGAACTGTAACTGATGCACAGATTGTAATAGCTAAGGACACAAATACCTCTCGAGGGTTCGCGTTCGTAACGTTTGATGATACAGATGCTGTTGATAAAGTCATTTTGGCACGGCCACACACTATTAAAGACTCCAAAGCAGATGTACGCAAAGCGCTCAGCAGAGAGGAAATGAACAAGATGAGATCAAAACCTGCACCTGTGCGTTCAGATTACAATGGTGGTGGCTGGCACGACAACACTAATGGAGGCTTCCAACCTCAGTCATGGGATCAAGGCTATAATCAGTCCTATAGCCAGCAGCAGCCTTATGCTTATAACGGCACAGGTTATGGTAAGTATCATATTCTAATCCTAACATTTTCCCCCAGGTTATGGCGGCTTCGATGGAGGTTGTCCTCCAAGTGGTTGGCCTAATGCTGATGGATTCGGAAGTTATCAGCAACAAGCTTATGGTGGGGGTCCTATGAGAGCAACACCGAATGCACAATATTCCCGTCCTGCTCCGTATGCGGGCAATGGTTGGCAACAACGCTGAGGTCAATTTTGATAATGTCTCAAAACCAAACGCCTAGTGCATTTTGACAACTTTTTATCACTTGCTGTAAAATATACAAATCAGTTATTCTGCTATTGCCTTGTACTCCCAGCCGCTTGACGCTAATTGTTGAGAAGCTAGTTAGGTCACTTTCAGAAAAAAAGATAAGGTATGGTACATTTGCGCTTCGTCGATCGATTGCCAGTTGTGTACTCAATGTGGAGAAGAACCTCTTATGAGACTTCACGAAGAACTGGATTGTGTTGCAGCAAGGCAGTTACAGTCAATTCAAAAGTGGTCAGTAAACAAGGTGGGTTTGAAGCTAGCGATTTTGGGTTGCACTAATTCTGTTCTTAAGCAAGAATTAGATGATACCAACCTAAGTTTACACATTCTTAGGTAGATTTAAAGATTAATTAGATTAAGCATTTGGAATTATAGCCCTTAGGTATGTAGGTTTATGTTTTCTTCTAGAAGTGCGTTTCGGCTTCGATGACAATACATAAGATTCCTTGACCTTGTAGTGCAATCATGCTTCCGAGTCTAGTACCCCTGTTTCTCATTCTCATGTGTATGCCATTTACGAAACGATGAAATCTACCTATCAAAATAAGCTATCCGGACCACTTCGTTTACATAAGATGTAGAGTATTGCTGTATCAAGATCTCCTTGCTAATAGAATAACTGCAAGCATTTCGTGACTTAACTAATCACATGATTTCGTCATCCACTTGTAGACGGTGAGGTGGACTCCTGACCATCTGGCTGAACGCGATACGGGTACAATCAATATTTCACAACTCCACGCAACTGACGATTACGATGGATCTCCACACGATCTTTATGTTTTGTTTAGGGTTAATTGGTGAATAAAAGTTCTTTGTTTCTCTACGAAAGGGTTTTGTTTCAAGCAATTTTCGAAGCACACGACGGACTTTTTTCTCGTGAAAGTAGTGTCTCCGTTATCGCTCATCAGACTGTTTCTTTGATAGCCTTAGGACGCTTCATGCAGTGTAAGTCTTATGCATAAAATTCCGGTCACGTAGACCTACGTGACGCTACATTAATTTGTGGTTACAGGTTACCATTGATTACTAATCGCCGGAGTCGCATTTAAGCGAGCAGTAACAATCGTTGTTTTCCAATTTTTATTTTAGGCAGTAGGGTGTTCAAATGATCTTCCTGTTAGCTGTAATCAGCATAGTTTGCTAAATGTTGCGTTTGCAGTGTGCGTATTTATAAGTGTTGGTAGTTAGTATTAAGTCTCTCAGTTTAAGCATCCGCAGTGGAGAGTAAAGGCAGTTACTACTGTGGCAGTTGTCATCTTGGACATACCAAGCAAATACTGAGGATTGTTTCACTAACAGTTTCTAAAACCACACACTAAGCTTTATGTGAAGGGTACTAAATACGAAGGACTTTGACGTCCGCTCCTCGTCTTCAGGAGGGATTCATCCAGTGTTAAGTTTGACGAAGTGGGATATTATTATTAGCATTTGTTATGAAGAAGCCAGGTGGATCTGTCTATATACATACGTTCAGGTAGCTTGTGAACCTATGTTCTGTTTCAGTAGAACAAGTTAGGATTAAATAGCCTTTCCTTCAGTGTTCTAACGATCCAGAGTCGTGGGACTGTTCCTCGCTACTTAATGGACGCCAGAGCGATTTCCGACATTTAATCTTCAGAGCATCTAAAACGCATTTAGCAATTATGAAGCAACAATTGCAGAGTGTTGTACTTTTATAGACGTAGAGCAATCAGGGAAGTTAAGAAGAACAAGTAATCTCAGTAACGAATGTCTAAGATGATGAACGAATTTCAGAATGGTTTAATTTACTTTTAGTTCACTGTGAAACCTGTACTACGCATTTGCACTGTCAGTAAATGTGGTTTTTGCGAGATGTATGGGAGTAGATCATACTTGTTGCCTCCAAGTATACGTGGTTATCAATAAGCGTTGATTATAGTTTGGGAATACAGCAAATCGTGTGGTAAGTACAAAGATATAAGCTTAACGGAAATCCTAAGAAGTCATGAGATATCTTGTCGAAGATAGCGGGGAATGGAGTTCATTAGGACTAATTAGGTTGTACGTCTATTCGGAAGTACTTTAGTCGTAGTTTTGCCGTTTACTGGGTTCGGTAGGATGTGCACTTAACGTCTGTCTGAAGGCAGTAATCGACTTTGTCAAAGTACGTTTTGATTTAGCTGAATCTCACATCCGTATGTATGACAAGGGAAATCGGTGTTATTATAGTGCATCTTTTATCAACTATAAAATTGTTAGTTTTAGCAGTTTCCTATCCCCTATTGATTACTAAGGATGCTTTCACCAGTTCTATACACATGCTACTCTGCTTATGCACATCTTGGCTGGCTTCTGAACTTGTTGAGTGTTAGACATCACCCCCATTTCGTCTCGTAGATTTTTGAAAGTACCAGTGCATTACTAGAGTGTTTCTGATCGGTAGATGTGCTTTCTTCGTCATTACTAATCAAAAGCAAATAACTTGACACCAATAAATGATAGTTCAAATTACCACATTCCAGATTGCAATGAGAAGCGATTTACGAGATGAAAGTAAGGGAGTAATAATAGTTACAACTATGGCCTTTTTAAACTAAACGTGGAAAGTATAATCCTAGTCTTATCTAACCTAGTCGTCTTATTTAAATTGGTAAACACTACCGATAGTAGGGTTTATTGTATCGACTACCGAAAATACATTAATAAATGTCTATTTGTTGAGAAATTATCCGTTTATAGTACTCTAGTCATATTTAGCGTTCTTTTGTTACAGAATTTACTCAACCTGTGGCAAATTAGACTAATTCGAAGGGATCATGTACTATGCTCATTGATGTTTTGACTAGTAACTTGTGGTAATGGTGAACCATCTTTGGGTACACATCAGTATTTTCTTAACTTAGGTGCATATGAATTGCGGATGTTTTTAATACAGAATTAGATATTGATTAAACATAAAACAACTTTATAAGTATACACATCATTATTTGAAACTAGGCATAGTTTCAACACTTCATTCGTACTTATTTAACTCATCAGTTAAGTAGTAACCATCATTTCGCTGTTCTTGGTCTAGTTTCGTTAAGTAAGAGATCAATTTTCATGAAAACCATGTATGCTTAACACGTGGTTAATCTAAAAGCTTTTAAATTCTGGATAAGTAATTTTATTCGTTTGACATTTAGAGATGATGATAGTCATTTATGTGGTAGTGATCATCAGTAATGATTAGACATCAGCATTTATTCGTGAATTCCGAGGCAAGGTGTATATAGCTTCCAAGTTAATAGTTGGCACTTAGCATTCTCATGCAAATAAGTAATCCAAAAGTAGAGTAGCATTTTCAGCATTAACTGGACAAATGATATTTGAGATATTTCGAACAGCTTGTGAGTGAGCTACGTCCCGTCAAGACACTGACGTTTCGCCTACTTATTGTCAATAAAGCGTTAGCCCTCATTGGACTAATAGAAGGATTAAGACATGATAAACTATGTTTATAAACCTGTTCGTTTACTCTCATGTTCAAGGCATCAAATGTGCTTCATAAATGAAGTGACATAAGTCAAATGTAAACAGTTTTCTTCTAAAAACATGTCTATAGATTTTAATTGAATGATGGTAAATAAATTTACTTAAAATAAGTTGTCTATGTTCGGGTGGTAAACGAACAGTATTCATTACTGGTAGTTAGGAGACTATTCGGAACTGCTATAAGTTAATGAAAAGACGTTACTGAAAATGTTTTACTTTAAAGCTATGACATCGAAGAATAATTCTACAGTTCTTTTATGATAATCATGTTAATAAGTAAGCTCTGCATGAATCATATTAATGTGGGCTTTGCTATTGGCTATATGATATTATCACACTTAGATGTTGTGCATTTATTACAAGTTTTCGTCAGCCTTGAGTGAAACGATTGTTGATTTCAATCACCACTTACTCGTATATATATATTCAACTTTATTATGTTCGAAATTCAGCCCTTCTATGCGATGAAGCCATAGTGCGAACCATGTCAACTTTAATTCTTCTAGTGAATCTCTGTAATGAATATTATTTCAAAAATTATTTAGACTGATCTATGTGCTACATATATATCAAAAAAGTATTATTCAGTAGTAGGTAAGTGGAAAAAACTTAGTTTTGAATTGCTAGGTCACAGGTTCCGGTTCTGCTCCACGTACTTCGGTTTGGAAAGCTAGAAGCAGCGCATATATGTTAAGTATATCTCAAACCCTAGTAGACGAATCTGTAGTTGCCTAGTAAGTTGCGTCATCCTTAAGCTATTTGACTGAAATAGTTCCAGATCATTGTATTATCACTGCCATGATTGAATTTGTTACAAACTTAACCGGGATGTAATTATTTTCAAAATTTGCACTAGATTTAATGAGTTAATTTTATATTTCGTTACCTACCTGTCGGTTTATTAGCAAGTTTTCCTATTTCCTTAGTCTTCATTCCAAAGAATGAGTCAACTTCAATCAATATATCTGAAGTTCGAACTCCGATTTAAATAGTAATTATGATTGCTTGTTCTCACACGTAAAAATTTGGTTTTAATTCGAGTACATAAATCTTAATTTGATAAATTACTTGCATTAGTTGATTAAAACTAATCACGGATGCTGCAGATGTACACTACTCATCTGTGTGCATTTTAATGATGACATTTATTTTGTTAACTTCTACATACTAATATTCTGTACCACTGGAAGATATGTATGTGAAGTCAAATAAATGTATTCTATTAAATCTCCTTTAACACTAGTAACTCCATCATATCACAGGACTAGTTAACATCAATGTCACTTAGTTAACCACCTGTATTTGAGAAGAACTAGGCGTGTGATACAGTCATAAGCTTATTCCAATTGTATAACTGTTAATCATCCACTTAACAAACTCAAGATGTTAGCTTGTTTTTTGTACTCGCAATTTCATCTTATTTTTGATCACATTTAATGTTGTTTTCGAAAGTAATGTCAATGTTAGCCAGATAGTTTAAGAAAGTAACCAACTTCTGTCTACTTGACATTCTTTACGATGGATAAGAATACTATCAAGACATATAACTTCATGTTCATAGAAGTTATTCAGCTTGTGGAGTTCGAAGTTTATGAAGGTTAATTACTGAGGTATTCTGGGAAGTTCTAGGTTTTTATTACTACAGCATGATACAACTATTATGTTTGTCCTTACTGCCCTATCTTTTCGATAAAATGTTAGGGAGTGGGGAATATTTGTGACATATTGAAACTTTTTATCGTTATGATAACTCCCGAAACTGTATATTAATTTGTTTCTGTTCATTAATAATTAAATGATGCATACACCATTGAGACTGATAATTAAGTGTATTCACATATTTCTCATGCTTTAAGTATTATTTTATAGTAAGTGATAATATAATGTTAAGTACTATTAAACAAAAATTGTGGAGATGTATTTGGTAGTGAACTGTACGAAATGATAATTCAAACTATATATTGTCTAATGTAATCAACGATTTGTGGTATACTCGATAAGTAACATTTATCGATTGTTTTTTTGTTATTATATGAGAAAGTAAAGTACAACACTCTATGTTCATGCACACAATATTCAAAACAGATATACAGGATCTATGAATTCCGCCAAATAATATTTTTATGATAATTCTGCAGTGATCAGAGCCAACCTAGATAAAATAATAATTAGTAGACCTACTAGATCTGTTAAATTGTGTACATGATACAAGCCCATTCAGATTTTCTCCGACACGTTACTTCGACGTTTATTGCATATATAAATAGTCACTGCGTTAGCATTCACCAAATTGAGATACTGCATTAGACGTAGGAACGTTGGGCATCAACATTAAAGTAGATATGCTTAGCCCCGACTGTAGCTGCTACCTTGACGTGGTGGTTTGGCTTTGCCTATCATGATGACCCAACAGTTATATTGGCTGAAACGCATGTTCCACTAGGTCCTACCATGCCAGACAGATCTGTTGGAGAGCGATAAGACGAAAGGCAGTAACCTTAGATCTGAGGGCGAAATCGTACTGTTGACTGCAGTGAGGTGTGACAGCAGTAAAGTGTTTCCCTCAAATAACCAGCATCTACAGCGATGCTGTCTTATCAATGAAAGGAAGGGATTAGAAAGGGTCTACCTCAAAAAATGTCACACCTCACCTTACTCCACGGATTTCATTCTCCGACAGTAAGGCCTTCTAAAGAACGGAGTTAACACTTCAAAACTTCCCATAACAAGATCGTGTATGATCGGCCTCAAGCAGTTGTCCCTTGAGTTCTGCGGTCGCACCCTCAAGTCACTATGACCAATACTAACCCAGTTTCTTTTCCAGGTACTTCAAGAAGCAATATCCTTCTATGGTGTGAGCAGCCAGGAAGTGGAAATCGCCCTCATACCTCTAACAGCACACGAGATCATCTTGTTCGATGTCAAATCCCACCACCAACGTTTAATATTTCTCTTATCCACACGCTTAATCCTTCTAGCATAACTTCATTACCCGGCGCCTCTAATGCTAATGGTTTAAGTTCACAAAATGTTATTCCTGGTCTCCTGAAACCTTGCACTAAACTATATATCGGAGCTTTTAACGTTCGAAACTTATGCCAAAAGAACAACAGGCTTCCTTAGCTATGATTCTGGAATCCCGCTCCATTGATGTCTGCCGCATCTCTGAAACGCGTATACAGGATCCAAGTACGATTATTCGCTTGACCTCACCTTGTGAAAATAAGGAATCTGCTCGGTTCACTCTTCGTGTTTCCGTCGACCTCACCTCTACCACTCGAGGCCTTGCTGGCGTCGGTATAGCACTAATTTTAAAAGCTGAACAGGCTCTCCTCGACTGGATTCCAACAGACAGTCGCTTGTGCGCTGTCCGTCTAAATGACACGGTAAGGACTCGTAAAGAGAGGGACACACGCCGTTGTCTCTTTGTTGTCTCTGCCTATGCTCTCACTGACTGTAGCCCAGATGAAACGAAAGATGAATTTTACAGAAAGCTTTACGACCTTCTATGTAAAGCTTAGCGCACTGATGTAGTAATAGTGGCGGGTGATTTTAATGCCCAAGTAGGTAGACTAGATGAAACCGAAAGGCACCTAGGTGGATCATATTGTGTCGAGGCTCAGCGAACAAACAAAGGCGATCGGTTACTACAACTTTGTTCAGATAGGCGTTTATTTCTCGCAAACACCAACTTTAAGCATAAGGAAAGACATCGGTTGACATGGCGGCCTCCGAAATCAACTCGACGCTGGACTCAGATAGACCACATTGCTATCAGCCATCGTTGGAGAGGCTCGATAGAAGACTGCCGCTCATTTTGGAGCACATGTTTAGACTCAAATCATGCCTTAGTGCGAGCGCGTATTAGTCTGCGTCTCAATGGACGTGAAAGATCCACGACAAGGGTCCCCCTCAGAGTTCAACTAAATGAAGAAAAAGTCAAGAATACATTCCAGGAACAACTAAAAACCAATTAATAAACGGCGTAAACTGTTCTCAACCTGAGCTAGTCTGGAATGATATCCAAAAAGCTGTTTAAAGAGCAGTAATATCTAATAATAACCTAGACCAAAAGGTTAGAAAAACTCAGTGGTTTTCAGCTGCCTCTACTGAACTGAAAGATGCTCGGCAACACATCCCATCTGGTTCAGAAGATGATGAGGAACGAAGGCAACTTAAACACAAACTGATTAAAAGCTTACGCAATGATCGTGAGCAGTGGTGGGTGGCGAAAGCTAAAGAGATGGAAAAGGCAGCGGCAATAGGTAACAGTAGGCAACTGTTCAGACTTATCAAGGAAATGGGTATCAGAAACTTAACTGTAAGTGGAACTATTTCCGAAAAAGATTGTTCCATTATCCACTGTCAATCCAGAAGATTAGACCGGTGGGCAGAACACTCAAGGGAACGGTTCAACTGGCTCTCGACCTCACCTAAGTTCCTCACCTTCTCCAGGCAATCTAAATGGGGAATTAATATTTGTTCCCCAAGTCTTAGTGGGGTTGAGAAGACTATACGGAATCTAAAGCGAGGAAGAGCAGTAGGACCTGATGGATTAAATCTTGAGATATTTAAAGATGGTAGTCCACTTTCAGCAGCCAGATTAACTGAGATCTTGGCTAGAATTTAGGAACTGGACGTAATCCCATCTAACTAGTCTCGAACACTAGTCGTCCCAGACATTTTAGGAAAGGATAGAAGTCTTCTTGTGACAGCTAACGAGGAATAAGTGTGACGAATATGGTATCTAAAATATTGGATTATATAATACCTCGATGCCTAACTGAAGCTCGTGAAGAGCAAACTCGAGAGAACTAAGGTGGTTTCAGACCTGGAGGTGGTTGTATAGACCAAATATTCACACTTAAGCAGGTTCTGGAACGTAAATACAATTTCAGACGCCCAACAATAGCTGTATTCCTTTACCTTAGGGAGGCGTTTGACTCAATCGATTGTATGGTTATGTGGCAATGTCCGTCATTGAAAGGCGTACCGAAGAAGTACATTAACGTTATACAGGCTCTCTACTCGAACACTACATGTCGAGTCAGAGCTTATGACGGATTGTTGTTGGGACTGATTAATCCAAGTATTGTTCCTCAAGGTTGCCCGCTTTCTCCACTTTTAATTTACTTTATCCCTGACATACTTTTAGAGTTAACATATTTGTCATCTAAGTTCTTCCGATTTGACCTCCTTCCAGAATATGCACTTGCTGACTTAGAATATGCAGATGATATAATTCTATCTAGTGATGATGCTGATAAAATGCAGATTCTTTTGACTACCTTAAACATGAATGTAAGCATGTTTGGGAGAAGATTTTCCCCATCCAAATGCAAAATGTTGCTTCAGGAGCGGCTTCCATCGTCATCGAATTTAGTGATAGAAAACGAAGGAGTTGAATGTGTTAGCCGCTTTACTTATTTTGGGAGCCTCATCAGTCCTGACGGTCTAGTGTCTGCTGAAATCTCGGCTCATATACATAAGGCCAGACTGGCTTTTGCCAATTCGCATCATTTGTGTCGTAGGCGAGACATCTGTTTACTGAGGAAAAGATACGTTTACTGCGCAGCAGTTTGATCCGTATTATTTTATGGATGTGAAACATGGCCATTAATGATAGAGGATATTCGTAGGCTCCTAGTATTCGATCATAGATGTCTCCGAAACATTGCTCGTGTTTGCTGGGATCACCGAATAAGCAATGCGTGGGTTAGGAATAGAGTACTAGGTAAATACGGTAAGTCTGTTAATGAAGTAATGAATCTTCATCAGCTGAGGTGGTTAGGTGTTGCGTATACCTGACCACCGCCTACCTTGATGAGCAATGTTGTCTGGTGTGGGAGTAGGCCGGAAGAAAGCTAGGGGTGGCCAAACCAAAACATGGCACTAGCCCATGAAGTTATTGACAATTGGGTTGAACCATGTTAATAGATGCAGACCACCTGGTTGGGGCCCACGCGATGATCGTAACAAATGGTTAGAGACTTTAAGTGACATGGCTCGAAATCGTTCGCAATGTTGCAGGTTCATCCACTCTTTGTCTTCCTCCAAATTCGATCTTTTCACAATTTTCTCTTTCCGGAATCACTTTTTTTGTTTCAAATCTAATCTCTGATCTCTATACCTTTCCATTAATACTTACTCTGTTACTACCTCCCCTAGTCTGGGATTCGGTCCGACAATTTAATCTCTATCTGCTAATTGAGGCATGACAATTTGAAATGATGTACGCATGTACCATGTTCTACGTTGAAAATGACTGACATGTGTTTAGCTGAACGACAGTACAATCTAGGGGAATCATCGTCCAACCATCTCTTTCGTTTTATTAGCATTCTGATGACTAGACCTTATCACTTAAATACGATGTGTCCTATTGATTTTAGTGCCCATACATTTGCGGGTTGGCTGAGTCATGTTTACTTGTAGTTACACAAATAAAGATAGCTGCTCTGATATTAACCTAATTAAAATTACTTCTGATTTAACAATTACCCGTTGTCTATCATTCCTATGTATTAAGGTTGGTATCTTGAATCACTTCTGATCACACAACGCGTACATGTTTTCTGTTGCCCATAAAATTATATTCGTTTTTTAAGTTTCCATTTGGAGATGAATGATACATTACACCAGTAACCCCAAAAAAAGCTTTATCAAACAGTGCAAACTAGGTATATTTATCCAAATAATTAATAAAGTCCAGTCAGTTAAACACTCAAGGGTTTAACTGGGGTAAACCTTGTTATGACATATTTGATAATTCAATGACGAAAAACAGACTTAAGTTCTACTGCGGTAAAAGATTGTGTCGAAAATGCTAGCGGATAATTTAAGCTATCGACACGGCTATTATTTAGTACTTTAGAGCCGTTATTTAAGCAGTTGGATTTCAATTATTGGTCACTGATCCAATCACAGTCCCACCTACCGTGGTATAATAATTTGATGTAAGGACACATTTCTACTTATTTGACTTATTTATTGTCAATGGAAAACCCTTTCAAAATTACGTCAATTGAAATCAGTATTTCTCAGTATCATTAGCTATGAAAATATAGCGTCGACGCTACCTTTATCTGTAATATTTAAAAAATAAAATGAATTTGCAGAATAAACTTTAGTAAAATAAAACTCTACTTCCATTAGTATTGCCACTATTTTCTCAAGTTTTGAGATTGTGCCGTATCAAAGTAAACAGAAAAGAAGTGATCCCGTCATTAGCTTACACATTTAATCTGATAATTAAAAGATTTTAGGCATATTTAAATAATCATGGTGTTTATTTTGTAGTGATTAGTTAATTAGTCAGCAGTATTTATCAACTATGTAAGTTCCTAACCGAATATTATTAGTAATATTTACCGCTAGCACGTATATTCATTCTTGTAATTTCATCTTAGTATTTAACATGCTTTTTGTGTATATTGATTGATCACTAAGTACTTACCATTGTATTTATCTGATCCTTTGTTTTAATCCAATTTTATGGATCAAGCTGTAATGTAGCCATGTACTTGATCAATTAAAGTTAATGGTGATTCTTTATTTCCTAATTCCCAGAAAATTGAATATAGACGACCATGGATAATTTGACCTCTTCATCAGAATACTTTTGCAACTATTTCGAATCTGTAATTAAAAGTGAGTTGATGCTGAGTGTTCGAAAAATACTTAGAAAATGTAGTTTAAGTTGACGTCTTAATTATATCCTGATTATTTATATCTAACTCGTTATTGTGAAGGCTTTGTCTTCGAATGTCACCAGGAGAGATAGCCTTGTAGAGTGTTCCACTATTTTTGAGTACTGTAAAACTCTCCTAACCTAACTTGGAAGATTTAGGTTCGTAAGAAGTTACCACGAAGTTATATCAAGTTAAGGATAAATTCCTCTCGTCAAGTTTTATCATAAACCCTAAGATTCGTAAATTTTCTAATTGATGAATTGCTTCCTGGAATTTATTCATCATACAAAATTAGTCCTTAGTTTTTTTATGATTAAGGAGAGGTAATCATCACTAAGGCACAACTGCAACTTCAAAGTAACTGATGCTACCTGAATTATTCGAACCCAAGCCACTCATTTTGATAGTCTGAGACGTAGCCACTGAAAAATTTGGATTGCGACCTACTTCATGTAGGACTGAAATGCTTCCACTGATTAACCATTAAGTAGTAACCATTGTCTCACTGATTTATCAAAGTACTTATGTTATTTGATTATACACTTCATGAGTGTTAATCTACAGTCACCGATCGTTAAATTGGTTTGTATTGTTTCAAAATTATTACAAAAACTATCAATCATATTTATCATGTTATGTGACTAGTAAACAGAAGCTCTTGTTTGCAACAGAATTTCTGTTGAGTAATTTTTAATGTTATCGATGGAATCTTACTGTAATAAAAGCCTGTACTTCCTAAATTTTCTTGAAATTTTCGACGACACCTTATATACCTAGTCAATTATAACATTTTCTTGATGTTCTATGAAGTCGTAGTAAAAATTATAAGTAGTCATTGATGAAAAACAATTTAAATGACTGAAAATATTCATAACATAATCAAAATGTCAATCTTCTTATATACATATACAATAAACTGTGGATTCAAAGATAAGACAGAATGCAATTTATTGTAATATTTTGGATTGAAACCCTACAAACCAAATTAC